>OZ010736.1:199861366-200011560 GCA_963932295.1 Tipula lateralis
ACTGAAGTGGATCAAGGTTAGCTAGTGACGTCAATGTTACGACAGTTGCATGCGAGCTGATGGCGTCACTTTACAACAGCAATTGCATGCTACTCAAGAGGGGCCCAAACTACTTATAGGCAATGCTAAATCGCCGTATCTGACAAGTTAATTTCCATTGAAGTGTTAAATTGTTTAAAATGTGTTGAAAAACTAGTTGTTGAAATTCATATTAAGAATTAAATACATCGCACATAAAAATGGTTATACCACGGCCAAAATGGACGAGATAAATCGAAAATATATATTCAGAACCAATTACCAACAGAACACTACGTTACAATTTGATGATAATATCCAAGAAAAATACGTTATTGTGGATTATAATAAAAACACCAGCCAACATATCCAGAAAATATTCAAAAACTTTGGATATAAAGTTGCATATAAAACGCATAACAAATTAGAACAACAAATTAGATCAAATAGTAACATTACATTAGACAGCGGAATTTATAAATTAACATGTTCAGACTGTCCATCATTTTACATAGGACAAACCGGTAGATCCTTTAAAATAAGATTTAACGAACATATAAAGAATATCGGTATAATGAATACTGACTCACTGAGTCAAGATTTGCTCTCCATATCAATAATACTTTACACAACTACACAGATATGGATACTACACAGATATGGAAACTTAAAAATTCTCTACGAGATGAATAAAAGCGACCAAACAACTAGTCTTTTTTTCCAGGGTAGAGTGTTTTGATTTTCAAGGTATAATATTTTGTGACGTATTTTTCGAAACTAGTTCGTAAAGTTTGTTCGTCATAGTATTAATTTTGTTGTTAAGTAGAAATTTATTTTTGCGGTTTTTATATATTTCAAATTCTTCTAGACTGGGGCCCTATTATAAAACTTTCGAAGGCGTTTTTTTCGATAATATCGAAAATGAGCTATCATGAAATTTTTCGATAGTGTTTTTTTTTCGATAGTATCGAAAATACGCTATCATGAAATTAACTAACAACAGCATTCCCTTCCTTGATCTAAAAATCACGAGAGAAAATAACGGAAACCTAATCACAGACTGGTACCACAAAAACACTTGATCAGGACGCTATCTGAACTATAAATCATACCTTCCATCAACCTATAAGACCAACACAGTTACCATACTAACAAAACGAATCCTATTATTATCCGATAAACAATTACATGAAAAAAATTTTAAATTATTCAAAAAAACACTATTAGAAAACAATTATCCACAACAGTTAATTGACCAAATAATAAAAACGGAAAAATACAAACAATACAACCCTATCACCAACCAACCTACAACAGAAGAACAAACACCAAAGAAATTCTTATCGGTTCCTTATGAACAACAGACGCATCACTCTCTCCAACGACTTTTCAAAACACACAACATACAAGTAGTAGCAAAACCAATAAATACTCTCTATAAACATACATTTTCCAAACTCAAAGACAAAACGGACATAAATTTACAATCCAATTAAATTTATGAAGTACCTTGTAGCAACTGCGAACAAACATACATAGGACAAACGAAACAGTACTTAAAGAAACGAATGTATAACCACAAATATCATATTAGTATAAAAGATTCAAAACATAGTGCCTTAGTTGAACATTCTCTCAGAACAAATCATACCCCCAATTTTGAAAATGTCAAAATCTTAGAAAAAGAATCGAATCTCAAAAAACGTAACATTTTAGAGATGATTCACATAAAATCAACAAAAAACATAATGAAGCGACAGACCGACAGCCTTTTTCTAACCGACAGTTACAATAACATTATTTAACCATTCCACCCACAAAAAATATTTTACCCTAATTCAGACCTAGTTGAAAGCAGATGTTTGGAACTACCTGTTCTTTCGTCAAACCAACAAAGGAGTGAAAGAAACAAAAAGTACTTTTATTGCAGTTTACATCCGTTAGTCTTTAACAGCCCAACAACTAGTCAAATTTAATTAATAGTCAATAGTTATATACAGTTTTGTTTTATGTAATAAATAGCACAATAAATAATAATTTAAAATCAATTTTATGTGATATTTTATATAATATAGCTGAAGTAAGTTTTATAATTAGAATTAATAATTAATTAAGTAATAATGTTGTTTTTGTATGTATATAGTGATCCTTTGAGAATGAACTGAATGCCAGTTCGAAACGTCAGGCGAAATTTAGTGTAATGTATGCGTATTTGAATTATATGTAAACGCAGCATTAATATAAAGAGAGCAATATGTGAACGTAGCGTGAGTAAATTGTTACTACGTTAACACAAAAGGAAATGTAAAAACGAATAAATCATTCTTGTGTGTAAACTCAACAAGAGAAGTGTGTTTTATTTAAGATCATCTCGTGAACTGAATTCGAATATATATAAAACATCACATTGGCGACGAGGTAAAAAAAAAAAAAAAATTAAATAAAAACGTATGATTAATACGATATCAATAAATTATTGAAAAATAAATAAAAAAAAGTGCATAAATATGACAAATGAGCAGACCGGAAATATTAAGACAAAAAATGGTGTTAATATTACACGCTTCGGAGAGGAATTCCATCCGGAAGTTGATGAATGGCTGCTATATCAGGAAAGGTTGGAGAATTTTTTCAACGCCTGTAAAACAACAGACGACGATAGTAAGAAAATCTTATTGTTGAACTCTATCGGTGCCAAAGTATATAAGTTATTACGCGATTTAGCGACACCATCATTACCGATAGAAAAAAATTATAGTGAGCTGTGCAACATTTTAAAAAAGTTTTATACCAAACCAATCGTGATATGGTTGGAGCGGAAAAGTTTTTATGATGCCACGCGGTTAGAAGGCGAATCAGCGGCAGAATTTATTGCCAAAATAAAACGCCTGGCGAGCAACTGTAATTTCGGTATACACCTGGAATCAAAACTGCTAGACAAATTCGTGGTCAGTCATAGCGAATATTGTAGAGCATTCGATCGGCTTTGTGAGGAAGACGATGAAACCAAATTAACGTTACAGAAAGCGTTGGATATTGTATTAAAATATCAACCGCAAACAACAGTAATAAATGCGGTAAAAAAACAATTCACTAACCAATATAAGGAAAACAAATCAAAAATTGTGAGCAACCAAACACAATTTAAATCGAATACGAGTAAACTAAAGCGAGACAACATAGTAGTGAAGCCGAAATGTGAACACTGCGGATACAAAAACCATACCAGCAACAATTGTCATTACAAAACAGCAACCTGTGTGAAGTGCAACAGAGTGGGTCATATTGCTACAGTATGTAAGTTAAAAAAAATTAATTTTTTGTCAAATGTCGACAAATTAGAAATTCATCAAAAAAATGAAAGTAAATTGGGTAGTAATTTAGATAAGGAAAGCATATTTAACGTAAATGACAGGATAAATAATAATTCTATTTTTATAAATATCGAAATTGAGAATAAAAATTATAAATTCATGTTAGATAGCGGTGCTGGCGTATCATTGATACCTTTACATTTATATAAAAAAGAATTTCTAGATTTTAAATTACAAACTGCAAATATTAACCTGTCCGCATTCTCAGGTCATGAAATCGAGGTAGTAGGGAAATTTTATCCGAAAATTCGGTACGGTCGAAAAATGTTCAAATTCCCGTTAATAGTGGTTAACACAATAAGTACCAGTAATGATTCAGCACCAGCATTGCTTGGCAGAGATTTTTTGTCAAAATTTGGTATAATTTTTACACAAGTAAATAATATAAAAGCTTGTCAAATGTCCGGGTTGAATAAACTATTAAGCGATTTCAAAAATTTATTTGATGGCCAGTTGGGTACGTTTAAATATCACCAGATAAAATTAAGCGTGATAGAAAATAGTAAACCTATTTTTCGGAAACCCAGGCAAATACCATATGCTTTTAAGGAGAACGTCGATGGTGAGTTGGATCGATTATTAAGGTTAGGTGTAATTACACCAGCGCCTACAAGCGATTGGGGTACACCATTAGTTCCAGTGTTGAAGCAAGATGGAGGCATTAGACTTTGTGCCGATTATAAAGTTACGCTAAATAGTTCGTTAATTAACGATAGACATCCGATACCTTTAATTGAGGAAATTTTCAACAAATTACAGGGCGGTGAAAAATTTTCAAAGCTCGACATGGAGTCAGCGTATAATCAATTTGAACTAGAGGAAGAGTCTCGCAAATTAGTGGCTTGGAGCACTCATCGCGGAGTTTTTCTAGTCAATCGTATGCCATATGGTATCAAGCCCGCTACTGGAATTTTCCAGAAAGAGTTGGAAAAGCTATTGTTAGGAATTCCTGGAGTAGTTAACTTTTTGGACGATATTGTTGTTACGGGTAGAACCACCATAGAACATTTACAGAATTTGAAAATTACGTTTCAAAGATTGTCAGACGCAGGGTTAAAACTTCGTAAAGACAAGTGCAAATTTTTCAAAGATGAAATTAAATACTTGGGACATAAAGTTTCAAAACACGGTTTGTCGAAGTCGTCAGAACGTATTGAAGCAATAGTCAATGCTCCAGAACCTTCTAATGTCACTGAAGTTAGAGCGTTCAGTGGATTGGTAAACTATTATGCCAAGTTTTTGCCAAACATTTCAAAGAAGATGCACAATATTTACCATCTTCTGAAGAAAGACGTACATTTTAAATGGGATTCCAATTGTCGGAAAGAATTTAATAATATCAAAACAGAGATAGTCAGAGATGTAGTATTAGTCCATTATAATCCGAGTGTGCCCATCGTAGTAGCAACTGATGCTTCAAATTATGGAATATCAGGAGTAATTTCCCATATTGCTACTGATGGATCAGAACAGTCAATAGCGTTCTGTAGTAGAACTTTGTCAAAAGCAGAGACAAATTATAGTGTGATAGAAAAAGAGGGACTCGCAATAGTTTTTGCAATCTTCAAATTTTATCAATATCTAATAGGTCGAAAATTCGTAATAAGGACAGATCACAAACCTTTATTAGGTTTATTTGGCGAAACTAAAGGATTTCCACAAATGGCAGCCAGCAGAATTCAGCGCTGGGCGGTAAATTTATCAGCATTCGACTATAAATTAGTATATGTTAAAGGAATAGACAATATAGCAGATGCTTTATCGAGATTACCATTACTGACTAGTGATTACACTAGTGAAATATCGTATATAAATTTTATTCTTGATAAGGGCATTGCAATAGACGAGAATCTTGTGAGTTTGGAAACTTCCAAAGACAAAACGTTAGTAGATGTTTTCGATGCGGTCAAAAATAGTAATTTTTCAAAATTGAAGGGCGATATTTTCAAACCTTTTCGACGTCGAGAAGCAGAACTAACAATTGAGTCAAATATTCTTATGTGGGGACATAGAATTATTATCCCTACATCACTACAAAAGATCTTGCTAAACAGCGTTCATGCTTCACATCTTGGAATTGTCAAGAGTTAGTCTATTGCAAGATCATATATGTGGTGGCCAGGAATTGACAAAGATTTAGAAAATCTAATCAAAGAGTGTAGATACTGTCTTAAAACACGTCCAGATCCGGAGAAAACAGAACTAATTCCTTGGTCAAATCCGAACAAAATTTGGTCTCGGATACATATAGATTACGCTGGTCCGTTAAAAGGAGTTTAGTTTTTTATTATTACGGACGCATTATCAAAATAGGTCGAGGTATTTAGAACTCGTGACATAACATCAGAGTTCACTATTAATAAACTCAGAGAAACATTCTCTCGTTTTGGTCTACCAGATACTATAGTTTCGGACTGTGGAACACAATTCCAGTCTAGTAACTTCGCAAAATTTGTAAAGTTAAACGGTATCAAATATATTTCAAGTCCACCGGGACATCCAGCTACAAACGGCGCAGCTGAAAATTCAGTTAAAACTTTCAAAAAGACACTTTGTGCTGCATTGGATCACGCGCAAACTGAAAATTTAAATAATTCGTGTTTAGACACTATAATTCAGAGGAATCTTTTTGATTACCGAATAGCAGAACATTGTTCGACAGGAACTTCACCTGCTAAAATCCTGTTCGGCAGAGAAATCAAAACTAGATTCGATTTATTAAAACCATTGGAAAGTAACCACAATCATAATTCAAACACTGAAGCAGTCAGTAAAACTATAGACAAAAGTCTGTCAAAGCAACGACAATATTATAGGGGGAGACGTAGAGTTATTTTCGATGTAGAGGAGAAAGTCATGGTTAGGGACTACAGAAATCCGAACAAGAAAAGTTGGATGTCTGCTAAAATAGTACAGGTATTAGGGTTTCGAACTTATTTGTGCGAACTGGAATCGGGAAGGAGAATAAAACGACATACCGATCAAATAATTAAAAGTGGTACTACCATTAGTACGCAGAGTAACAATGAGGTTGACAATGCGAACAGTTACGATATAATTAAGTTAAAACTATCCGAAAATAATGGTTGTAAAAATAACATTGTAAAAAAAAATCATAATCCGGAAGTATTAAAAGAAATAAATGTTTCAGATAGTTCTGGTGATGAATTTTTGGGTTTCCCAGAATTGTTTGTAACACCCAAAAACAGTCGTCCTAAACGACATAAAAAACCTATTGATAAGTTAAATTTATAAATCAAAATAAAACGAAATAGTCCTGTAGTTTTGTTGTCATTTATGTATAGTATTGTAAATTAAAATTATAATAAAAATGAATACTGTAATAAAAACTTAGAATGGAGGTATGTAATGTATGCGTATTTGAATTATATGTAAACGCAGCATTAATATAAAGAGAGCAATATGTGAACGTAGCGTGAGTAAATTGTTACTACGTTAACACAAAAGGAAATGTAAAAACGAATAAATCATTCTTGTGTGTAAACTCAACAAGAGAAGTGTGTTTTATTTAAGATCATCTCGTGAACTGAATTCGAATATATATAAAACATCACATTTAGAAATATATTATTATTAAAAAAAACCAATGAAAACATAAAACTATTTTTATTCAACCTGGGTTCAGCCGTGAGATTATCCAAGTATGAAAATCAAAACACTCTACCCTGGAAAAAGTATAAAAAGGCATGGAAATAAAATTTATATTTTAGTTCATGATAAATACTGAAGATGGCAACTTGATTGCCGAAATATATTTATAATATAAAAAATAAAAATTCCACTATAAGGAATATTTTTGAACTAAAAATATCAAATTTTTATTTGATTGAAAAACTAGTGTCATGGCCCTACCAGTGGCAAACAACTAGTCTTTAATCAAAAGTGAAGCATTGTAAATTGTGATTTTTCTTTTTCGTGTCTTTTGCATATAGTTTTGATGCTCTTTTGCATATATACAGTTACAACAGTACGAGACGTTTGCTATTAACCCTATTAATAGACTGTAATTAACGTTACGGTAAGAAGCTAGAAAACTGACATATTATTTGGTAAAAATGCATGAATAGCAAGCGGAGACAGCATGTCTTCTATCGGCATCCAATTTTTGATGTTAGTTTCGAAAGAATATTATTTTCGTCTCTTTCATTTGAGAATATCATTCTTTCACTTTATCGTCATATTCGTTCCGTCCAAGATAAATTTAAACCAAGTTAAAAAAAATCACAACAAAAATCAGGTCAACAATGAAATTTCATTTAAAAACATTTTGGACTGAAGGTACGAAGAAAGAAACGCAACATTTAATCCGCCTTTAGTTTCACAATAGCACGGATTTATCCATTAACGTAACGTTAAAAATCCGACTCGGATTTATTTCATAATAGAGATTTTGTTGGTCATCATCTTAAGTTGTTCCTTTCATGTGAATTTACTATTCATTTTTCTATTAAGTTGACCTTGTAGTCATCTATTTAATGGTGGAAGTATATTTGTATATTTGGGATAGAAGGGATTGAAGAATGTTTTTAATATGATGATGACCTGGATATACTATTATGAAATATAGCCGACTCGGAAGGGGCTATTATGAAATTTTTACGATTTCGTATTTTCCGCCGCGGATATTCCTATTATGAAATTTTTTTTCGTTCGTAAAATACGAATATCGTAAATTCCGTCATATTATGAAACAAAGTGGAAAATACGAAATCGTATTTTACGAAAATCGTATGTCAAAATACGACTGCTCTGTAGGTGACGAATATCGTATTTACTAAATACAAAACACATTTTTTTGTAACATTATTTAATTATTTTAAAATGTAAGTTCTATAATTATAGTATAGAAATTAATTAAATTATAATTTGGATCAAACTTTTTTGTTATTATTTAATTAAAATTGTTTTTTATTTTAAAAATAACACAAAATGTCAAACTTCATTGCCTTAAATTTTACGATTAAAAAAATATAGTTTCAATAGTTTCGAAATCGTAAAAATTTTATAATAGCCCTCCGGATTTATTTCATAATATACCTGAACTATGTTTCCATTAAAAAATATTTACTGACTAGAGTATAATTTTAAAGAGTTGGTACAAAAACAAAAGTTTTTCTTAAAAATAATATAATTTTAAGTTTTGTTGAAATTTGTTTTTTTTTATCTAAGTAAATAATTATCCAACTTTAACCGCGAATAACTTTTGAAGGAGTAAGTTTATCATGTAGCTTTTCTGTGAAGTGAGTTCTTTATAAGAATATGCTAATAAATGTAACAATCCGTTGATGAGTTGAAAAATCATCAAAACCAAACTAACAAAGTTTTAATTTTTTATTCATAATTATTTTAATGTTAAATTTACAAGAAGGTTTTTTTTAATTTATTAGTTAATTTTGAATTTTGTTATTTTAATTGTTTAATAGAATTTACTTATTTTTAAATTTCATTTACAATATTTATTTTAATTTTGTTTTTTCTATATTTAAGCAACAGGAAATAATATTATAAAAACAGAATATAAACTGACTACAATTTTTACATTTTTTTTTTTAAATCTGTATAAATTCCAAAAACAAAAAATGTATTGTTTGTTTAAATCAGTCTTATTTTATGCCTTTTTTACTTTAATATTAAGATTTATTGTAGATTTATATTCGATAAACAAAATAATTATTTAAATTATATTTTTAAAAAGTATTAATAACTTTGGTTAAAAAAATAAATTGAGATTGTGTCATGATTATTTAATTAGGTATTATTTATATTAATAACATTAATATTTTCATTAAAATAAGACTGGAATAGCGAGATTAAAAACAAAATTTTTAACAAGTAAATAAAAAGTATTTTTATATTGACTTACAATTAATTAATTTTACTCGTAAGTTTATTATTAAATAAAAAATATATATAATTTTATAATAAAAAACATTAATTATATATTTTTATAATTTATAAATATTTTATTAAACTTTGAAAAATATAATAAAGCCATTAATTTACAAATTATTTTTTATTTTACAAAATATAGAAAATCATTTAATTTATTATAAGTTTATCTGAATTAAAAAAGAAAAATTATAAATAAAACATCCTACTTTAGAATCGTGAAATTGATTAAATAAATATACATGTAGTTAAATGCATTTTTGGTAAAATAATTTTGGTCAAATTCAAAACAGGAAATTATAATATTTTATTTTTGTCTAATAGTTTACTTAAATAGTTTTAGTTAATTTAAAAATCAGTCTTGTTTTTATTATTTTTTTTTTGATTAAATTAATTTTAAATTTCAGATAAACTTATTTTTATAATTTTTATTTATACTTAGTATTAAGAGTATTTTACTAATATATGGTTATTAAAATTGAAAAGTAACTTTTTAAGTTTTATTTTATATTTATTTATTTTTAAGGCAAAATAATTAATATTTATGTATTTAGTTAATTGTTTTGTATACGTACCCATTTTTAATTTTATTTTTGGAATATACTCATTGTAGCTCACAGTAGCATTTCTAAACTAAATTATAAACTTTAACAAAAATTGGACAGAATTTCGTTAATTGATAATAATTTTGAGTATTTTATTAATTAAAATTAAATTTATTTTCATGTATACAACAAATTTTTGTATTTAACCGCAATTTATCTATATTTAATTAATAATTATTTATTTTATAAAATTAAAACGTGTAGTTTATGTATAATTTGCATAAGATAATTAAATAGTACAAAAAAATCTATATTATAAATGAAATTGTAATATTTCCATATTTTTAAATTTTCATAAAAAATTTTTCTCACAAAATTCCATTAGTGTAATATTGGTATCCATCATATAACTTTGTGGATAAAGAATTAAGTGAATCAAACACGAGTTGTTCAACTTTTTTTTCTAACTCCTGTTCAGTTAAATTCATATGGAAACGTTTTCGGAGATTACTCACGGTGCCGGAACATCCATTTTTAAAACAAGGTAATTGGGAACCTGAAATTACATTAAAAAATTTATTTATTAAGTCTAAATCGAAACTATAGTGACGATTTTAATTTGATTGTAAGGTAGATTGCAGACATCATGAAATGGTGTCAAATAAATAAAAGTTCAAATGGCGCAGTGATTATAGCTGTGTCAGTTAAAGCGGGAGGTACCGGGTTCAAATCCATTTTTCAAAACGGATTTTCACCACCTGAAGACAATCAGTAGTGCAGAATTCACCATGTCAGTACTATAGGCAGGCATGGTTCTATGCCATTTGCCGAAGGTTTTACTTATCTATAGCCATACTTCCTTGATTTGGCTGTAATGCCGTAAAGTAGGACATAAATAAGCGAATCGCGAAAGAGTGCCTTGAGCTCCAAAAAAAGATTGCAAAGATTAGAAACAAACAAACATGAATAAAAGTTTCTATATTTTTTTAATATGAAAATTTCGATTTCTTCAAATAACTGATAAATATTAAAAGCGAAATGGGGATTTTTTTTATAGAAAAATTTAAGTTTGGTAAACTCACAAAGAAATAAGCGTTTTTTTCAAAAGTAAACTTTAAATTTACTTTTTACTTTAAATTAATTTTGAAATATGTGCATATATAAATAATTTTGTTAAATTAAATACATATTATAAAATTAATTATATAAACAATAATTTTTTAACAATTTTAAATTATTGTATAAAAAATATTAAATATTATTGTTTATATAATTTTTCGTTAAACGGTCGATTTCGTTAAGCGTCAATTTAATTACTAATCTGAGATTTTTTTTATGTTTTGGATACGATTTCACTTAGATTGTTGTAGTGTTGAAAGTGATTTTGTTTTCTTAAAAACAAACATAGAATACACAGTGAATCTTTTTTTTATTTAAAATTGGTGGTTTTTTAGCATTTTATTGGCTCGAAAATACAAGTCTCATCAATAATAACTGTTAAACTATACTTACAGCAATGTTTTGGTACTGTGATTTTTCACTCGTAACAAAAGACATTCTTCAAAACATTGAAATTTATAATACTTACTACTTCTCATAATTTCGACGATATTTATTACACGATCCATATGCTTTCTGGCTGCCATTAAACCTTTCAACAATAAGTGTTTAAACTCAGACCATAATTCTGATTGAGGCCCACCCATTATTACAACAAATTCTGGTGTAAGTTTAAATGGAGATTGTTCAAATCCTAAAATAAAAATGTAAATGTAAATTTGTAAATATCAGCGATATACATTATAACGCACCTAAATTCTTGGGAGAAATATTCAGTATAAATCCGAAATCAATGTGAATTAAATGACCATCGGAATGTAGCAAAATATTTCCATTGTGACTAAAATAAAAAAAAATATCAATCATATTACCTTAACATTTTAAAAAGAAATTAATATTCACCGATCTTTGACCTGAAGTAAATAAGATATAAGACAATAAGCAGCACAACTTTGCATAAAATTTTTCTGCGCCAATTTAAATTCTTGTTTTGAAGAATCTCCATACTCTCCAATGAAATAATCCATTAAACTTTTATTTGAATTTTTTTTTATTTGATGAAGCGAAACAGTATTAAGGATAGGCTCGATAAGTCCACTATCGTTTGAAAGACAAACTATTTTATATGGACGAACCCATAAATCAACATTTTCCTCTTTCCATATCAGTCTGAACATCTGTAAATTTATAAATCAAGAAATAATTTTGGTTTCTTAATTCAAAAGCGAATTCCAATAAATTAACCTCTAGCAATTGAGTTGCCATTAACTCCTGTCGTAAATCGTCACCACATTTAACTATTGCAGATAATAGACGCCAATTAGATAAATGACCGTAAGGAGATGTTTCCTTAATTTGTCGTTCTTTTTCATGCCACGGCTCTTTTAATGCAGCAGCCGACGGATCTTCCGGGTCACGATTAAACGATTTTGTCGATTCATTGTTTAAATTGGTACAATGCCTCGTTCGAACGTCACCGATGTTGAACACCATCGGATGGTCTCTTGTGTCTTTCGATGAATCGCATGACTCGAGTGACATCTGTGAAATTGCATCGCGCTCATTAAATTTATTTAAGTTGTGCATCCTTAAATACTGTGCGGTAATTTCATCATCTTCTTGGGACCAAACATCATCCTCTGTAATACCCAACTCATGCAAATCATATTTTGATTGTCCATTTTCATTAGAATGAGATGAACTTTCGGATATTTTTTCTGTTCGTCTACCTAGTGAATTGGTACTCCGCTTATTTGACTCATTTCGTACATTTGGATTACTGTTCAGCACGGTATTGTTAACATCCAAGTGTTCTTCACTTTTAGTGTGTCGCAATGTTGGCATAAGTTTTGTTATTACAGGTGATGAAAATATATCGTTTACCTATCGTTTTGATTATAACATAGAAATAATATAAATATAACATTATACAAAGTAAACCATAATTCAATTTTGATCTACCTCAACTACTTCAACATAAATGATATATGGTGTCTTATCTTTCGAATTTAAGACGGCGGTTTTCTCTTCGGTTATACGAACAATATGATGTGGTATCTCTGAATGGAGTGGAAGCCATACACGTGCTGGTAAATTTTTGTTTATTAAATTTAAAAGAACACGCAATCGACTGTTTTTTTCTGTTTTATTTGGCAAAGAAGTTAACGTTTTTCCAATATCGATTAATGCTTTCATGAATTCTTTCTGGGCTGCTAATTTTGGTGCCTGAATGAAAAAAATGTATAAAATGAATCTTCAAAGTATATTGTATAATTAAAACTACTTAACATAAATATTCACATATGAGTCATTTAATTTATTATTATTAAACAATTATCAATAAACATTTATTTAAGTTTATAATGGTAATGCGAATGAAGTTAATACTATAATCACAACTACAAATAAAATGTTAATCTAAGTATTAATTATATTATATATTTTATGTATTGTCAAATGCATAAAATTAATACTAGTTTAAACTAAAATGTATCGTGGTTTGACCCACTATACCATAGGAATGTTAAAGTTCACATTTATATATCGATAGGGTTATCTATGCATGGGTGAGATTACTAAGACATGAATATGTGTTGTTCGTAATAAATGACCAGGATAATTGCATTGAAACATTTGTGTGCTCTATTGCAATAAATAACCAGGTACTTAAACAGATCGAGCTCTAATGTTAATAAATTTCAATAGCTAATGTTAAACAAAATAAGATTTGATTGACTGGCTAAAATTGTATTGAAGCCGTATTGATGATTAATGTCACAAACTACCTCTTTGTAAATAATAAGTTAAGAACTTTCGCTTATTTTATTACAGCTTATGGTATAATTGTATCATACGATATAGCTAAATAAACAATATTTTCTAAATTTGTTTAACATAAAATTATATTTGTATGTGTCGTGTTCCGTTGTTGTATGCATCAAGAAGTGTGCGATAGAAAATATATGGTTACGACTTCTGTTCATAGCCGATAGATTAATTCTTGTTAAAATTACCCTATTAACTAGAGACGTTTACAAAGGAGGATTCTAATATAGCAAGATAGTCAAGTTTATTAGTATTTAAGAAACTTCAATATCTTGAGAAATAACCATTATCATTTTTAAGTATGCACTAATTTTATTAAAATATTTCTAAAATATTCTTTTAAATGGTTTAAAATAATTGATTATTTATTTAGTTCACAAATACCATTTAATCTTAAACAATTAATCTTCGTCACACAAAGTAGTTGTTGATGGAAATATAGCTTACTCTATTTGTCATATATGCAATATATATTATGTCTTCTAAATAAACTTAAAGTTCACAATAAAAATTTGGTATTTTTTTATTATTCACAAGTATGTCAGTATAAATATGAACTTGAATTAAACAATATTATTATCATATATTATTTAATTAATATATTAATTAAATAATATTATTACAACGAATTCTCAAAATGATCACGGCATTTTAAATGCCTGTAACTAGTTTTTGGTGCGCAAATGAAGATTTGAGACATAAGAGTTTTGTAAACGTATAAGGTATACAACACACAATTTTGTCATAGTGTGCTGTTATTGTTTTGTTTAGTTTTATGTACTTTTTGTGAATCATAAAAATTAGCAAATCAGCTGAACTCGATTCAAATGTTTCGCACTCACTTTTCTCTCATGGCACGGCTTCCCATGCCGTTTTTTTGTCGTTTTTGGTTATTTTATTTGTGGTTTTCAAATAAAAATATAAGTATTGTAGAATATATGATTGTCATGTCTATTTTTAAATGTTTTATGTTAATATTACCAAAAGTCTTGTGTATTTGTTAACCAATTACCGATTCATAGAAATTGTACCTTAACATTATATCACTTTATTGCATGTCTTGTACCGTTTGATGATGAAATACATTGAATTTTTTAATTGAAAATTGCAATTTTCTAAACAGTAATCGTTGACGGACGTCCTGGTAGATCTCCTGGTAGAGATGTGATCGTGATCGGAACTAGTAGAGCCAAGCAGCACCTTCATTCGAACGGTGGTCTATGGTTTGGTATTCAAATGGATCAAAGACGAGCGACAAAGCAGTCAAGTTAGTTAGGGACTGTTTACACTTGATAAAGCAATAATAAAGCAAATTATGTGAGTGGCAGGGCATGCTGAAATGACACCATTTGTTGGCTCGGAACCTAGGCTGGCATGGAGCTATGCAATGTGCAGATGTAGTCCTCGATTTGGCGGTGATGGCGTAAGGTGGGACAGAAATAGAGTTGGGAGTGTCTTGAGCCCCAAAACAGATTGGAAAGATAAAAAACAAACAAAACAAAGAAAAAAAAACGTAAATTTTAAGATTTAATGGTACAGAAAAAAACAATAGAACTCTAAAAGTTAAATTTAAATTATCATAATTATTAAAATAAAATACTATCGTTTTAATGAAATTAGTACTTAAAAATAAATATGGTTATTTCCTACGATATTGACGTTTCTTGAATACAAGGTGGTGTGTTGGAAAGATCTTCAAATGTTTATAACTTCATTAATAATTTTCAAAAATATAAAAAAATATTTTACGAGGTCTTTGCTTTAAAATTTTATTATTTAGTGAATTTTGAACTGTATTTTATATTTTGTATTGAATTTTGAATTTCGTGTACCAATTGTACCTTTCGAATTTTAATAATTTTAATAATCGTTCTTTTATAAAATTCCTGTTGAAGGTGAAATAAAATGAGAGTAAAAATATATGAATATATTTCATTTGACAAAAAAAAAAATTCAATTTGTGGTTTTTCAGTGATTTATCTGCAAAATTTAGTTCTATAAAAGGACACAATCTTTCGAGTAAAATTTTTGATCATACGACAAATTTTACAAAATTTCGATTTTTTGGGATATTTAACAAAATAAAATTAACTATGAGTGTAATACAAACAGTAATTTTAATTTCAATCAAATAAAAATTTGATATTTTAATTCAAATTATTCCTTATAGTGAAATTTTATTTTTTTATATAATATCATAAATATATTTCGACAATCAAGTTGCCATCTTCAGTATTTATTATGAGTTCATAATAAATACTGAAGATGGCAATTTGATTGCCGAAATATATTTATGATATATAAAAAATAAAATTCCACCATAAGGAATATTTTGAATTAAAATATCAAATTTTTAATTGATTAAATTTAAAAGTGGAATAAGTCACACATAAGAGGAATTCTAAATATGAATTTCAACAGTTCAAAGTAATTTTAACTTACCCCACAATGACATACAGTCTTCTGACCGAGTAATCCATTCACAGTTCCTCGAACACTCTCGAAGCACAAACAACCATTATCGAAAGCACGGCCAGTTGTTAAATCTCCTAAACATAATCGAATTGAGGTCGGTGGTTGATACAATTTCATACTTGTCATTAATAATCCGGTAGCATCTGACTGTGAACGATGGTGCGTTTTTTTAATCGGTGACAATAACTCAAAATTATTTTCAATTGTTTGTGATTTTATATTTTTTCGATCACGTTTCGTAAACAATTCCTTCATCAAACTTAGTTGAATTTTTTTATTTGATCGCGATGAATGATTATTCAATGATAGATAATACTCATCATAATTATAGTTGTATGCTTCAAGTAACCATAAACATTTTAATGAAAAATCTACAGAAGAACGGCATCGGTACACGAGATATGGATCTAGCACTTCAGCTAATTCATCCATTTGTATGTACATTAAGATTAATTGCGGCATATACAAATCTACTTCATTGTTTGGAAAACTGAAAATTTTATTACCAATAAAGCTAAGTACACCTGGTTCTTTTGAGTAGAAAAGATAGTGGATGGCAAAATGTATGTTGAAAACCGGCGATTCAAAAAATCTTAATAGGCCACTTTGACTTGCATATTTATCGTTTTGATTCGCACCGTCTTTATTAACAGAACTAGTTTCTTTATTAGGCAAGTCTTTAAAAAGCAAACATTGAGCAGCACCTGGTATTACTTTTGACTTTGAGTCTCGATTATCTTTATGACAATCTTTGATATGGTTTGTTGATATTGAATTTGAAATGCTCTTCATTTCAGTTTCTGGAGAAATTACATTCGACTCGAGTGCGGTTGAGTTTGAATTCGAATTTTTATGTTTCAACGAGCTAGATTTGAGCGATTGGAAAAATTCTTTTTTCTTCGAGATCTCAGTAGGTGATTTAATTAAACTATCACTTTTATTCGAATTCTTTTTTTCATGATTTTCGATTATACTTTGAGCGGTTCGGAAAATTGCATTTTTAGTAGCACCAAAAAAACCGCGAAATATTATTTCCTTCTCTTTATTCTGTGTGGTAGTAGTTGTCATTAAAATTGCTTTGCTATCTTCGATCGACTGCGTTGGCGTGATTATTCCTTCCATATCTGTGGGTGTTTTTTCAACCTCATTGTCCTCCTCTTTCTTACTAATATCCTCGATATCTTCAACATTGGCTTGAGTCATAATATTTTGAGTATTATATTTAGACAGCAATTGTAATTTAGACTTATGCGAATCTTGAAACTGGTTTTCGGTTATAACAGTATTATTTAAGATAGTATCATTTTTATCACTTTTATTTGGCGATTGATAAAAACAAAGATCTGATTGCAACATACTGTATTCTTCGTCCATTGATTGCGTTTCAATTTCAATACACTCTTCTTCTTGATCTACTTCACCAGAGTCTAAACTTTCACGTGATCGTCGTATACGAATTAACGATGTTTGATCCGGTTCTGAACCACAGATAATTCCGGAATCGTCAGAACCAAGACTTGTTAAATCTTCACGCTTTTTACATGAATCGTTTTCTTTACAATTTATTAAAATTGAGTTAGTTTCATTCACTTTGGTCGTTGGAAGAACACAGTTTCGTGAAACAGTTGTCGATTGTGGAGTATTTTTTGGATTTGTATAGGATGTGTTAACAGCTGTGACAACTTTACTACTACACATTGCTGTTGTCAGTATCGAATTTGTACAAAGTGTATTTTCTGAGTCGGCATTTGGTGACGATACTTCAACCTAAAATTTTATAAAAATAAAAATTTAACTGTATGAAGTTAATTGTACTTTAATAAATTGTTCATTAATTGTGCTTTAATAAATTAGTTGTAAATTTACTTTCATGTGGTTTTCATTTACCTCTATATGTAATCATAAGGTCTGGAGTTGCACTACTAATTATATTTGTTTGTAACATATTATAAATGTAAAATATAATAACTTTTAATATGTTTGGGTAATATTTTTTAAAAAAAAACATGGCAAAAGACACTTCAACGATAAATTTGGCATACGTTGATTTGAAAGCCGGTTGTAGCTTAATGGTTAAGGATTTCTCATCACGCCGCGGTCTCGAGTTCGATTCCCGCCGTTGACAAAAAAATGAACATGCAACCGGATGACATAAAAACGCGTTTGTGTGTAAAAACATTCGTTTGGCTGACCACCTACAATGCGCACCAATCGTTAAAAACTGGTTCGCGTAAGGTCTCAATTGAGACGCGGTAAGGGCCGTTTACGGCCTCTAAGCCATAGATTATTTTTTGTTGATTTGAAAGATATAATCTTTTGCTGGCACGATTATCTTACTTGTGATTTTTCGTTAGTCACGATGAATGTTATTACAAAATTAGCCAAATAACCATTTAATACTAAAAAATGGTAATAATAATTACGATATAATTACATTTTATCATACTAATAATTACGATATTGCGGCACTCACTGTAAACCGTGTTAACAACCTGGCTTTCTCGGTTTCGATTACGAGATAGGTTCTCAAGTGAGAATGCAAAATAATTCTATATCTACCACTTGGAAATAACCACATTCCATTACGTCCTCTGATTTTAGTAACGATTTTAAAAATTTGGAATTAGTTCCTAATCTCGAACTTAACCTGAGGCATCCCTATATGTATAATTATTAAAATATGTACACACACAGAAACACACACCCACATATATATTATATATATATATATATATATATATATCTATAAATAAATATATAAATGAATTAATAAATAAATATAAATATATATATATATATATATATATATATATATATATATATATATATATATATATATATATATATATATATATATATATATATATATATATATATATATATATATATATATATATATATATATATGTATATATATATATTACCACAACTATATTTCTATGTAAGGAAATTGTGTTCAAATCATTCATAAAGAATCAAATCAGAGAAGTTAAACGCGGCTTAAGAAGTCGTTACTAATCGTGGGGCGACCCATGAGACGTCTCTATACGCCGGGCTAAACAATAGAAATATAAGTTAAATACCCGATTTAGATACGAATATCTTTTGTATGGTATATACGTAAACGTTTTCCTTTCTTATCAGCTACCTCATAAGTCACTGTACCAACTGGTTTTATGAGTTTTGCTGTTAGAAATTTAGTAGCTGATTTACCACAGTACTTGTATAACTTAAAGTGAAGTTACGAACATAGAGGTTGCCCTTGAGTAAAGTGATACTGTCTGCTTCGTAAATTATATCTTTTGGCAAATTTTTGTTATGCCGATTTCAAATGAGATAAAAACAGCCTCAGATAACCCTTAGACATGTCTCAGATAATAATTCCGATTTGAAGCAAACTTGTAAGCTACATATTTAAACTTAGCTTATCAAGTTCACACAATAAGTCATAGTTTGAGCCATTTGATACATCATAATGTTGTCCAAACACAAGAAAGTAGGGATTGTGATCAGTTGAATTGACCTGTGAAAAACATTATTTAGCGTGGATACAATTTCACTCAAATGTCACATCCCAATTTTGGTGTTTTTCACCAATATACGACCGTATTGCTGCCATAATTGATCTGTTAGCTCGTTCAGAGAAATTAGATTGCGGTGTATGCTTCGGTGAAAACATAAGGGCTCCAATGCTTCCTTAAACACACACACACACACACACACACATATATATATATATATATATATATATATATATATATATATATATATATATATATATATATATATATATATATATATATATATATATATATATATATATACTGGCAGATTGTTACAGTCCCTTAAGTAATATTTGCAAGTTAATATGAAAGGAGCTTCATATATTATACTGCCAAAAATCTTTGGATTTGTCGGGTTTTGATAAATACAAATTTAAACGCAAATTAAGACTTTTCAAATTAATAATAATTTAACTACTACAGATGGTTTCATTTTTTTATCTTCAATGGTAATATTTAAACACATTTTTCTACTTTTTGGATTGGAAAAAAAAATTTAAAATTTTAAAATTATTTAAAAATTTAAAATTTTTTGAACTATTAAAAGTTCAATAATATACTGAATGAACTATTAAAAGTTCAATAATATTCAATTAACTTTTCCACGAGTTTTCGCATTCGATAGGAAGTCTCGACTAAAACCCGAAAAATCACGTTTTCGAAACCTATAATACGGAATACAAGATTTTCAATTTTCTAAATTTTTATATTTGACTAATAATTTTGTAACAAAACTTTGATTAATAAATCAAAAGTGTTCGAATAGAATGGAGAATAATTACATAGTTTTGGGTTATACACTTACCTCAGGAATTCTTTGTAGCGCACTATCCAAACTACGATTACGATGGTGTTGGGTTGAGTTTATCCTGGAATTTGTTACTTGTGAAACAGGTGGTAGTAAGATTCCCATTGATCTGGAAGAAAATCAATATATTCAATATCGAAAATCAATATAGAAAATATATTTGTAACTTAATAATAATAATATAAAAATTCAAATGTAATTTTGGAATTACAATATATCCAATCAGTATCAAAGATCATAATCATATTAATATGTCTGATAATTATTTCTCCTGTTTTATTTTATTTCAACAATCTTTATTTCTGGCTTCTTTCAAGTAAAAACGGCTTCAAATCTTTGCTTCATTTCAAATCTATCCAATGTTTCACCTAACTCTAAAATTACATTTATCTAAAAATGTGTTGATGTTAAACATTTTGTTTTTCATCCGATAGAAACTATCAATTATTATTTAACGACTACTTAATGATTGATAATTTCTATTATGATAACTTATATTTCCATGTTTTTTTGTGAATACTCTACTCAAAAGAAAAACCATATTAAAAATATAATGCTACTAAAATAGCGCAAAAGCGCATCAAAAATATAATGTTTATGTGACCACTGATTTTGGCTTGATCATTTTTGTAAGTGAATGAAAGTAACTAATAATTGAAAATAAAATTAACTTCCTGACCAAAATCACGACCATCAACCTTAAAACATGTCGTCTTATTAATTTGTATTTATATAAATAAAATAAATTATTTCCAAAATTCCTTTTAAAGAAATTATAAGAGAAGCCTAACATTCAATAAGTCCGTAAGGTGATTCAATAAGTCTTTATTGAGCATCTTTACACTTGGTTAACTTTTCTATCCGTAACTTTTTTTTACACCCTTCAGTCCCCACACATTTTATTTGTACCCGGTAACTTTTATAATTTTCTACCAACACAAAGCTCAAAACTAAAATTAAACTAAAAAAAATACAACAAAATGTCCTTGATAATATTTCTATTTCATTTTTCTTTATGTTGGTGTGTTGCAATTTTTTGAAGCTACGAAAATTTTGGTTGAAAAATGAATCCACAAAAAAAACCTATTTTGTAGGTAAAGGGAGTAAAACGAAGTAGTTACCGGATAACAGTTACCGTAGTGTGGAGATGCACTATAAGAAAAAACAATATTCAACATAGTTGCCTTTGAGGGCGATATAACGAGTATAGCGATTTTCCAACTTTTCGATACTATTTTTACAGTGCGATTTCTCTTTCTCGTCAAAATAGGCCTCAATTCCAGCGATTCCTTCATCATTAGACTTAAATTTCTTTCCAGCAAGCATTCTCTTGAGATCTGAAAACAGGAAAAATTCGCTGGAGGCTAAATCTGGAGATGTGGTGGGTGGATAAGCAATCCGAAGCCCAATTCATTCAATTTTGCCATCGTTTTTATCGATCTGTGACACGAGATAGTCGATGAATATTATTCCGTTCGCATCTCAAAAAAAGACGCCATCACCTTACAGTCCGACTGTTGGGTCTTTGCTAGCTTTGGATTCGGTTCGTCGACTGCTTTCCACTCAGCTGACTGTTTTTTGGATTATGGTATGTAATTATGAAGCCATATCTCATCCATTGTCACATATCGACGATAGAATTCCATTTTATTGCGGTTTAACAGTGCCAAACACTCCTCTGAAGGATCGATTCGTTGTTTTTTTGGTCAACTGTGAGCTCACGCGGCACCCACTTTGCACATAGGTTTAAAATACCCAAATATTCGTGAAAAATGGTAAAAACACTACCTTTTGATATATTTACAATGTCAGCTAGCTCGGGAACCTTCAATTTGCGATCGTTCATAACCAATTTGTGGATTTTTTTGATGTTTTCTGGAATAGCGTCCACTGCGCTCTACATCATGTGCTAGTACGACCACATTTAAATTCAGCAATTCACTTCTATTTAAATAAATAAACAGTATAGTCATATTTAGCTTACCTTAGCATTATGGAAGATTTTACGAAAGAATCTTGGCTTAAAAGATTTCAAGAAAAAACTTGTGCAGGAATTAAAGCCAAACGATCATCGAATTCGGCAAATGA
Organism: Tipula lateralis; assembly: GCA_963932295.1. Classification (NCBI taxonomy): domain Eukaryota; kingdom Metazoa; phylum Arthropoda; class Insecta; order Diptera; family Tipulidae; genus Tipula; species Tipula lateralis. The sequence continues at coordinate 199,884,033 of OZ010736.1, forward strand.
GCTAAAGCACAATTTGATATTGATGTTGAATTACCATTCAAAATTTTGTTCTTCGATAAAGCCCATTGGTTTTGGTTAATGATTGGGTACGTAAATAAGCAGGATTGTCACATTTGGAAATTACTGTTTGAATCTACAGAAAATTACTGTTTGATGTGCTTTATGAGTTGGCGGAGCCATTGATCCATATGTCTTCAAAAACGACGATGGTCAGAATGTTACTGTCGATGGTGAGCGGTATAGGGACATGATTAGAACTGGCCATACAAAAATGGAATTAGAAATGGCCTTGGTGTCTAATTCTGTGTCGTGTGATTAAATCCCATTGGATTATTCTCTTTGGGGTTGTGTAAAGTCACTTGTCTACGTCGATAAATCAGACAATTAAACACCTGGAAATCAACATTCGAAGAGTTATTCACGAAATACGGTGTGTTCCAGTTTGTGCCTTGTATGCGCTAACCGTGGCGACTACATTGCCGAAATCATATTTATACATTAATGTCATAAAATCCAATAAAGCCCGTTTTATTGATATTAAAAAATATTTCTTTAGTTTTATTATGATTTACACTTGAAATTCCGTATTATTCGTAAACCTTCTTGGAAATAAAAACAATTAAAACGTGATTTGGGCGGGACAGTTGTTTTTCCCCCAGATAGGTATCCCATTTTTGATTTTCCAATCGTCAATAGATTAATTTAATTGCTTATATGAAATAAAATGAAACAAACATAATAAACAATCGTTTGAAGGGGATATTAAAATGTAGTATGTATGTCTAGAAATAGTAAAAATCAAAATACAAATACATTACATAGTACCATAGATTATTATACAATAAACAAAGATGGTTCAATCAGAGTAACATTTTACAATAAAAAAATAATAATTACGAGTCCCGCTACATAGTGACGGGTACCTCTGTCCAAGTCAAACAAAATAAAAAAACATCTGTATATACTGTAAATTCTTGCTTTGGTTGGGTCATCTTCATGTAAAAAAATCTATGATAGTACATAAATGCATATGTCTAAAAGAGATAAAGAAGTACAAAATATAATTACGATACTCATTTGAAGTTTCACTGGTTTAACCATTTATATTATTAGATATTTATATTTAACTTTTATTATTATTATTATTTATTTTATTAAATTGTAATTTAACTTTAAAATCAGAAACATAATTAACACGAATATAGCAGAACACCGAGCGGTAAACATAACACGTCCGCTCAATGTGACGATCAATACTGCACTCCATGACTGATTCATTGTTTTATCCATATAAATTCTATTTGTTTGTTTTTAATCTTTTTTGCGGTGCAAATCACCCCAACCCGTCTTAACTTACACCAAACCAATATAGCAAAATTGAGGATGTTCGGGAATGTTTGATTTATGAAGAAACATCTGCACATTGCTATCGTAAAAATAACTAACGTTTAGAAATTTTTATGAAATACTCTTTGCGAATTGTAGTTTATGGCTTGAACTATTTGAAAGAACTACACTGACTGTCAATGATTCAATTAAATAAGTTCTATGTATACATAGAATAATTCGTTTAATAAACCAAATTAAACCGTTACATGTGTAACACTAATTGTAACTTTTTTGTGTGATTTCCACAATTAACCGACACAATAATCCTACTGCTATGAATTAAACTTATTTATCGAGTCACTAATATCTTACGAATAAAATGTGTAAATATTTTTTTTATGAGTATAAAAACATTTAATTACGGATAAACTGAGATTGCCGAGAAATATTGTATTAAATTTTGTCTTAACTTGGCGATTACTTATTTTAAAATAATTTATTTTTAGTCTTATTTAAGTTATAAGATACTCGCCTACGTATAGGACTATACTAACACGAAATTAATAAAAAAAACAATTTAGTGGAATTTTATCAATAATGGAAAGATTTAATTAATAAGCTAATTAGAAATACTTAATTAAGTGCATACAATCTTTACTAATTTTTTTAATACGACTAATCTATTTAGAATTTTCTATAATAAAATGTACACAGCAGACTTTTTTGGAGATACAACTTGATATTCAAAACTAGCAACTGTTTTGTTCAACAACTTTATATTAAAAACTAGCGACTGGTTTGTTTAATTGTATGTATCGTGTGATAATTAACTATGTGTTAAATCGTGTAAAATTAACGTGTTATAATTAACTATTATTATAATTAAAAAGTCGAGTTTAGACTAGAAATAAGTTAACAAACTCGACTAAACACAAAAATAAGTAAATGGGGAGTTCAGTGTTAGTCGTCACACTGAGTGGACGTGTTTTTTTTCCGCTTGGTCAAAACCCACTTCACTAAAAGCCACCCAAACTTATGAATTTTATGAATTGATTATTTTAGATTTTCCGTTCTTCTTTGAATTCGATAATGGAGTTTTTTGAATGAACCGCCTGTAGAATAATTTAATTTACTTTAAAATATATAATTCTTAATGTTAAATATGTTTTGTTGCCAGTATATATGATTTAATTAACTAATAAATAATTAAAATAATTAAATAATTGTTAATTATTTAATTAAATATGATTAAATCAAATAATTAATAAACTGAATTAAATTCAATTTTGGTTTTTCTAAAAATAGTTATTTTAATTTAAAAACGAACAATTTAAATTTAAAACGACGTATTTACACAAAGGATAATAAAATGTACCTTTTATGTATGTTTTACTTAAATGAAATAAAATTGGAATTTCCTAATTATAGAACTTGGATACTAAAACTTCGTTCTAACGAAATTTTTTGGGGCGGTACAATATTCTAAAAGGATACTCTAATATTCACATTTTATGGTCCTAATCCTTAATATACTTTTATGGTCCTTATCCTCAATATACTTATTACTTTTTATTACACAAAGAATATATTTTTAAATATTGTTGTGATTGAAAATTGTTTGAATAAATATCTGTGTATCCGTTAAATATATTTTAATCTAAAAGTGTACTTCTGTGTAATTACAAATTAATTATTGAGAGTTAAAAATATAAATAACCATGTCAGAAATTGAAAATACTGTGGAAAATTGGACTCGAGAATAATCCATGCTTATGGACTCCAAGTGATAAATGTTTTATGTAATCAGTCTCAGACAAAATTTCAATATAGAATGCAACAAGTAATAATTTTAACATAAAAAACGAATACAAAATAAAAATAAATTAACGCATACATGCGTAAGTAACATCAACAACATATTCTCGTGTAAACGAAAACTGATGTCATTCCGCTGTGCAATTATATATAGTGTAAACACAGTGTTTGTTTTGTTTATTTGCATAGTGCATTTAGTTATTCATAGTAGGTAAACGCAGGAGATGAATATGCAATCTTTTAAATTAGGTAACGAAATTTGTATTAATCTGAATTTATAATTTGACAATAATTATAAAACAAATAATGTACCTTTATAATGTGTGTATAGAAAATATTTTATTTATTATTTTTCGGGCATAACACCAAAACTAAACCACACAAGTCAAAACCGTTGAATATTTTATATTTTTTTTATTGTAATCTTCGATTGTTGTAGTTGTTTTTATTTTTTGTTTTTCATTGCATCGTGCAAATCAGACAAAAAATTTACGCATTCGGATTTGCATCGTACATTTTATATTATTTCTCCTGCCATACTTTTATTTGTGTTTGTTAGTTTTTGTACATTTTATATTATTTCCCCTGCCAAACTTTTATTTGTGTTGGTTAGTTTTTACAGTTTTTATAGTATACAAAATTACGTCATTTTATTTTGGCGTATATATATACGCCAATACTACCTCGTGTCTGGCAGAAACCTTTTAATGTATTAATCTCTGACGACTTGTTATATAGGAGATTTTGGCTCGGTGTTTGATTAAATAAAATAAATTCGTTTGTGTGTGTGTGTGTTTGTGGCTTAAACTCTGGAATTTCAGATGAGTATCGTTAATATATTATATTTTATATTAAATTATATTATATATTGCAGTTTATATTTAGTTTTTTGTGTTTATATATTGTAATGGATGTGCATGTGTCGTATTTGCGTGTGTCAGTTTGCACCGTGTATACATTGCCAGTAATGGTATTGGTATATACATCAATTTCATCATACAGTGGATGGGATTTTTGAATTGTATTGTAACGCGTTCACTGCATGTTTATTTGTGCCTTTTTATATACATCACTTGTGGAAAACACAAATACACATTCTATATAGTCTAAATTTTGATGTCCTTGAAAACGATTGCATATAAATTTATGTTAAATTTTATATAGCACGTTATTTCGTTTTTCTTTTCTTCTCTATTCAAATTTCTCTATTTCTATAATGTATTAACATGCACACCTGCAAAGGCTGCAACGGACCAACGGTTGCATTAGTCAAATAAAATTCTAAATATTTGACGTATTTCCCTTTTGTTTTATATATTTTGCTTATATATACATAGATCAAGTATAGATCTATAACACTTAGGGCCGATTGTATGAACGCGGATAGACGATATAACCTCGGATATATCGTCGTTTGCATTGTATGCACCCAAAAAAAAATTCATGAGTAGAGTTATATCGTCTGTTTCTATCTTCTCTTTTCGGTGGTTATAACCAAGGATGGAAATTGTTGTTGTTGTGTTTTTTAAATTTTGACGTTTTAAATTGTGTACAGCAGTTAAACATTTAGTGATTATTAAATATAAAATTTATATAATTTGTTATTAAAGAAATATTAAATAATGGAGTTAAATAATAATATTGCACGTATTAAACGGATGAGCAGACAGGAATACAATAATTTATTTTTAAACATTGAAAATTATAAAACAATCATTAATAATAAAAAAGCTGATGCATTATCAATTCGGATATATAGAAAAACGTCGACTTTTGAAATCTATATCGTTTTCGAAATTCCTCATCAGAATAAAAATCTAAAGGATTATTATAATCCTTATAGATTTTTGGCCGTCGAATTCCTCCCACCATACTTATATCTCGAGCTTCCAATATTTACGAATCCGATGTAGATGATGATGACGAAGATTCCATCTATAAACAAAATTTAAAAACTGCTGTAAAACTGCTATAAACGGAAGATAGAAAATTTGTTCATACAATCGGAAAAAAATAAAATCGTCGGATAGAGATATATCTCTACTCTCGGATTTTATTTCTTCTATCCGCGTTCATACAATCGGGCCTTAGGTTATTTAAAATAAATGTATTTTATTTATAGTATGTCTTGATTTATTTACATAAGTTTAATTTATGTAAATAAATATGTATAATTTATGTTTTATTTATTTATATGTTCATTTTATTCCACCGCACAAATTGTAACCACTTGACAGGTCAATGGTAATGAATGTAATTAGATGTAATGGCCGGAAATATTTTGTTTATCACTCAACCAAGAGGGAGGACACGCACGCCACGATCGAGAAATACTAACACGAAAAATAAGATAATCCAGTTGCTAATCATGGTAATGTAGGCGCGTTCTACTTTGAATAGATGTCGACACGATAAAATATCTATTCAGAAGTAGTAACAACTGACTGTACTAAATATGCCATCAAAACGAGAATATGCTACTGAAATATAGATGGTACATCGGTCACTGTGAATATTTATTTACCTTGATTATACGATAGAACGTGACGTAATAAAATTCGGTATTAATGAAAATTTTGCATTTAATAAATAGAAGCGGTTAAAGAAGCATTTAATAAATAAGAAGCGGTTTGAAATGTTATTTAACGAGAGTTTATTCAACGGGAAAGGAGTTTGTAAACCTGTTTTAACTCTATCAACCCTAACAAAGACATAATTGCAATTATCGAGCGATTTGGGAACAAAAATATCTGTTTGTTTCGCCTGTCTAGTTGAAGTGGGGATTCGATTCTGCATGGTGGAGCGGAGTTGATTGACAACTATGTCGTTTGGTGGCAAAGGCGGAAGAGGATTTTCGACGAAAAACTCACCGGGTAACTTAATTGTTTGGCCATAGACCATCTCCGCAGGTGAGCACTTCAGATCTTCTTTAACCGTTGCTCGAATGAAAAGTAAAACGAGCGGTAATTCGAAACTCCAATGGATTGTATTGCCTCTGGCCTTAAGAGAAGCTTTAAGTTGGCGGTGAAATCGTTCAACCATGCCATTGTGCATCTTCACACTACGGTAACTTGTATCCGGTAACTACTTCGATTTACCCCCTTTACCTACAAAATAGGTTGTTTTGCGGATTCATTTTTCAACCAAAATTTTCGTAGCTTCAAAAAATTGCAACACACCAACACAAATAAAAATGAAATAGAAATATTCTCAAGGACAATTTGTTGAATTTTTTAGTTTAATTTTGTTTTTAAATTTTACTTGTGTTGGTAGAAAATTATAAAAGTTACCGGATACAAATAAAATGTGTGTGGACTTGAAGGGTGTAAAAAAAAGTTACGGATAGAAAAGTTACCTAAGTGTAAAGATGATCATTAGCTTGAGGATAATAAGCTGTTGTCCGTATCCGATGTGAGCCAAGGAGTTTCGTTAACTCACTAAAAAGTTTTGACTCAAACTGCGTTCCTCGATCCGTAGTTATGTCAAGAGGAACGCCAAAACGTGATACACCATTTAGGACAAATATGTTAGCAATCGTAGTTGCAGACATATCGTTCATTCAATAAGCTTCGGGCCAGCGAGTAAATCTATCGACACGGGTAAGTATATAAGTAAATCCATTAGATGGTGGAAGATGCCCAACAACGTCTAAATGGATGTGTTCGAATCGACCAGGTGGGATATCGAACTGTCCATGAGGTGATTTAGTATGCCTCTAGACTTTAGATTTTTGGCAGGCTAAACAGGCTCGTGCCGAATGGGTCACGACCTTGTTAATACTAAGCCAAAAGTAGCGAGCAGTAATCAATTTACGAGTAGCACGGATACCAGGATGTGAAATGCCATGTAAGGTATTAACAATTATTTTGCGTAATGGTTCTGCGATATAAGGGCGATTGTTGCCTGTTGACGTTTCGCTAAAATTTCGAAGCCAGGTAATTTAAAAAGCTCTAGTTTCATATTGGAACTAGAAAGACATTCGGAACCAGAAAGTAAATTCTGAAGTTCTAGGTCTGCTTTTTGTGCTTTGATAATAGTATCATAGTCGAAGTAAGTCTCGACTTTGGCTGAATTTGTATTGGTCGAGCGGGGAATAACATCCGCGACCAAATTATTGGTTGTGCGGGAAGAAACCTCCGCAACCGTATCATCTACTGTGCGGGAAAAAGCATCCGCTACTACATTGTCTTTACCGATCACATGTTGAATGTCCGTGGTAAATTGACTAATGTAATCCGAATGACGTGCTTGTCTTTGATTACGTTCAGTTTTAGACTTAATTGCTCTTGTTAAAGGCTTATGGTCGGTGTAAATAGTGAAATCCCGACCCTCGACAAAGTATCTAAAATGTTTAATCGATAGATAAATTGCGAGGAATTCCCGATCGAATGCGGAGTATTTACGTTCGGCATTCGTTAATTTTTTAGAGAAAAATCCCAATGGTTCCCAATTATTATTATTTAACTGTTGCAGGGCGGCGCCAACTGCCGTGCTCGATGCATCAGTAGTCACGCTGAATTTAGCATCGTTCAGCGGATGAATTTCTAAAATTATATTAGCCAATTCACTTTTAAGCGAAATGAATGCATTCTGACATTCTTCGGCCCAGGAAAAAATCTTTGGCGTCTTTAGTAAAGCTGCCAAGTGTGAGTGAATTGGGGCAAGCAATTCAGCTAACTTTGGAATAAATCGATGGTAACAATTAACCATCCCGATAAACGGCTGAATGCGCCTAATTTTTGTGGGTGTTGGGAATTCCTTAATGGCATTAATTCGTTCTGGCGAAGGCAGAATACCATTAGGAGTAATCTTGTGGCTGAGGAAATCAAGAGTTGTAACTCCAAAAACACATTTTGTGCTATTGATTCGAACATCAAACTCTGCTAATCGTTTTAGCGTTTCTAAATGGAGTTTGTGTTGTTCCTCGTTAAGTGAAGCTACAAGAATATCGTCAATATAGACGAATACGAAGTCTAAATCTCGAACGACTTCGTTAATAAAACGCTGAAACGTTTGTGCGACATTTCGAAGTCCGAAAGGCATGCGGGTAAATTCGAAAAGACCAAAAGGTGTGGTTATTGCCGTTTTATGAACGTCTTCAGGAGCTACGGGAATAAGATGATAAGCTCTAACTAAATCGATTTTGGAGAAAATATTATTTTCATGTAAATTCATGGAAAAGTTTTGAATATGGGGTATCGGATAGCGGTCTGGAATAGTAACTGTATTCAATCTACGTTAATCGCCACATGGTCTCCAATCGTTATCTTTCTTCTTGACCATATGTAACGGACAAGAAACTGGGGGATGCCGATGGCCGGCAAATCCCTAAATCTACCATATGCTGAAACTCTAATTAGGCAGCTTTATGGCGTATCGGATCTAGTCTTCGTAGTCTTAATACTGGTAAATGCCTTTCAGTAACAATATGATGTACCACGGAATGACAAACTGGTAAATTATAATTTGGCTCCGCTGTTAGTGAAGGAAATTTCTTCAAAAGCGTGCCATAGCCATTGCGTAAAAAATCGGTGTGGGGGTATCAACACGCACCGTAGTGGCATGTATTAACAGTTGAGTCGCTGGATCAATAAGCCGTTTTCGCTTAAGGTCGACTAAGAGGCCAAATTTTAGTTACAAAGTCAGCGCCAATATCGGACGATTCACTGCTGCCAAAACAAATGCATGAGTGAAATTACGTCTAAGTTCGATATTCACCTGGAGCAATTTAGTTCCATAGGTGTTAATTTTTGTTCCGTTGGCGGCTGCTAACACTAGATCGTGCGATTTTAAATTTCAAAATATCGACGTGGAAAAACGTCGGACAGGGAGCACCGAAAGATCAGCTCCCGTGTCTACAAGAAGTCAGGTTGTTTATTACGTCATGAATAAAGAAGCGGCTGTTATTTAAGGTCGACAGTGCGGCCGACTCGACCAGGGGATCTACAAGTTTTTTGGATCACTATCTGTTTGGGACTTATAACCACAAGGTTTAATACACCTGTGAGCTCTTTCTTTGTGGTGGAAATGATACCAACAAAGATGGTTCGGATTATGCAAACCGGAATATGGGCATTGATTAATTGAGCGAGTATGAGATCGTGAACGTGATCGAGAGCGTGAACGTTTTGTTGGCCTTGCAAATTGTCTGCCGCGTTGGCCTGGTGCACCTAAATTTAATTGCCTGACAATTTGCTCAATTCGTGGCAATCGAGACGCGAACGAGTCGGATGACGATGTCGATGGTTGTTCAAGAATTGGCCTTGCTCGTCGTGGCTCTCGTACTCGTGAAAATGTTCTCGATGCCGGAGGACTGTATGGTTCCTCAACGACGTGTAAATTTGGTTGCTGCAACCTGATGCTTTCGTGCATATGCTCCGCGATCTCGGCCAGAGTCGATAAAGAAGCCGAGTCGGGTTGGGCAGCGTGTAAGTTTCGGGTCCAAAGTGACCTAATAACTGAGACAAGGAAATTATTCCCTGCCAGATTCTCGATATGTCTAAGGGCTTCGGACGGTTTACGGTCTCCAAAATCCTGTCCTCTAAGCAATGCCTCTAGCTGCCTTTCGTCCGATGACGCGAAGCGGTTTAATAAAATGGTTTTAAGGTGCTCATAATGGTTTTCTGTGGGTGAACTTTTTAACAAGTCCGGTATCGTAGTTTGGAACAAGTGCGATGGGATCGACGATATGATTTGCAGGTATTTTTGCCTTGAGGACGTGGTCTTTTGTAGGTCGAAAGTTATTTCCGATAATGCCAACCATCCTCGTACGACATCCATCCATAGCGGCTGTAATGGCAATGTCTTTGCCGACGATACTTCACTGAATTTTAAATCTTTCTGTTCCTCCATGTCAACGTCTTTGTTATCCTGATTCATTTCTACACTGCACTTCTATTTAATTCGACCGAACTTTCTTTGTTAGAAAATAACGAGAAGTGAGCAAGTAGAGAAAGCAAAAGAAAAAAACTATACGAAAAACTTCGGAATGGTTACCTTGTAATCAGGAATGGTTACACTCAGGAAAAAAAAACAATGCGTTATTTACTAAGCTGCTATAGAAACTTGAAAAATGTAAATATTAATTACTTTCTGATAAACTTTACATGTGCAAAGTAGAGAATATTTAAGTAAGATTTAACTATGCTACGTAAATGTAGCAAAATTTGACATGTAATATTTTTAAAACCTGATTAGCTATTGCTTTAGTAAAGGTTACTGCTGTTGTATGTATCTTTCAATTATTATTTACTATAAATTTAGGTAGCTTGAAAATATTTTGAAAAAAATGTATCAACATTTTTAGGAAATTATTTTTAAATTTAAAGTGAATAAATAATTAATTTATTAACTTTTGGATTATTAGCTTTGATCAGAATAGAATCAGTGTCATGTATGGATGCAAGAATTGGACCTTAACAGATGAGTTCGAAAGACGACTTTTAAAATGCGGGAGAAGAAATATGCGTTTAAAATATGAAATAAAACACGAGGTTGATGAACATACCGATTTCTTTTTAATCACGAGTTCAAGAATTGCTGAAAGGACAGCCAGTATGCTGGCTTGGTCATGTTCGATAAAAGTAAATTATTGACTACTCAATAATAAAATAACTACTTCATTGGTTTTCATGAAAATATTTTCCTACGCTGCAGCGAAAACGTAGCAAGTCAAGAAAATTTTTTTTTTGAAAACAAAATTGCCGCACAAATCATTTAGTTTTCATATAAAGTTGTACAAGTTCGTCATGTGATTTCAAAATAAATAATTTGAAAAGTATAAAATAGTAAGTATACTAATGTATATAATGCAAATGTGCGTGTTTTGTGTGTGACTGCATTATGTGTGTTTGTGTTTCCTTATTGCTAAGCGGAAAGATAAAAAAATCCGATGAAAATGTCTTTCCTGTAAATGTCTGTGGTTTGCATGGGTCTCCATTTATTTATGTTTATATATATGTATATATAAGTAATGAGTATATATGCATGAATGTTTCTAAGTATATGTGTATCTACGAATAAATGGGGTCTGTATATGAATGGATGTGTGTTTATGTTTCCATATGTATGTGTTATTTTTATTTATTTTTTCATACAGCTAGATACGCTCTCTGTGAAATAGTTTTGGGGCAAAATTAATGAAGAACACTAATCAATTGTGAACAAATTTGGAAAATTTCATTCAACTTACAAAATATTTGGAATTGTTTAATGTAAACTTTTATAAAATACTTATAAATTAAATAATAAATTACTACCTAAATTAATAAAATTTAAATATTTGTTTTTATTAGAATTGGAAAGTACATATATTTATATATATGGAAAGTACATATAAGTATATATATATATATATATATATATATATATATATATATATATATATATATATAAGTATATATATAAATACTTATATATATAAGTACATATAAGTATATATATATATATATATATATATATATATATATATATATATATATATATATATATATATATATATATATATTTATATGCATATATTATGGCGTTTTTAACTAAACAATTGAATTCAGTTAAATATCAAGATCGCTTATTTTACTTATGTGCATTGTTAATGAGACTAGTGTAACTTGTCAATTTTAAATATCAAATTAAGTAAAAAAGTAATGCACTTTACTTGTCATGCTTTAAAATTTGATATTTATAATTGTAATCGTTACTTGCCAAATTTGTAAATATTGCATAGCAGCTAGTTAAACAATTTCTATTTTACTCATAATGCTATGTTAATTTTATATAAAAATTTGTTAGGGTAACTTTTGTTCTTAGTAGATTTTACTTATGCTGTAATGTTCTAATAGCAAGATCAAAATGTAAGTTTTACCTAGCAATATACTAAATTGTACAATTCCAATTTTGCTTTATTCGCCTAGCATTAGGTTGGTTGGATTCGTAACTATATTTCGGTAAACTTTACTTATTTTTTAAATAAAATACGCTATATTTTTTCTCTGAGTGTACCTTGTAATCGAAATTTAGCGAATAACAAATCAAAAAAAAACCAAAAAAAAAATGAGTTTTACGACTCTGAAAATTTCTCGAAATTTGAAAAACGTGGCGGCGGAGCGATTTGTACCGTTGCTATTAGTAAAAAAAATTTGGTATCGTCAGATGGACGTACGAGTGAGAGAAAATTTTAGATAGGGAGAGAAAGTGTGGTGGAAAAAATGTTTATATAAAAAATAAGCTTTTAAATGTTGCGCGGGATATGTACCCGCGTTGTGATTGTCTCCCATGTTGCGCTATGTCTATAATCTTTATTTATTTATATGTTGTTATTTATTCATTAATTCAACTTTATATAATATATTTAATTTATGTTTTATTTATTTATATGTTCATTTTATTTCACCGCACAAATTGGAACCACTTGACAGGTCAATGGTAATGAATGTAATTAGATGTAATGGCCGAAAATATTTTGTTTATCACTCAACCAAGAGGGAGGACACGCACGCCACGATCGAGAAATACTAACACGAAAAATAAGATAATCCAGTTGCTAATTATGGTAATGCAGGCGCGTTCTACTTTGAATAGATGTCGACACGAGAAAATATCTATTCAAAAGTAGTAACAACTGACGACTGTACTAAATATGCCATTAAAACAAGAATATTTTACTGAAATATAGATGGTACATCGTTCACTGTGTATATTTATTTACCTTGATTATAAGATAGTGACGTAATAATATTCGACATTAATGAAAAAGTTGCATTTAATAAATAAGAAGCGGTTTGAAATATTATTCAACAAATATGTTGAACCGCTACAGATCAATACCATTGCAATGCGTATACGGGCAATGTATGAATAGATACATACAGGGTTGATCTTGTATATATTTGTTTACATATAATATAATATATCAATACATACAGATACAGTTCCTTATATTATTACTGGTTTTTGGTTTTTCTATTTGATGGGTTTGCATATAATGTTCTTATATTTAATTATTGTATGCAAATTTAAGTTTAGTTTTTTTGGCTGTAATACTATTAGGATTTTAATGTAGTGCCATGTATATATTAATGGTCGAAGGGACAGTATTTATACGAGCAGGAATGTGGCTTGTATGATGGGGTGTGGAGCGGAGGCAGTTTGGGGTGGAGTGGATCGACATATTTTGGGGTGGGTTCCGACTAGGTAGAGCAGGCACGGTCGGGATTCGGTTATTAATTGAATATATATTTGTTGGTGGTGGATGGATTTTGACACGAGTGAATCAGTTGTGGGTGTGTTCGGGACATTTTCAGTAGCGGGACGTGGACCTGTATAGCGGAACATTGATCTGGATTGGAGGTGTGGACTTGTTTCGGTTGATATTTGATGGGCTGAGATTTCTCCGAGTACTTCATGTCCTGGTGGATCTTCTGGTTCTCAGTGGATTTTATTCGTGTTTGAAGTTTCACATGTGAGCGGGAGTTCTCGGTCGTTGCCATGGTTGGATTGATTTTTATGTTTGCCTTAGTTGGGTTTAGTTTTGGAAGCTTCCTTTCAGCTGCAGAGGTGTTGAGGGGTGCGGAGCGAATTGGTGGCGTGTAGTTCCAGGTATCGAAAGAGGTTGGTTCCTCCAACATGTTCTTGTTCGGTTTCGGCACGGTCCGAAGTCTGGTGGCGTCCTCCGAAACTAGCCGCGGTATCGGGCCTTCTTATTGAACTGCAGGATTGATTGTTTAATGATTCTAAGTCACGATTGTGGAGGGGTTGCAGTCTCGTTGACATTTGAGGGTTATTGGTTTTAATTTTTCGTCTTTGGAAACGGGTTTGCGCTTGACTTGGTCACAGGTTTCGGGATTGAATGGTTTTCAGCCGTAGTCCCGAGGTGCGTTTCTGGTGATGGAGAATGTCTTGTATCGGGTTTGAGTGTCCTTGTTTTGGAAAGTTTTAAAGGTGGTGTATGCCTACGTTCAGGGTGTCACTTTGCTGTTGATGTGGCTGATTTGCTTCGATTTTTACTGTTTATGGGTTCAGTAGCCCCTTATTCAAATTTGCTACTTTTTTTAATAAAAGGAATAGTTGGTGTTGACTTCGAGGGGCTCCATTCATATCATTTGATAGGAAGTCGGATTTGAGTGCAAAATTGAATAGGTTGAGGTAACGTGTGTATAGCACAAGGGTGCATGTGTGTGACACATAGGTAATAAGAAAAGTGTACACATCCTCAGGGATTTTGTAGGACAGGAGTGTTTAGATTTGATGCAGAACGCGAGTATGTTTCTTCTATATCGGACGTACATTTTGGGAGTGTGGTTGAAGGTTGTTTAGTCTGGAGGTTTGTGACGGGTTGGACGGGGATTTAATTTTAGTGGCGGGGAGTTGGAACTATTAGAATGTTTGGGTGTCGGCGGGTTTGGAAACATTCAATTTTGTAGTGTCGGGAGATTTTGATGTTTCGGCTGGATTTTTGGAGGATGTCGTCCGATTCTGGAGTGGACTGGTGTTGTGCAGGAGTGTCTTGGAGGAAGCGGTTATTTGTAGCTGCATGCTAGTGATTTGTTCTTTGCCTCATGGTACTGCTGTGGTTGGGGGTGAGGGGGGTTTCGGCGTTGAATTTGATTGGGACGGGCATGAGAGTTGATCTAGTTGCGGCGGCGGTTGGGAGCCTCTGTTGGCATGTGGGATTTTGGACGCGAGTGGGATTTGTTGGGAGTTGGAGGATTCACCGGAATGTAGGGTGCTTGAATGGATTTCGGTTTGTTAGATGTCAGTTGAGATAGGTTGGTGTCCCATAGTTGAGGGTGCTTTGAATGAGTTTATAGTTGGGATGCTTGCAATTGGGTTTTCGTGTTAGAGTTTATTTACTACTAATAGATGTATGTTTGGTTGAATGTTGAGTTTGGATCGTGTTTTGTTTGGTTTGCTTGAATGGGGTTCGAACCGGAGGGTGCCGATTTTTTCCACTTTTGGGGTGCTTCTGCTCCATACTTTCTGCATGTATGTGGCATCCTTGCCTGCGTTATTGCCTGTGTGTCGTGCATACGTGCCTGTGGGTTATCCATGCCTTATTTCAATTTATTAAGTTTCGTATTTGGATTTAAAGGTGCTTTTTGAAGTCAATAGTAATTGTTCTTTTTTTTATTTATGAACGGTGAAGGTCGGGGCGGATCTACTACATTTGTAGTAGAGTGACATTCCTGATCACGACCATTAGACGAGCACTGCATTACAATTACATTGTATTGCAGTAATATAAAAATAATACTAATAATAATAATTTATGGAAAAGGTTTGGTTCTAATTATTTATATAAGTGTAAATATGATTAGATGGGGTTTACAAGGAAAGTTTATTTTATTTTTAAAAAGAAGTTGTATAATATTGGAATGTAAAACGTTTTCAGAGATTTATTTTGATTTTCTGATAAACATATTCTAATATTATGGTATCATTAGCGGAATGGTTTACGGGTACTTAATCTAGCATGCCATATTAATTTAATTTATTATTACAGATTCAGGATCCGATAGTTAATTAATTAAGTTTTGTATTTTTGTTTAGCTATGATTGGTGTGCGGACTGGAGTTTAAATAAATAAAAAATTAAGTTACAGAATCCTATCTAGTAAATTTATTTTTAGAATTTTGTGTAAATGATTTAATTTTAATACGTTATAGCTAAGTTGCAGGTTATAGCTAACTTACTCAATTATTTATTTATATAAATAATTTACCCTATTCACGAATTGACAGTTTATTAGGTCGTCATAATGTATGGATATGAAATGCTGTCGGGTCATAACATAAATAAATATTGCCTCTCGCGTTACATGTTGGTGGATCTGGAAATATATGGACGCAAGTTTATATGCAGCATATGATGAGAAGACCCCAGGATTTAACCTAAATACTCCAGTTTCAACTGTTGAGGTAACTCAAATACATATGATGGAATTAGAAATGCCCTGCCTATCCAATTAAAAATAATAACCAATGTGAATGTGAAAATAATATACATTTTACTAACAAATTATATTATTTTACTAATTATGTAACAGGAAAATGGTTCTACTGAAGATTGTCGCCCTAGTCTATTATGATTCTCTGTTGGGCATGTTACAAACTTATGGTAACATTATCGTAATGGGTGGCTTAAACTATCATAGCATATTAATTAAATTGTTTCAGATACCTGAGCCATAAGTTAATAAATTTTCTTTCAGAGTTCTGTACTTATGTTTTAATTAGGTTAGATGTGCGGATGGGAGTTGAAATAAATAATAATATTAGTTAATTAAGTTACAGATTCTTGAGCGACTAACTAATAATTTTAATTTAGTTTTGATTTTATTCAAAATACAGCAGAGCAGATAGGTGTTGCGGACTGGAGAATGCTGATTAGCGATTGCAGACTAGTAGATTAGAATTGTGATTGTATGCTAATAGTAGTTTAGTAACGATTTGCCAGGTGTCTGTAACCGGGTCGTTCTCTCCTTACTAACCTATCTTTCCATCCTTACCAATTGTTTTATGTAAACGGCTGTAGGAATAGGCCCGGCGTTATCCGGGAATCTTGCCTAGCGCTTGGTCATACAGTCCTATCAATCAATCAATCAAATTCGACTAAACACAAAAATAAGTTATACTTTATTATAATTTATACTTTATTATGTTTTACTTTATTAGGGAGATATAATGAAATTTGTATTTTATATTGAAATAGTTTACGAAGGAATTACCGACTTCAAAATTGTAACCGCGGCCGCATTAGCGGACCTTGTTCCCAGCGCTGACATACTTTTCTTTATTTCCCAGTATTTTTTTTGCCTTTTAAATTCGAAATCGAATAAACGAGTAGCCCGATGTCACTCTAAATTTCAATTATCCCTCCCTCCACGCTAACCCAAAAGTCTATAAATTCGCGATCGACCCAAAAGTGTGGTCTCGAGTAAAACAGCTCTTGTATGTTGAGTAAAAGAAAGAAAAAATAATAAAATAAAATATAAGTCTGTGGTGATATAAGTTTGTGGTACGGCGAGTTGGCCATTTTTAGTGAGTTCAAGTTCTAAAAAAAAACTGTAGTACTGCGTGGCCACAATTACATGTGCGCTTATCTATATGAATAGATAGATGTATATGCATATATAAGCTATTAAAGAAAGAAATATTGTGTAATCTATAAACTATATCTAATCTATTAAGCTATCTCTAAACTATTAAATAAGGAGATATTGTGTAATCTAGAAACTATGTATAATCTATTAAATATATCTCTAAAAGTCTAAAGAGATATTGTGTAATATTAAAACTACCTATATAATTAAAAAAAAATATATATATATATTTAGATATTAAAATTAAACTAGTATCTAAGAAACTAAAACAGAAACATAAAAAAACAAAGATTTAAACTAATAGTGTTAAAGAACTAAAAGGTGGTTCACACTAGTGAAGTAAGCTCGTGAATAAACAAACAAAAAAATAAAAAAAGATATATATCAAGAAAATAAAATTTAATCACGATAAGAGAAGAAATTCGCTAGGCTAACCAGCCTATCTCTATATAACGCTCATAATCGAGGGAGAAACGAGGTGACGATCGGAGGTGCTGCACATGTTGGGCTGAGTATGATACCATAACTGTTAACTTGTTAAGTACCTCCATTTTATTATATATTTACATATTAGTAGTTAATATTACTTAATTAAGAAAATTTTTTTTGGAATTAATAAAGTTAATTAAATAAATTAAGAAAAAAAAATGAATTATATGAATAGAATAAAACCTTTATATTATTATAATTATATATTATATTTTTTTCGTTTGGCCAAATTAATATTAAGTTAATTAATTTTTTTTTTGAGTAAATTTGTACATGCGTTTATATATATGTATACATATGTCAATATAGATATGTCCATATAGTTATTATTGGATATTTGTGAAATAGGCGAGTTAAGAAATTTAATAAATCTCTTGTTCATTGTACCATTTTATTGTTACGAAACTTAAAACGAAGTTGTTATTATTAAATTCACTAAGTTTATCGGCATGGTTCTAAACCTAAACATGGCTTAAGACCCCCGTAGAGATGGATGTGCTTCAGAAGAAGTAGACGTGGTTTGTTGAAGTGTGGTAGTTCCCTTCCCTGCGGTGTATGCAAGATTTCTTCACGTTTCTGAAAATCCCCACGCCCTTACCCGGAGTCTAGTCGGCTACCAAACACCGCTCAGAAACCTCTGATGAAATAAATCTGCTAACGAAAGTGTCGTTCCGTTACAGTGGCGCCCAAATCTTACAGAGGCGCCCAAATAGTGTAACGCCGTTTCGTTACAAAATTACAGTCGATCTTCACACCGAGTGGAGTTTTTTCGATCGGTGTTTGTTAAATTAAATAAAATAAAAGGTTTTGTTGTGTGTGTGGGGGTTTAAAATCTGATGACAGATAAGTATCGTTATTATATTATATTTTATCATTATATTATATTTTATTGAGTTTGTTCTTGTGTCTTTTTTATATATTATAATATATATAACGTATTTGTGTTTCTATTTATACCGGGTGTTTCTTTTAAACTGAGACGATCAAATATCTCGAAAAATAGCCACTCTACGGAAAAAATGTCCATAATCAAAATTTAATCATACCGCGGGGGAAAACATTAGTGCAATAAAAATAGTCCTCACCACCCACTTTGTAGGTGGGCGGCGGTTACTTTTAAACTAAGGAAGCCATATTTTTTATTGCAGGTACGGATTCTACGACTAAAATTACGTATGATTTAAAAGTAATATTTTGTTCGGTTCATAATAGATGGCGTTGCAATCGACGAAATTCAATTTTTCCAATTTCTTCTTCTTCGAACACACGCATTCGATTCTGCAATACGTTTGAAATAACAAACATCACGTTTTCATTGGAAATACTCTAAAAAAAAAATTGGTGACTTTGTGTATCCTTTGTGTGCTAGAATGTTTTTCCTATACAAGTATCAAATGCAAAAGAGGAGTTACGTTATATAATCACTCTTTATAAATTTTATCGAATCACATTGAACCATTTTGATCATGTGATCATATTCAATAAACGAAATATTATCGAACTTAAATATTAGCCGAAAATAAAAACAAAAATCAGGAAAATTTCTTATGAATGAAAAATTTGAGTATGTATCAATAAATGGGAAAATTATTTTACGACAGTCCTGATAAATAATCATATTTAGATGACTCTTATTCAAAAATTGATGTTAAGGCCTATATTGTAAGATATAACAAAGTAGTCAAAAAATTACGAGAAATCGACAGTTTACGAACGAATTGTACAAATATTGTTGTTTTCTAACCAATTACTCATACTAACTCATAAAAGTGAATAATTGGGCTGAGATTTATTGGTATTGTGTGTATGTATGTATGTATGATTTCGTAGTAGAGCCTAGCATGAGTTTCTAGACTTGTAAAGGCAAACGGCTTCCGTAACTCTCACGGGCACGCGGGAGGTCGCTGCGTTCCCTCCAGCTTAGCCCTCCGAGGGGCTTTAGATTTCAACTTCGAGGGACGTAGGAGCCGGGATAAGCAAACATGTCGCACTGCGTGCCGCACGTAGGATCGGATTATATAGAATCTGTTAATCGATTTCGATACGCTTCGGTTCACATTTTGGTAAATTCGGACATTCGCCGATTTCGGGCTTTAACCGTAACATATATATATATATAAATATATATATATATATATATATATATATATATATATATATATATATATATATATATATATATATATGTATATATATATATATATATATATATATATATACATATATTTTATATATATATATATATATATATATATATATATATATATATATATATAATATATATATATAATATATATATATATATATATATATATATATATATATATATATATATATATATATATATATATAAAATATATATATATATATATATATATATATATATATATATATAATATATAATATATATATATATTATATATATATATATATATATATATATATATATATATATATATATATATATATATATATATATATACATACATATACATATATATAAAGAATCATCCAAAAAACGCGCCTACATGTTTCTTTTAAATAAAACACAAACTATTTGCAATTTTTTCAAGCTGTTTTTTTTATTAAAAGTATGATCCATTACAATTATACGTGGAATAGAATATCATTCAAGTGTCCACCACGACTGCGTCTGCAGGCATCAATCCGAATATCGAAATTTTCAATGACTTTCCGACATGTTGCTGGTGTTATTTCACGAATTGCAACTTGAATATTGTTCTTTAGATCATTAATTGTTTGTGGCTTGTTAGCATACACTCTTCAAACAACCCCCAAAAAAAATCTAATGGTGTTAGATCACATGATCACATGAGGCCAATTGAAATCTGAATTTCGTGAAATTACACGTTGAGGAAATTTTGATTGCAAAAACGTAATGTTTTGTCGAGTTGTGTGACATGTAGCACCGTCTTGCTGGAAATAGACGTCAGACACATCAATATGACTCAACTGTGTCCATAAAAAGTCTCTCAACATTGATTGGTATCGCTCAGCATTCACAGTAACAGCATTTCTAGCATCATTTTCGAAGAAGAATGGCCCAATGATTCCATTTGCCCAAAATGCACACCAAACAGTAACTTTTGGTGGGTGTAGAGATTTTTCATGAATAACACGAGGATTTTCATCACCCCAGATACGACAATTTTGCTAATTGACGAATCCATCCATTGTGAAATGAGCTTCATCACTAAACAAAATTTTGCTTGAAAACAATGGATCTGTCGTTCGTTGTTCAATAATCCAACTAGCGAAAATACGACGTTGTAAATGGTCTCTTTCTTTCAATTTCTGGGTTAATTGAATTTTGTAAGCGTGTAAATGCAAATCTTTATGCAAAATCCTCCATAAGGAGCCATAAGATATGCCCAATTCTTGCGAACGACGCGAAATTGATGTTGTCGGTTCATTTTCTACATTTTCACTAACAGCAGCAATATTTTCATTTGTGCGTACAGTTTTTGGTCTTCCACTTTTTGGTTTATCAGTAACACAACCAGTTTCATCGAATTTTTTCACTAATCTTTGAATTGAAGATTGATTTGGCCGATTATTTACACCAAAAAATCACGAATTTTGCGATGGGTATTTTTCAAAGAACGCCCATTTTCATAATAAGTTTTAATGAGGTAAACGCGTTGTTGCAATGTGTACCTGTCCATGGTTAAAACTGTACTACCTTCTAATAAAACAAAATGGCTTATGTCATTTGAAAAGATGTCAGTGTAAAAATTATATACTGCTGACATCTAGGCGTCACATTTGGATGACCCTTTATATGTATGTTTATATATATATACATATATATATATATATATATATATATATATATATATATATATATATATATATATATATATATATATATATATATATATATAAACAATAACAGTAACAGACAATGTACCATCATGAACAAAAAATGAAACAAATAAATCAACGTAAACAAAACAAAAAAAATAAATTTGTGACTTTGTGTATTCTTTGTGGGCTAGAGTGTTTTTACTATACAAGTATCAAATGCAAAAGAGGAGTTACGTTATATAATCACTCTTTATAAATTTTATCGAATCACATTGAACCATTTTGATCATGTGATCATATTCGATAAACGAAATATTATCGAACTTAAATATTAGCCGAAAATAAAAACAAAAATTAGGAAAATTTCTTATGAATGAAAAATTTGAGTATGTATCAATAAATGGGAAAATTATTTTACGACAGTCCTGATAAATAATCAAATTTAGATGCCTCTTATTCAAAAATTGATGTTAAGGCCTATATTGTAAGATATAACAAAGCAAAGTCAAAAAATTACGAGAAATCGACAGTTTACGAACGAATTGTACACATTTTGTTGTTTTCTAACCATTTACTCATACTAACTCATAAAAGTGAATAATTGGCCTGAGCTTTATTGGTATTGCTACTATCCTAGTGTATAATTTTTATTAGAATGTAAAGTTTAATCTTGATTGGTTAAAAGGTTTTTATTGGTGAAAGAATTAGTTTGTTAAGATTAGGTAATGGAAGGCACAGCCAGAATATTACAGGTTGGAAAACCAAATTGAGGTTTAAATTTAGAAAAGTAGTAAAGCCCTTTGGGATGATAAAGTGCTAACTGTATTATAATTATAAAAAAAATTATATATATTGTTACAGATTCCAATGCCACAAATTAATAAACTAATTTTAGTATTGTACATAAATATGCTAACTTTAATTAGGAAAATGATTGCAGATAGGTGTTCTTAATCTATCATATCATATTAATAATATTAATTGTTACAGATTTTCGAGTCAAAAGATAATAAATTCAGAGTTTTGTATTTATGTTTTAATTAGGTTAAATGTGCGGACTGGAGTTTAAATAGATAATAAAATTAATCAATTAGTTAAGTTACAGATTTCTGAGCGAGTAACTAATAAATTTATTTCAGAATTTGGTATAGTTGTTACAATTTTAATCAAAATTGAACAGATAAATATTGCAGATTGGAAACAGTGGATTGGCGCTTGCAGATTATTAGATTAGAAATTGTCTTGTGATCGGCTAATAACAGTAATTTAGTTACGATTTGCCAGGCATCTGTGCCGAGTTGTTCTCTCTTTATAACATACCTTACTAGTTTTATGGTAACATCGTATAATGGTTGGCTGGTACTTAACTGACCATACCATATTAATTTAATTAATTATTTCAGATTCCTGAGTCACTAGTTAGTACATTTTCTTTCAGAGTTTTTGTACTTATGTTTTAATAAGGTTAGGTGTGTGAACTAGATTAAAAATAATAAAATTAATGAAGTAACAGATTCATGACTAACTAATAAATTTATGTTAAAATTTTGTTTAATTCTAATCAAAGTAAATCAGAGCAGATTGGTGTTGCAGACTGAAGAATGCTGATTGGCGATTGCAGATTAGTAGTTTATAATTGTGATTGTCCGCTAACAGTAGTTTAGTAACGATTTGCTTGTGTCTATAACCAAGTAGTTTTTTCTTACTAACATACCTTCCAATCCTTACCTATTGTTTTATGTACGGATGTAGGAATAGGCCGGGTTTTATCCGAAAAAACAATAAAAGTTATCAAGGTGGTGGATTAGTAGAGTAGATACATATGGGATTATTCAGTAATTACACCTATTGCTATATGGTAATAGTATATATGTTTTAATTAGCTATAAACTTAAAATAATAAAATTAATTTATAAAATTAATTCTTACAGTTACCGACGCCATAGTAAGAGAGCAGATAGGTGCTTCGGAATAAAGCCTCCGGATTAGCATAAATTTAAAATAATAAAGTAATTTATTAAATTATTAATTAATTCTTACAGATTCCATATTAATAAATTTATTGCATAGTTTTATAACATTGTTTAAATTTTAATAAAAAGCAGGTGAGCAGTTTGGTGTTGCAGATTGGAAATTGTAGATAGGCGATTGTAAATTTGAAATGTGATTGTCTTGTGCTAACAGTAGTTTAGTAACGATTGCCATGGTGTCTGAAACCGGGTCGATCTTTCTTAACTAAAATACCTTCCTATCCTTACCTATCGTTGTATGTAAACGGCTGTAGGAATAGGCCCGGCGTTATCCAGGAATCTTGCCTAGCGCTTGGTCCTACAGTCCTATTATTCAATCAATCAATCAATTAGAATATGAAAATGATATAGATTTTAACTAACAAATAATAATATTTTACTAATTATGTAATAGGAAAATGGTTCTGCTGAAGATTGTCGCCCTAGTTTATGTTGATTCTCTGATGAGCATGTTACAGACTTATGGTAACATTATCGTAATGGATGGCTTAAACTATCATACCATATTAATTAAATTATTTCAGATACCTGAGCCATAAGTCAAAACAAATTCTTTCAGAGTTCTGTACTTATGTTTTAATTAGGTTAGTTGTGCGGATGGGAGTGGAAATAAAAAATAACATTAACTTATTAAGTTACAGATTCCTGAGCGACTAACTAATAAATTTAATTTAGAATTTTAATTTAGTTTTGATTTTATTCAAAATACAGCAGAGCAGATAGGTGTTGCGGACTGGAGAATGCTGATTGGCGATTGCAGACTAGTAGATTAGAATTGTGATTGTCTGCTAATAGTAGTTTAGTACGGACTGTCATGGTGTCTGTAACCGGGTCGCTTTTTACTAACTGATATACCTTCCTATCCTTACCTATCGTTTTATGTAAACGGCTGTTGGAATAGGCCCGGCGTTATCCGGGAATCTTGCCTAGCGCTTGGTCCTACAATTCTATCAATCAATCAATCAATATCATCATTTTCATATCTCACATTCACACCACAATATTCTGATGGAAACGATCGCATCCGACGTGTGTTTCGTTGGACTTGCCCATTCCATAATAATTCGCTCTTCATAGAATTGTAACTTAATAAACAATATTTTGTTTTATGTATTTATCAATGCATACTGTAGAAAGGATTTTGGAGATGTTTAAATTTTAACCGTTGTTGTGGCAACTATATATATATATACACACAGGGTGTCCCCGATTGGGATGCTGATCCGTTACGGGCTGATTCCTTGGTTCATTTCATGAAAAAAATCGTATGGCAGGGGAGGGGGTCAATTTTTGATATTCTTTGAGATACAGCGCGTTTAAAAAATTTGGTTCGGAAAAAAAGTACAAGCGGATATTAAGCTGTAACTTACAAAATTTTTATCGGACAGCAACTAACAAAGTCTCATTTGACGGACAACTAAATAGGCTATATTAAAGATCTCATTGGCTATCTCGCATCTGTATCCATTTAAGAGCTATGGCGTTTTAAAGTTAAAAAAATAAAAAAACAATGATATTTTTTTTTCATAAATTTGAGTTTTTTTTACTTAATTTTAATCCGCTATGATCTCCTCTACAATCCCCCAATACATTATTTGTACCCATGTGTTATAGTTTTTTACTTATGAGACGAAGAATGAAAACACGACACACAAATATTAAAATGAGTTGCTAATCGTCGCCTCTTATTTTACTAACGAAAAAAAATTGTTATAATTTTTACACTACCATTATCTTTTAACAGAAAATATTTGTGGGTAGTGTTTTCATTCTTCGTCTCATAAGTAAAAAACTATAACACATGGGTACAAATATTTTGAGGCATTTTTTTGAGAAAAACTCAAATTTATGAAAAAAAATATCATTTTTTTTTTATTTTTTTAACTTTAAAACGCCATAGCTCTTAAATGGATACAGATGCGAGATAGCCAATGAGATCTTAAATATAGCCTATTTAGTTGTCCGTCAAATGAGACTTTGTTAGTTGCTGTCCGATAAAAAGTTACAGCTTAATATAATTTTGTAAGTTACAGCTTAATATCCGCTTGTACTTTTTTTCCGAACCAAATTTTTTAAACGCGCTGTATCTCAAAGAATATCAAAAATTGACTCCCCCCTGCCATACGATTTTTGTCATGAAATGAACCAAGGAATCAGCCCGTAACGGATCAGCATCCCAATCGGGGACACCCTATATATATATATATATATATATATATATATATATATATATATATATATATATATATGTATATATATATATATATATATATATATATATATATATATATATATATATATATATATATATATATATATATATATATATATATATGTATATATATATATATATATATATATATATATATTCAATGTAATTGGCGAATTACATTTTATTTTTATAAATGTTTGCACTGTGCATTGTGTGTTTTGTATATACATTATTTAAGTTGGATGTTGAAAATAAACTCTACAGTCTACATTTCAATGTCCTATTAATATTATGTACATATATGACACGTTTTTCGTTTAGTCCATCAAAATTCTCTTTCCAATGTTTGATAGAGGATTTCTTGTTTATTTTAAATTTTGTGCAGGTGTTATATTCATGTTTATCAGTATATATGTTACGGTTAAAGTCCGAAAACAGCGAAAGTGACATTTACCGGTAAATGTCGACATTTACCAAAATGTGAGCCGAAGTGTACCGAAATCCATTAATAGATTCTATATAATCCGTTCCTACATGCGGCACGCAGTGCGAAATGTTTGCTTATCCCGGTTCCTACGTTCCTCGAAGTTGAAATCTAAAGCCTCTCGGAGCGACCTCCCGCGTGCCCGTGAGAGTTACTGAAGCCGTTAGCCTTTACAATTCTAGGAAATCATTCTAGGGTCTACTACGAAATCATTCTAGGGTCTGCTACGAAATCCTTTTTTAATAAAAAAAAATTAAAGAGTAAATGGGAATATAGCCTATATTTGCAGGTAAAAGTAGATTTACATGAGTAGAACATACATTTACAAAAGGGATAGGTAAATGTCGACATTTACCGGTAAATGTCGACATTCGCCGCATTTCGGACTTTAACCGTAACATATACAGTAAAACTCCAGATAGCTGGTTTTGCTACTCAATTTGCAAATAATGCTTTCATATTTAAATCCTATATGAGACTTGAATTAAGATTCAATATATCTGTAAGACTATTGAGGTTTTAATGTAGTGTCATGTATATTAATGTTAGAAGGGATTGGAGATTGTTTTAATATGATCACTACTATTATACGAACATTACAATGACGATAATATATATGATCAGTAAATATTACCTATTGATTGGTGAGATTTTAATTGGCTAAAATGTTGATTTAGAATATGCTTATTCATATTTTAAGAAATTTATGTTTTAAAGGAACGCTTTATATTCATATTGATTTGATTTTATCAATAAAGACCACTATTTTGCTCTTGGTATAATACACTTGATATGTTCCATGGTATATTGTACTCCTAAACAACTTTTGTCTTATTATTTCTATGGAAAATAAAATTTTATTGAAATAATTTCGTTTTATTTACTATAATATAAGTGTAAATGGATAGGATGTCTTGAGTGACATGCTTGAGATTGAATGGGGATTACTTGACCAGCGTCTTGATGTTTTTTCTAAAATTATAAAACGGACATAAAGATAAGATGCATAATGGAATGGAGTGAATGATCAGGTTAGCTAAATATGACTGTACTAAACTATTTATTTATTTAAATAGTTTCCCTCACAAACGAATTGACAGTGTATTAGATCGTCATATTGTATATGGAAATGCTGTCGGGTCATCGTGAAATATATATTCTCCCACGCATTAGATATTTATGTTCTCCCATGGTGATGGATTGGGAATTATAGGGACACATCTTTAAATACAGCATATGATGCGATGACCCAAAGATGTTTTTTAAAATACTGCAGTTGAGGCGATACGAATACATATAATGAATTTAGAATGGTCCTAACCTATCCAACTAACAATAATAACAAAACTAACAAACTCAAAACCCAATGTGAAAATGATTATACTAACAATATATAATAATTTACTAATAATGGCTGCGGACGAATACTCGGGTTAATGGTTTAGTACAGTAAATTTTCGATTAAGAACATATTTACCTAGCTTGCCGTGCGGATAAAATATGGCTTCTAGGACAAAATGTATATGGTTAACGAGTTAAATGCGCTGGTATGCTAAAATAAACGTCAAATATAGTTTTTTCTAATGTTTATAAATTTACATGTCAAGCGTACATGAAAATTTATAAACATTACAATAAATTATATTTATGTATATGATGTTAGAATTTAAAATTTTGACAGATATATATGAAAGCGGGATTCATACTTTAGGAAGAATTAAACATCGTGTTGCCTTTAATCAAGAGGTCAGGACTGATTTTGTGATTTTATTAGAATTAAATTGTGTAGCAATGCATTTTTTGATATAAACCCGCTACGAGTATAAATCCAATTCATTTGGGTTACAATATTACAAATCTTCACATTTCTGTATCGGCAGATGACATAATAACTTTTATGTATCGGCAGATGACATAATTGAACTACACAACAATGAATATAAACCAACATTTCAAGGGATTATAAGTGCAGTTCAATTTATGTATCGGCAGATGACATAATAACTTTTATGTATCGGCAGATGACATAATTGAACTACACAACAATGAATATAAACCAACATTTCAAGGGATTATAAGTGCAGTTCAATTTATTGAAATTTTTGCATAAATTTGTAAAAAAAAACACAATTTTTAATTGATTTAATTTAAATTTTTTTTTATATTCGATAAAATATCACAAATAATTTATATTTTAAATAAAAAATGTAAATTAAAAAAAATATTTTGGAAGAAAAAATTTCATAATTAATAACAAAATGTTAGGAATATTGCCAAAAATTTAAAGAATATTAATTCTATTTACTTACTTTATCGATAGCGTATAAAAGTTCGAATTTTAAAGAAATAACACGTCAAACGAACAACAAAAATAACCATCATTTCGCCTTTTCCCCTAGTTTTTACCCAGCTTTTTAGTACAGTATTTCAATTTACCTAATACACTGTTGGAATTAGGTTAAAACTAGCATTGACCCGAGAATTCGTCCGCAGCCAATGTAGTTAGCAATGACTCTGCTGTGAATTATCACCTTAGTCGTTTCTGTGATTAACATTCCTTTTCCTTAACCTTATATGTTGAGAAGCAAAAAGAGGCCTGGGCCCGCATAATTTTGTAATAAGAATTCTCAGATATCGTTTTGGAACTCTGCTCAATATACTCCAGGAAGAGGTAGCACACCTAGGATCACCGTAACTGGTTGGCTTGTACTTTTATCATGTCATATCATAACATGAAAATCACACAATTTAATCAGTATTGATTAACACGTTCTAGAGGATTATTAGATTTGTTTGTAAAAACTACTTATTTTAACAATTTTAATTGTTTAATATATATATATATATATATATATATATATATATATATACATATATATATATATATATATATATATATATATATATATATATATATATATATATATATATATATATGTATATATATATATATATATATATATATATATATATATATATATATATATATATATATATATATATATATATATATATATATATATATATATATATATTTATATATTTATATAAAGGGTCCGCCATCTAAAGTTTTTTTTTCAACTAGTGCTTATTTCGTGAATGGTAACACTTAGCTCATGTCTGATTTGACAGATAATTAGTTTTATCCTTCCGCTGAACGAATATGGTTGTGTATACGCTTGAACAACGCTGGGAAATATTGCGACATTACTTTGAAAATCATGGTAATGTTGCAGAATGTGTGCGAAAATTGCGTACGGATTTTGGAAGAAGAGAAGCACCGTCAGCTCCATATGTTCGTTTTCTTGTGAAAAAAGTGAAAGAAACTGGCATCCTCATCGATAAACCAAAGCATGAAAAGCCAAAAACAGTGTGTACATACGAGAATATTGATACTGTGGCAGAAAGTGTGCGTGATGCGCCATCAACATCAATTTACCGTCGTTCTCAGCAATTGAACATTTCGGATACGTCATTGAGACGAATTTTGCATAAATACCTTGGTATTATGCCATACAAAGTCCAATTGGTTCAGGAATTGAGGCCAACTGACCATCCAATGCGATTTCGCTTCGCTGAGTAGGCCTGCGATCGCTTACAGAAGATGCCGATTTTGCCAAAAAAATCATCTTTTCGGATGAAGCTAATTTTGATCTTGGCGGGTAAGTAAACAAGCAAAATTGTCGCATTTGGGGCACGGAAAACCCACCCCATTGAAAAGCCGGTACATCCAAAACAAGTCACTGTTTGGTGCGGATTTTGGTCCAGAGGCATAATTAATCCAGAGGCATTTTTCTTCGAAAATGAGCAAGGAGTGGCCGTTACAGTCAATGGCGATCGTTATCGGGCCATGTTGAACGAATTTTTGTTCACAAAAATTGAAGAGGAGGATATTGGCAACATTTGGTTTCAACAGGACGGCGCTACGTGCCACACAGCTGAAGCTACACTCGATGTTTTGCGCCCTGTTTTTGAAGATCGCATTATCAGCCGCAGAGCTGATGTCGTTTGGCCACCTCGGAGCTGCGATTTGACACCGTTGGACTATTATTTGTGGGGTGCCCTCAAAGATAAGTGTTACACCGACAAGCCAGAGACAATCGACGCTTTAAAGGACAATATTCGTGAAGCCATTGGTAAAATACAGCTGCAAACAATCGATAATGTGCTTAAAAATTGGACCGATCGTGAAGGCTACTGCATGGCCAGCCGAAGCAGCCATTTGAATGAAATTATTTTCCATTATTAATCGGAAGAATTGTACTTTTAAATAAAAAGAGAAATTTGAGAAAATATTCAGTAGTTTTTTTATAGCATTTTCAAAAAAGAAAGTTATTTGGCGGACCTTATATATATATATATATATATATATATATATATATATATATATATATTTATATATATATTTATATATATATATATAAATATATATATATATATATATATATATATATATATATATATATATATATATATATATATATATATATATATATATATATATATATAATATATATATATATATTTATATATATATATATATATATATATATATATATATATATATATATATATATATATATACATATACATATACATGTATATACAGGGTGTCCGCCGGGAAGGTATACTACTTTGTTTTGCTGCCATTTTGGTAAACGTTAGTCTTGACAGTTCATATTTGGCAGTCGTGAAGTAGACACATGGCAAATTTATTGTGGAAAAATATTGGATAAACCAACGTGTTTTAATCTTTAAAACATTTTATCAAAATCAATCATAGATTACTGTGACGATGAGAAAGTTACATGAAATTTTTGGGAGAAACAACGTGCCAACAAAACGCTATCGTGTAGTGAATGATTTTGAAGAAAGAGGGTTTGTAGGTGATAGGCCCAAGCATGGGCCACAACGTACTGCAAGATCGCCTGAAAACATTACTGCTGCTCAAGAAAGTGTTTAAAACCATCCAACAACCTCAATTCGACGCCGTGCTCAGGAGCTTGGTCTTCAAAGAACAAGTTTGGCGACAAGGATTTGCGTAACGGTAACTGTGAATGGAGAGCGATATCGTGATATGATTGAAAACTTTTTAACGCCACAACTGTATGCTTTGGGCTTGATTAACATGTGGTATCAACAATACGGTGTCACATCGTATACAGCCAGGATTACAAGGGAATTACTGCGAGACCTTTTTCCACAAGTTATTTCAAAAAATGGTGATGTTGATAAGCCTCCACGGTCGCCTAATTTGACTGCTCCGGACTTTTTTTTTTTTTTTATACTATGCTATCTTTTTTGGGGCTCAAGGCTCTCCCAGCTCTTTCGCGGTTCGCTTATTTACGTCCTACTTTACGCCTTAACGGCCAAATCCGGACTTCTTTTTGTGGGGATATCTGAAAAGCAAGGCTTATGCAAACAAACCAGAAACGCTTGAGCAACTCAAACAAAATAGTAAAAAATTTATAATATGTTATATTCTTAATATTAATTGTATATAAATAGTAATTGTTTTTCTGCAGATGCGTCACACAATTGGCGCGAAATATAAAAATGTTTTAAATTACAACGTAATTAAAAATTATTTTTAATTAAGTAATTAAAGATCCGATCACGACCAAGAATCATATCAATAACAAAATAGTCGTGATGAAATTATTGAAATACTGCGTGAAATGTGTGAGAATGTAATGAAAAATGTGCTCAAAAGGGCTCGCATTTTTGAGACTAACAGAGGCGGACATTTATCTGATATTGTATTCCATACATAATTGCCGACATTAAATAAAACATTTATCAATATAAGATCCATTCTCTTTGATTTTATCAAAAATTATAAACAAACAAAGTAGTATACCTTTCCGGCGGACACCCTGTATATATTAGAATTAAGAAATTCAATGTAACTTTAAAGTTGCAAAATTATTATTATTATTTTTTTTTTAATTAAGCTTTAAATTGGGTGCAGCGTGGACTTTTAGACTGTCCTAGCTCCTTGTAACTGTCAGAGCCCCTGCACCCAACGCGTGGTCTTCAAGTAAAGGTTGATAGCTGCCTTAAACTTGCGCATTTTATACTCAAACTGAAACTGAAAACCGTGGAAAGTTCCACTTTCTGGATGTTCGATAAATAAATAAACGCTTTGCAATTACTAAGGTATAAGCACGGTTATAAATGGTTAAAGCGCGGTTATACCTAACATATCTGCCGTACCGAAAAATAACCAGAATTCAAATAAATTCGAGAATAATTTTATACATTTTCTATCTATATTATGAAAATGATTATTATACTAAACATCTAAAAATAATAATATTCGTATATACTGAATGTCTCATACTATATATGATTATTGTAATTGGTTGGCTTGTACTTCTCTTATCATATCATATCGTAACATGCAAATCACATAATTTGATCAGTGTCGTTTAACATGTTCTAGAAGATTTGTTTGTAAAAATTAACCTTATTTTAACAATTTTAAATTTTCAGATATATATATATATATATATATATATATATATATATATATATATATATATATATATATATATATATATATATATATATATATATATTATATATATACTTATATACATATACATATATTAGAATTAAGAAATTCAATATAACTCTAAAAATGCAAAATTATTAATGTATAAGCGCGGTTATAAATGTAGATTGTGATACCTAACACATGCGTCCCGAAAAAGTAACCAGAATTCAAATAGCTTTAAGAATAATTTTATTCATTTATAAAACATAAAACATAAAAAAATTATATTGATTATACGAATATACTGAATGTCTCATACTATATATGATTAATGGTCAAAATAGTACATACCTGAAGTCTAAACTCAAGTTTCTTTGATGTGTCGATAATCTTGTCCTATTGTGTCCATTTGTATTTCCATTTGTTGCTGTATTACCTCTACCGTGTACCGCAGGAAGTGTATTACTACTTAAACCATAACTACCGATACCGCTCAAACTAAGGCGTGGTCTATTTAATCGATTACTACTACTTGTATTACCATTATTATTAATATAATAATTAAAATTTTTACTATCACTTTTATCATAATTTTTTATTTCAATCGTTGGTGAAGTACTAAGTTTTGTGGGTGATGTAAATGTAGTAGTCGAGTAATTCGTGGATGATAATAATGTATTATTGCTATTGTTACTGAAGTTAAGTAAATTATTCGTTGTATTATCAGCTTGATCAATATCAGTATTATCACATTCGTGAATTTCATCATTGACAAGTGTAAAAGATTTGGTGAAAGTTGGTTGAACGGGTGTAAGACATCGCTTAACATTTATTACTACTGACGATTTTTGGATATCATTCAAACCATCGTCACTGTGACAATTTATAAACGTGCTCATATTTGAGCTAGAACCAATTTCACGTATCTGTCTTAAGTTTTCATAGCTATTTGTATGATCAGGGTTTAATAAAATTTTATTTGATTTAGTATTATTGCTAGAATTGGTATTTGATATACTTGCTGTTTTATTACTCTTAAATGCTGAAAATACTGAATTCATTTTACAAATTCCTTAATATACAATGCATAGTTGAAAAAAATTAATAATTTAAATTAAATGTAATGCCTTTGATTAATTATCTAGTTTTAGGTAGTTTTTATTACAACTTTGTTCCGTCCATTAATCGAGTTAATAGTTTAGGTAAAAAATCGATGAAAACTGAAAATAAAACACAAAAATTAAATATTAATAAATTTTGAAATTTAATCGTTGTATCTTAAATCAGAGTTCTGTGGACTTATTTCTGATCGTTAAACGGTTTGATACCATAATATAAATTTTTGTTTTTTCAGTGTACGACTTAATATACATTTCCTAGAATTTGTTCTTACAAATTAATATTTTAAAGTTTATTGTTTATTTCACTTTAGAAATTTAAGAGATCGAATTTGGCGATTTCGAAAAAAGAATAATAGATCTCCATTTAAGTTCATTACTAGTTCATCTATTAATAAAAGTAAAAAACTGTTGGAGAAGAATGGTTTGAATTTAATTTATTCGCGTGATATTATTGCAACTTGTTGAACCGATTCATCCTTGTTTCATTTTTAACAAACTTCTCTCTTTTTATTATTATTTGCCTTTGCTAATGAATGTATTTGAAGTATTACATAGTTGGTTCCATTCCTCTTGAGCATTCCTCCTAGTTCATTGCATGGTTATTTTCCTTGTTAAGTTGCTCAACAAATGTCATTCTGCCTCCATATTAAATTCTCTTTAAATTATAAGATATTTTAATAATTCATTTTATTTTTGTATCCATCACAAAAACATATTTAACCTGCAACTTTTGCTTTGCAAACCCGATTAAACGCTTGATAAACATTCTCACAGCTATATGATTGAGATTTATTGACTGATATACAGCAATTCAGTTAAGCTTATACATTTCAAATGACCTATTATTAAATGGTACGAATGATAATTAATTACGAATGATAGCAGAGCCATCTTTATTAGAGCCGTAATAATATGACGTAATTTTTGTTGAGTTTTTTTTAGAGGAGGTACATTTTACATTTTCCCATAAGAATCAATGTAAAAATCACATTTTTCGAAATAATTTGTATCAATAAAAAATTATATATTTGATTTCTGTTTTTACAGTGTTAAGTACATAAAATGTTGAAGTTAATCATATCTGAAAATCAGTTACCTAAATATCTTAATAAAACATAAATTAAAATTCAATATGAATTTACAATATTGAATGCACAGTAAAATATGTATATGTGTACTTATGTGATGTTGATTTTAAAGTTAAAGCCGATTTCAATAAGAGCAGTACATTTTTTTAATCTAACCGCACACGTTTACTTTTATTTTGCAGCAAAATGTTCGTAGCTGTATTGAAATATATTTAGACATAAGAAATTGTGTTTTTGCACATAAATAAAATTTAATAACTACAATAAACAATAATTTTAATTATATTATAAAAAAATGATTTTGCGCCTTTTGTGTTACCCACTAAAAACGAAACTAAAAAATAAAAAAAAAACTTATGTCGATCTAAAAGATAAAGAGTGTTGAGGCGGTCCGTTGCATCGATTAATCATGTAGAGGCGTCGTAACGTCGTTCTACAATAATATAAGTAATCAGAAATCTTTGAAGCAATGAAGAAGTTATGTTGAAGTTATAATAAAAATCCCAGTAAAAAAAAAAAAAGTAATGAAGATATGTCATCCAAGTTGTTATATGAGAAAACCTCTAATTGCCAATATAAATTTAATGAGTGTTGTGTGAATCTTCATACCGAGTGGACGTGTTTTTGTCTGCTCGGTGTTTCTTTAATTAAATTAAATTAAATAAATGCGTTGTGTGTGTGTGTAGTTGAAAATCTAATTACAGAAGAGTATCGTTATTATATTATATTATTATATTACACTACATTATATATTATTACATATTATATTTTATTTAATTTATTATATTATAAGTCTGTTCTTGTTTCTCCGTTATATATTTTACAGTATATAACGTTTTGTCTTTGTATTCTATATACATCATCAAAGCGATCCTAAATAAAGAAGCCGCAATGATTGACCCTTTAAATTTATCGAGCTTATTTATGGGGTCTAGATTTTCATACACTCCATAAGAACTAATGTAAAATTGAAGATTTTTGGCTCAACTTTTATGAATGAAAAATACTGAAAACAAAAAATATTTTTATATCAAAATTTAAATAAAACATTTTCGTATAACATATATGGAAATCAAATGAAAATACGAATTATTTTAATAGTTATGATAAAAATAATAACGTTTTGATTTATTTAATTTTTATACAGGTATATGTTATAATTGGTTCTAAACGCTGTATAAAAATATATAAAACGAGATCAATGACGTATGATCTACGAAAAAGAAACATATACTTCAAATATTGGATAAGAGATGGCACTTTATAACTTTAATAATATAAATCGTATTTATTGATATTTTAAAGCATATTGTTAATGCGATAATACGAAGTACACACTTAAAATACCCAAACATGTTATTGAAAGTGTATACTTCAAAAATTATTTAAATTTTTTTGATTTCCATTCAATTGTTATACTCGATTCAAGATGGCATTATAATAGACAGCAGTTGTTAAACTCGGTACAAGATGGCATCATAAAAGTAGTTACGATTTTTAACAGCGAGAATTTTGAAAACAATTTTAAATATTTGAAATGTTTTTTTCTATTAAAATACATTTATATATTTATATATTATATATATTTAAATATATATATATATATATATATATATATATATATATATATATATATATATATATATAAATATAAATATATATAATATATATATATATATATATATATATATATATATATATATATAAATATTTATATATATATATATATATATATATATATATATATATATATATATATATATATATATAATATGTTTATAATATATATAATACATATAATTACATATAAATTATTAATTATAATATAAATGTTTTATTATAATAAATAATTTATTATTGTCTGGGCGGGTATAACCTATAAACATTTTGTAAACAATTTTTGACAGCAAGGAAAAACAAAAATAAAAATATTTTTTTATTTTTTCTTTGCTGTACGCTGTTCAATTTTTTAGTAATAAATATGAACTGTAGGGCGATTTTATTATTTTTTTAATGACGTCACAGCTTATTGATGTGTTAGTAAATATGGGGTATAAACTTTTTAAGTTCAATTTCGATGATTGCGGCTTCTTTATTTAGGATCGCTTTGACATCATTTTCATATCACATCACAATATTCCGTTGGAAACGATCGCATGCGATGTGTCTTTCGTTCTGTCTCGTTTAGTTACCTCATTTCCCATCCCACAACTCGCTCTTCATATAGAATAGAACGCTATATATTCCCCTTTCCTTTAAATAATTTTTAATATTTTGTTTTATGTTTGTATCAAAGCATACAGTAAAAGAGATTTTGGAGATTTAAAATTTAACGCGATCACTGCCATTGTGCGATCGTTGTAATGGCAACTATATAATCATTCAATGTAATTGGCGACTTACATTTTATTTTTATATACGTTGGTATTGTGTATTGTGTGTGTGTAGTATGTACATCATTATTTGATGTTGAAAACGCAAATACATACATTACAGTCTACATTTGAATGTCCTAGGTACAAATATTATTTATATAACATATTTTTCGTTTCGTCCATCAAAATTCTTCTCTTTCCTATGTTGGTTAGAGAATTTGTTTGTTTTTATTTTATATTTTGTGCAGGTGTTCACTTGCACGGGAAAAGAGAACAAAACAATTTTTTTTTTAAATATATACATATATACAAGTATCCCTTATTTAACACGGTATTTATACAACGCGTTTTCGATATAACGCGATTTGAAATCAAAATCTGTTTCAGTACAACGCAATATTTCTTCTTTTATAGCGCGAAGCTATTTAACGCCCAAAACACTTTTCATGAGATATAATGTTTGAAGACAGTGAAACAGATCAGTCCTGATCCTGAATAACAATGAAGTTTGTTAATTAACTTTTAATTTTGTTCAGTTTGTTTTTAAAAATTATAATACACATGTTAGTATGTACATACATGTATATCGGTACATACAGCAAAACCTTCCATATTGATGGATTTGCTATTCAAAAGTTTTGAAATGATGCTGTCATATTTGTATTTTATATCAAATTTGAACTAAGATTATATCTATAAGACTATTGAGGTTTTAATGTAGTGCCATGTATATTAATGGTAGAAGGGACTGAAGATTGTTTTAATACGATCACTACCACTATACGATCATTATATTGACGATAATATATATGGTCAGTAAAATTACCAATGTTTTGGCTAAAATGTTGAAGTTCGATTTATTTTATTATTAAAGTTGGATGGAACCCTATAAGGTTCCGCACAAGTTCGATTTAGCAGATGCTTGTTCATATATTAGGATAATCGTGTTTTAAGGGAACGGTTAATATTCCTCTTGATTTTATTTTGTCAATAAAGTCCACATTTTTTTTTTTTCTTGGGTATATACTTGATATGCACCATGGTATGTTGTACTCTTAAATAACTTTTGTCTTTATTTCCATGGAAAATACTAATTTATTTAAATAATTTTGTTTTCCTTATTCATATAAGTGTAAATGGATAAGATTTCTTGAGTGACATTCTTAATTTTGGATGGGGATTACTTGGTCGGTGGTCTTGACCAGAAAGTTTATTTTACTTTAATAATCAGCTTTTTTTTGCTGTATAATAATTATATTACAAACTATTAAACTTTCTGAATCGGACGGCCGCTTTGGTGATTTCTTTCATTGGATTGTAGTGTGTTATACAAGAATTCTACTTTTGTGTATTGTGTGATTGTTTGTTCTAAAATCTTAAAACGGACATAAAGATAGAATCTGTGGAATGGAATGATCGATCAGGTTAGCTAAATATGACCGCACTAAACTTTTTATTTATTTAAATAGTTTCCCTTACAAACGAATTGACAATGTATTAGATCATCATATTGTATATAGAAATGCTGTCGGGTCATTACGAAAATTTATATTCCCCACGCGTTAGATGGTGATGGATTGGGAATTATAGGGACACATCTTTAAATACAGCATATGATGAGATGACCCAAAGATCTTTTTTAAAATACTCCAGTTTAACTGTTGAGGCGATACGAATACATATGATGAATTTAGAATGGTCCTTACCTATCCAACTAACAATAGTAACAAACTCAAATCCAAATGTGAAAATGATTATACTAACAATATATAATAATTTACTAATATGTAGTTAGCAATGACTCTGCTGTGGATTATCACCTTAGTCGTTTCTGTGATTGTTTCCTTTTCCTAAACCTTATATGTTAGGATGCAAGCAGGGACTGGGCCCGCATAATTTTGGAGTAAAAATTCTCAGATATCTATTTGGAACTCTGCTGAATATACTCCAGGATTATGGTAACTATCTCAGATTCACCGTAACTGGTTGGCTTGTACTTCCCCTATCATATCATATCATATCATATATCATATCTAAAAGATAAAGAGTGTTCAATACGAACAGCACATTTTAATTTTATTAATCGCATGCGATGTGTCTTTCGTTCTGTCTCGTTTAGTTACCTCATTTCCCATC
Organism: Tipula lateralis; assembly: GCA_963932295.1. Classification (NCBI taxonomy): domain Eukaryota; kingdom Metazoa; phylum Arthropoda; class Insecta; order Diptera; family Tipulidae; genus Tipula; species Tipula lateralis. The sequence goes on from OZ010736.1 coordinate 199,923,537, forward strand.
CCACAACTCGCTCTTCATATAGAATAGAACGCTATATATTCCCCTTTCCTTTAAATAATTTTTAATATTTTGTTTTATGTTTGTATCAAAGCATACAGTAAAAGAGATTTTGGAGATTTAAAATTTAACGCGATCACTGCCATTGTGCGATCGTTGTAATGGCAACTATATAATCATTCAATGTAATTGGCGACTTACATTTTATTTTTATATACGTTGGTATTGTGTATTGTGTGTGTGTAGTATGTACATCATTATTTGATGTTGAAAACGCAAATACATACATTACAGTCTACATTTGAATGTCCTAGGTACAAATATTATTTATATAACATATTTTTCGTTTCGTCCATCAAAATTCTTCTCTTTCCTATGTTGGTTAGAGAATTTGTTTGTTTTTATTTTATATTTTGTGCAGGTGTTCACTTGCACGGGAAAAGAGAACAAAACAATTTTTTTTTTAAATATATACATATATACAAGTATCCCTTATTTAACACGGTATTTATACAACGCGTTTTCGATATAACGCGATTTGAAATCAAAATCTGTTTCAGTACAACGCAATATTTCTTCTTTTATAGCGCGAAGCTATTTAACGCCCAAAACACTTTTCATGAGATATAATGTTTGAAGACAGTGAAACAGATCAGTCCTGATCCTGAATAACAATGAAGTTTGTTAATTAACTTTTAATTTTGTTCAGTTTGTTTTTAAAAATTATAATACACATGTTAGTATGTACATACATGTATATCGGTACATACAGCAAAACCTTCCATATTGATGGATTTGCTATTCAAAAGTTTTGAAATGATGCTGTCATATTTGTATTTTATATCAAATTTGAACTAAGATTATATCTATAAGACTATTGAGGTTTTAATGTAGTGCCATGTATATTAATGGTAGAAGGGACTGAAGATTGTTTTAATACGATCACTACCACTATACGATCATTATATTGACGATAATATATATGGTCAGTAAAATTACCAATGTTTTGGCTAAAATGTTGAAGTTCGATTTATTTTATTATTAAAGTTGGATGGAACCCTATAAGGTTCCGCACAAGTTCGATTTAGCAGATGCTTGTTCATATATTAGGATAATCGTGTTTTAAGGGAACGGTTAATATTCCTCTTGATTTTATTTTGTCAATAAAGTCCACATTTTTTTTTTTTCTTGGGTATATACTTGATATGCACCATGGTATGTTGTACTCTTAAATAACTTTTGTCTTTATTTCCATGGAAAATACTAATTTATTTAAATAATTTTGTTTTCCTTATTCATATAAGTGTAAATGGATAAGATTTCTTGAGTGACATTCTTAATTTTGGATGGGGATTACTTGGTCGGTGGTCTTGACCAGAAAGTTTATTTTACTTTAATAATCAGCTTTTTTTTGCTGTATAATAATTATATTACAAACTATTAAACTTTCTGAATCGGACGGCCGCTTTGGTGATTTCTTTCATTGGATTGTAGTGTGTTATACAAGAATTCTACTTTTGTGTATTGTGTGATTGTTTGTTCTAAAATCTTAAAACGGACATAAAGATAGAATCTGTGGAATGGAATGATCGATCAGGTTAGCTAAATATGACCGCACTAAACTTTTTATTTATTTAAATAGTTTCCCTTACAAACGAATTGACAATGTATTAGATCATCATATTGTATATAGAAATGCTGTCGGGTCATTACGAAAATTTATATTCCCCACGCGTTAGATGGTGATGGATTGGGAATTATAGGGACACATCTTTAAATACAGCATATGATGAGATGACCCAAAGATCTTTTTTAAAATACTCCAGTTTAACTGTTGAGGCGATACGAATACATATGATGAATTTAGAATGGTCCTTACCTATCCAACTAACAATAGTAACAAACTCAAATCCAAATGTGAAAATGATTATACTAACAATATATAATAATTTACTAATATGTAGTTAGCAATGACTCTGCTGTGGATTATCACCTTAGTCGTTTCTGTGATTGTTTCCTTTTCCTAAACCTTATATGTTAGGATGCAAGCAGGGACTGGGCCCGCATAATTTTGGAGTAAAAATTCTCAGATATCTATTTGGAACTCTGCTGAATATACTCCAGGATTATGGTAACTATCTCAGATTCACCGTAACTGGTTGGCTTGTACTTCCCCTATCATATCATATCATATCATATATCATATCTAAAAGATAAAGAGTGTTCAATACGAACAGCACATTTTAATTTTATTAACTGCATAATTTTGTTTTAATTTCGAATCAAAATAACCGTATTTTCTTTGAAATACATTTATATTCTATAAATTATAAAAATAAAACATAATTATTGTTAAAAAAATAATTTAATTATTAAATAATAAAATGATGGAGTGTTTATTGGTGTACCAAACCAGAAACATGACATGGCGGAAAAGCTTTACAAGAGACATCTGACATTCATAATAAAATTAATTTATTTATTTCACATATAATAATTATTAATTATAATTATTATATTCAATATAGATAAAAGAAAATCTATTTAAATTAAATTTATTCAAGGTAAAATGTTAAGTTTTAGTACTTTCGAGATCGTTCAATAGATGTCAGCTGGGCGTTATTTTTTTATCCAAAAAGTCGTTAGATTTAAAAAAAATTCTAATGGATTTGGTTTTACCATGTTCAAGTTTACAAGTTAACGGTTAAATTTTATATGTAAGTATATATACAATATACATACATACTACTCGTATATATCTTTATAAAATCAAATTTTCCTCCAACTCGAAAAAAAATGCTAACCTTAAAATTATTACTTATGTGCAGACCTATCTCAACTGACATCCAACAAACCGAAATCCATCCGAGCACCCCACCTCCCAGCGAATCCTCCAGCCCCCATTTACGTCGAAAACCCCACATGCCAACAGAGGCTCCTAGCCGCCACCGCAACTAGATCAACCCTCATGCCCGTTCCAATCAAATCCAGCCCCGGAACCCCCTCCCCTCCTCAACCACAACAGTACCATGAGGCAAAAAACAAATTACCAGCATGCGGCTAACAATACCTACAAAACCGCTTTCTCCAAGACACTCCTGCACAACCCAGCCCACTCCAAAATCGGGCGACATCCTCCATAAATCCAGCCAAAACATCAAAAGCTCCGGACACTACAAAATTGAATGCTTCTAAACCACCACTGCAAAACTGCTACAATCCCGCCGACACCTAAACATTATAATAGTTCCAACTCCCCGCCACTAAAATAAAATCCCTGCCCGACCCGTCACAAACTTCCAGACTAAACAATCCTCAACCACAATCCCAAAATGTACCTCCGATAATCGAAGATACAGACTCGTGTTCTGCATCAAATCTAAACACTCCTGTCTTACAAAATCCCTGAGGATGTGTACACTTTCCTTATTACTTATGTGTCACACACACGTACCCTTGTGCTGTACACACGTTACTTCCTTAACTTACTCGATTTCGCACTCAAATCCGACTTCCTATCAAATGATATGAATGGAGCCCCTCGAAGTCAACACCAACTATTCCTCCTTTAAAATGTAGCAAATTTGGATAAGCGGCTACTGAACCCCTAAACAGTAAAAATCAATGCAGATCCGCCACATCTACAGTAAAACGACACCCCGAACGTAGGCATATACATCCTCTAAAACTCTCTTCTTCAAACGCCCACAACTGAACCACTCGTGCCAAAATACATCCACCACCAACAAATATAAATTAATTTCCGAATCCCTACCAAGCCTGCTCTACCTAGTCGGAACCCACTCCAAAATATGTCTATCCACTCCACCCCAAAGTGCCTCCGCTCCACACTCCCCACATTCAAGTCACCTCCCTGGTCGTATAAAAACTGTCCCTTCGACCATTAATCTATACATGGCACTGCATTAAAATCCTAATAGCATTACAGCCAAAAACTAAATTTAAATTCTCAAACAAATAATTAAATATGTATAAGAACATTACATGCAAACCAATCAAATAGCAAAACCAAAAACCAGTAATAATATTTAAAGCACTGTATGCATTTATATATTATATTATATGTACACAAATATAAACAAGATCAAACTTGTATACATTGCCCGTATACGCATTGCAATATTATTGATCTATACTTGATCTATAATAAGCAAAATATATAAAACAAAAGGGAAGGGAAATACATAGTCAAATATTTAGAATTTTATTTGACTAATGCAACTAGAAAACAAAAACAGAATAACGTGCTTTATAAAATTTAACAAAAATTTATATGCCATCGTTTTCAAGGACATCAAAATTTTGACTATATAGAATGTGAATTTGGGTTTTCCACAACTGATGTATGATAAACAACTGATAAAAAGACACAAACACATGCAGTTTGATGCTGAAAACAGATGGTCAGAATTTCTGCCGGCAGCACTGCTGACAGTGCTGCCTGCAAATTACATGAGCGTTTTTTTCTGCCGCGTCAAGCAGAATTCGAGCTGTCAAAGTGTTTTTTTATTTTTTGTGTTATAAAAAAATCGAAAATACAATAAAATTAACGTGAGTGTTTTAATAAAATATGATTATGTTTAAATAAAATGATCATGTCTAATTTATGTCATAGTGCATATCTTCATAAAGTTTAGTTATGTAGGGAAAAATTTAAATACAACACTATGTGCGCGGTCAATTTAAATCGAAATTGAGAGACAATTGCACGGTATTTTATATAAGCAACTGGATATAATTTCACAAGATATTTCACGAGATATATTATGTTAACCAATGTATAAAATACTTAAATAAAAACACAAATTTGTCATATTTAATTCAGTTTATTATTTTTCAATTTTTACAATTATTTTGTTCTTCCATTTTGTTTTGACAGCATACAAAAATATTTTCTATCAACAGAAAACTAAATGAAAAAAACAACTTGAACCTAGTCACGATTTACGTTTTTTTTAGTTTTGTGTGTTGTCGCCCTTATTCTGATCAGCGAAATTAGAAATAGAGACATGAAACAGAATTCTACATGTCGAGCAGAATACATGTAATTCACCTCATATAAACGTGTGTATTCTAATTTCGCTGCTGTCAGAATTCTGACCATCTGTTTCCAGCATGAAAGCGTTAAAATTCAAAACTGTCCAAAAATCCCCTCCACTGTATGCCTTGATATATACCAATGCGTATATGTATACGGCCGTTTCCCATCGAAAAACATGGCCGGTCCTATGTATGTGTAATGGGTTAGAAAGTGGTAAATACATCAACAATCGTATGAAAAAGTTGATTTTTTCGAAATTTTTGACTTTTAACTTCCTATAACTTGGTAGGCAGGCCCCATAACCAATTACTTACTTTCCAGAGTTTGGAAAATGATTATTTATCAACAATCCTGGATTAATAATTTTCATTTAAACCAATATTTTAATTCATGTTTTTGAAGATTTAAGAATCTAGATTTTTATATTTTCGATCGTGAATAGAAAAATAAAACGAAATGAATTTATAATATCGGGTTTAAAAGCATATTGTTTGTTATATTGTGCTCTGGTTCCCGCATACAAGTAGTAATATGATTTTATTTTGCATCCCGCTCGTTTTTTTCCATTTTTCCTTCGTTTCAATTTTTTTTAGAAATAATGCAAACAGTTTTGTTCTGTCTTTTAGTGCATTTCGCTTCATTTTTATTTTATTTTTGATTTTGTTTCTTTGTTTTAGTTTGCTACGAGCATTTGAGGCGAAAGCATGTGTTCGTTTTCAGTATGATTTTGGTTTTACGTGATATTTTTAGATCACATTAAATTTTATGCGTTTTAATTTTTCTTAGGCTTACAGAATTTTTATTTATGTAGGATTATTAAAACAGTTTGAATTGTATGACTTAAATTACTTTCATTCTTTATAAAAGTTATAAAATTGATATTTTGGTCAATTAAGTTTGTAGTGCTTTGTTGTGTTTTAGTGCATTCGTTTCGTTTTTAATTTATTTTTGATTTTGTTGCTTTGTTTTAGTTTGCTACGAGCAGTTGCGACGGGAGGACGTATTTGTTTTATGAAAAATTTCATGTTTTCGTAATTTATTTTCAATCACATAACATTTTATGCGTTTTAATTTTTTTAGGCTTACAGAATTTTTATTTAGGATTATTAAAACTGTTTGCATTGTATGACTTAAATTACTTTCATTCCTTAGAAATATTATAAAATTAATATTTTGGTCAATTGCGTTTGTTGTGCTTTGTTGTCTTTTAGTGCATTCGTTTCGTTTTTAATTTAGTTTTGATTTTGTTGCCTTGTTTTAGTTTGCCACGAGCAGTTGCGACGGGAGGATGTATTTGTTTTTTGATAAATTTTATGTTTTCGTAATTTATTTTCAATAAACATAAAATTTTACCTGTTCGAATTATTTTTTTTAGGTTTATAGATATTTATCAATTTTATTTAGATTTTGATAATATCTATCTATATAATAAAATTAACGTTTTGTTTTATTTATTTCCTAGTCAAAATTCGACTAGGAAATAAATTAAACAAAACGTTAATTTTATTATTTCCAAAAATAATTAAATTGATGTTTCGTTTAATTTTTCGAAATAGAATTAACGAATTAACAATTATACAAATTTTGTCACCCGACATAGTCAATAAAATTATGAATTGAATAATATAAAATTTATTTATATTAAAATGTTTATTAAAATTTATACTTTCGCAAATATATTTTAAATTTGCCAACAATTACATATATTTTAGGTCATTTTTTTTCATACTGACAAGTAAACATACAAAGTTTTCAGTTTCCGTTGAAGTATAAAATGCACAAGTTCAAGGCAGCAGAAGGATCGCGCGTTGGGTGCAGGAGCTCTGACAGTTACAAGGAGCTAGGTCAGTCTAAAAGTCCGCCCTGCACCCAATTAAAACTAAACGAAAAAAAAAAAAAATAAAAAATACAATACAATAACAGTAACAGACAATGTACCATCAAAAACAAAACGAAAAAAAAAATCAACGTAAACAAAACAAAAAAAATAATTTTTTTGACTTTGTGTATTCTTTGTGTGCTAGAGTGTTTTTCCTATACAAGATTCAAATGCAAAAGAGGAGTTACGTTATATAATCACTGTTTATATATTTTCTCGAATCACATTGAACCATTTTGATCATGTGATCATATTCAATAAACGAAATATTATCGAACTTAAATATTAGCCGAAAATAAAAATAAAAATTAGGAAAATTTCTTATGAATGAAAAATTTGAGCATGTATCAATAAATGGGAAAATTATTGTACAGCAGTCTTGATAAATAATCATATTTAGATGCCTCATATACAAAAATTGATGTTAAGGCCTGTATTGTAAGATACAACAAAGCAAAGTAAAAAAATTGCGAGAAATCGACAGTTTACGAACGAATTGTACAAATTTTGTTGTTTTCTAACCATTTACTTATACTAACTCATAAAAGAGAATAATTGGCCTGAGCTTTAATGGTATTGTAACTATATACCAATACCATTACTGGCAATGTATACACGATGCAAACTGACACACACAAATACGATGTATGTTATCCACCATAATATATTAACACTAAAACCTAAATATAAATATATAAAACCTAAATAGATAATGCAATATATAATATAATATAATTTAATATTAAATATAATTAAATATAATTAAATATAATATAATATAATAACGATACTCATCTGAGATTCTAAAAATTAAGCCACAAACACACACACAAACGAATTTATTTTATTTAATTAAACTTCGAGTGGACAAAAACACGTCCACTCAGTGTGACAACTAACACTGAACTCCAAACAAGTTTCTACCTTTAATAAAGAAAAACTGACAAATCATAATCAATGGGATTTTCAATCCCGATCAAAGTTTGTATGGAAATAAATTTAATATATCCAATAGAAATTGTTATTAATCATTCCCAAAAATTATTAGTTATAAACGATCTCATGCGAAATCGAATTGATATCATGTCCACTTACTATGAGCAAAACGACAAGTTTAGCCGTATGTTGAGATTTTTGCTATTGGCCAATATGTAAATGGCCCAATTAGTTTTTTTGTATAATAAAAATTTATATTGATGATTTCTAGGAACCGCGAGTGTCGTGATCCATCTTATCTGATTTTGAGTTGCGATCATATCCAGTAACTACCAGCCGAGTTACAATACCAGCCGTATGTTGAGATTTGCGCTATTGGCCAATATGTAAAAGGCCCAACTTCTTTTTTTTATATAATAAAGAGTTATATTGATGGTCCCTAGGAACCACGAGTGTCGTGATCAATTTCATCTGATTTTGAATTGCGATCATATTCACTAACTACCAGCCAAACTATAACAACACCAGCCCTATGTTGAGATTTGCGCTATTGGCCAAAATGTAAATTGCCCAACGTTTTTTTTATATAATAAAGATTTATATTGATGGTTCTTAGGAACCACGAGTGTCGTGATCGATCTCATCTGATTTTGAATTGCCATCATATTCACTAACTACCAGCCGAACTACAACATCAATATAAATCTTTATTATATAAAAAAACAAGTTGGGCCATACACATATTGACCAATAGCGTAAATATCAACATACGGCTGGAAACCATCAATATAAATCTTTTTTACATAGCATGAACAAGTTGGGCCATATACATATGGGCCTATAGTTCAAATCTCAAGATACGCCTGGTCGTTTTGCTCATAGTTAGTGGACATGATATCAATTCCATTTCGCATGAGATCGTTTATAACTCTAATAATTTTTGGGAAAGATTAATAACAATTTCTTTTGGATTCCACACAAACTTTGATCTGGATTGAAAATCTCATTGATTGTGATTTGTCAGTTTTTCTTTATAGAAGGAAGAATATTGTTCGATCTTGAGTATTTATTTCTCAATTTCGAACAATTTCTGGGATGATTTTGAAAAATTCTAGGATGGGATGAAATTAGTATTACCAGATGAACATAATATTTTTTTCTGGGATGAAATTCTGAAATAACTTCACACACTTCTACAAATTCTGACATTAAACGTTGAGTTCCTGATATATATTTTACCCATCATTAGTTTTAGCTCACTCAGAAACTTTGCAACTGATTCATCAACGTGATCATACTTTTGAAAATGGTTGCTTGATTGATTTGGTAAGTTTTAAGTTGATCTTAGGTTAAGGCGGCAACCTCTTCGTCGGTTTTAATATATTCTTCAGCGTCGGTATCCTCCAATGCAACATTTAAAATTTCATTCTTGCTATTCACTAGCAATTCTTCGATATCTGCCGATGATAGGTTGTGGAATCCTTCTCCGCATACTTCATGAGCTAATGTTATGATGTTGGAGTACTCAATCGTGTTAGAAGGCACTGGCTCCTTGTTCATATTTAAAAATATGTACGTACATTACTATATGAAAATAACCGAAAACTTTATTGATCGCGCAGCAATAATAACAAGTGAAATCGCGTGAAACAAGAAATTTTTTTTTCGATTCGCGTTAAATCAAATTCGCGTAAAAAAAGTTCGCGCAAACTAAAATGAAACTTTAGATGAACAAGAGGATTTATTCTTTTAGAAATTTTGACAATTTGCAATTGAAACTCTTGTTTCGTTTGAAAAGAAATGTTCTTTAACACAATTTAAGACAGTATAGAGTTGATTAAATGTTGCAATGAGGAATGTTTGGTCAAGAATATGGTTAAAATAATAGTTATAAACTAATAAAACTTATATTAAATACTTCGAACCTAATCCATGAACTAAACATCTTATTTAAATGAGTATGATCTTCAAAATAAGAATATCAAAAAATGTATGTCCTAAAAATAAAGACATATATTTAACTTTTTACATAAAAAGTAAAATTGTTTAAATTAAAAAACAATATCAAAACATATCTAATCTGAATAAAAATTAAAGATAATAGTATCTGGAATGTCTATAGTATATTATTGATAAATTTTGTTTACCAAACGCAATTGACACAAAGAAAAGCACTGTGAATCTAATTTATTATCAAACATACTTAACCAGATTACGTTAATTATATGACTGTCGAATTAATAAAATTATAAACCGATCAAGTTATAAAGAATATGAATCTACTAAGCCTTAGATTAATGATATACAACAACCTACAGCGGCCTATTTTCAAATTGTGCAAACTGCTAATTGAGGACGAAAGATTCTACAAAACCAAGCCCAAATGCAGCACCTACTAATACCAATGACAATTCTCCCACCCAGTAGACGGCAACCTCGACGATAAGAGGTATGTTTGGAATTATCACCCATTGTGAATCTAGCTAATATGCAGCTCAATTTGAAAAGATGAATGAAAATAATAATGTGGCTGAAAGAATACCGAATACGCGAGAAGACAGGGTCCATTCGGTATTAGTAAACATGATCGAATAGAGATTAATTTTAAAAAACCAAGTGGAAGCCAAGAAAAGTCTACTGAGTGTGCTATTAGATGAACTGCATCTAATTCGACAAACGAAACTAGCGTTTCATATCTTATTCTTATATATGAATCTAGCATGGTGGTACACAAAGGGAAGGTTGATGTAAAATTAAGATAATAAATTCGTAAACCGTTGGACCGAACTACACACCCAAACAAAATAGTTCCTAGTATACCCAATAAAACAACTGATAATTTGCTCTGTGGTTCCAAGATAAACCCATGTGTTTCAACGATCTAGAATAGTTACCTAAGGGCGAATTGCATGCTAAGAGATAAAGATTTATCCAATAATATTATCTAATGATTTCACAAGTCAGCTCACCTGCTGACGAGTAGTAATCTGCGAAATTTAAGTGTTGAAATAAGAAGCAGAGGTTAAACCGAAATAAGTTCCTACATATTTTCATTCGCTGCAACTTCAAGAGCGTTAATTCTAATTTTTGGTCGTAATTATCATATTTGGAAAAAAATGACCAATTTTATTGCAAAATCATATTCAGCGATGAACCCTTTTATATAATAGCTAAACGGGTTAGTCAACTAATAGAATATGCGTTATTGGTTAGGTGAAAACCCACATGTGATTCGAGGAAAAACAACTTCATACACTGTTCAAATCTAAAACAACAACATCAGTAACTTTTCTAATTTGCAAAACTTAGTAATTTGATAATATTTTGTAATGTTAGATTTTTGGTAAATGATAGATTTACCTTGATTGATTCCAGTTTTAAATTGTTGTCATTGTAAATGTCATTGTTGTAAATGTCAACAGGTGACGGTATTGCAGTTACACCATAAACAACTAAACTGCAAATGAAGAATATTGGAATTTATAGTATAATGGTGTTGCCTTAGTCTATTCTAAATTACATTTTTACGCGGGATTTAATGTATAAAATTTTCTCAATAACAATGTATATTGTAAATTTAAGATTCATTCAAAAGCGACTCTCGAGGAGTAAACACCAAAATCATTGTATAATTATTGTATTTCATCCAAATCAGCCATCAGCATTGGTTTTTTTCGAGTAACCGCACTGCGTGCAATCATCCGCCAACTGCTGATTGAGCTATATTACCAAATACAACGAAAATAAACATTGGTCCTTCGAGCCGGATCACAGATAAGTAATCAATTATTTCACAAATTAATTTTTGTTACGATATTCTGTGAAAAGTTAAGTGATTATGAGTGACTTAGCTGGTTTAAAAAAGCAAAGAAGCATATTCAAGGGCCTCTTAACAAAGTTATCAGGCTTTGCTAGTGGTATAACTGAAGCGTCTGGAGAAACAGTCGAGATTTTGCGAGTCAAGGCGACTCGTGCTAAAGAGAACCTTGATAAAATAATCGAAATAGAAGCATCAATTTTTGATATTGATAGTGAAGTGCAATCTCTACTGGAGGAATCTGAAGAAGCATATTATGTAATCGTAGGCAAGCTTAACGAATGGATTAAGAACCGCGGCATCAACGAAATGTCTACTAACCATAATGAAGCCATGTTTAATATGTCCACCATAAATACGGTTCCAGAGGTGCGTCTTGCAAAGCTACAAATTCCAACATTCTCTGGCGACTATACAGAATGGCAGAGTTTTTCTGACTTCTCTATTCAAGCATTCACAATCGAGATTCTATTTCTCCAGTACAAAAATTTCAGTACCTGATGGGCTTGCTTAGAGGGGAAGCATTTCAAGATTACTGAGTCTAATTACATAGAAACACTATAAAGAAGCTCAAGCAAAGATATGATCGCAAACGCCATACGATTAATGCTTTCATCCGCAACTTCATAGATCAACCGAGCGTGCACATAGCAAGTGCATCGAACATACGAAAAATATTAGATACCTCAGATGAAGCAACCCGTGGCCTAAAGGCACTAGTGGTGGCCAGGCCGAATCCAGGGATCCTTGGCTTATATATATACTTCTACAGAAAGTAGATGATGAAACACGCAGCTTATGGGCTCAAGTGAATACCGACAAGGAATTTCCAACAATATTAGAATTATTTGATTTTTTAATAAGAAGAACTGACGCACTTGAGTCAGTTAAGGTGCATGCAACCAAATCAACTAGAGCAAGTGCATCAACAAAACCAAAACACAGCTTTACTGCAGCTACAACCAGTACTATTTGCATAGCTTGCAATGAAAAGCAACATCGGTTGATTGACTGTCCTAAATTCAAGGAATTACCAGTTGACTCGCGAAGAAACTTGATTGGGAGCAATAAACGCTGTTTCAATTGCTTCAACAAAGGTCATACGGTATATGAATGCAGAATTCCAGGCAAATGCCGCGAATGCTCGGGCAAACACCATACATTACTTCACTTGGACCGTACAACATCAAAGACCGTACAACATCAAGGATCAACATCAAAGACGGAAATTACAACAAACAATCCAGCAAGTAGCGAATCTCAAAATTATCACCTACGAAATGATCAATTAATAGTTCAAAACCCCCACTGTTCGTCGAAATCAACAGTTCAAACAGTTCTGCCTACGGCAATAATAAAAGTCTTTGACAACTTGGGTATGCCACGACCATGCCGTGCATTACTAGACACAGGGTCCCAAGCATCATTTGTCACCGAGTCGTTAATCCAGAAACTAGGCCTCCCACGTCAAAATTGTAGAAGTCTAATAGCTGGAATTGGCCAAGTCAACAGTGGCAGATCAAACGGAATAGCCACACTAAACGTGACATCAAGATTCGATTCCACTGAAATAACTCCATTGAGGGCACTCATCATTCCGAAAATTACGGCTTCACTTCCTACAGCTGAATTTGAAATCAAACAACTAAACAGTTTGAAACATTTGAATTTGACCGATCCAAACTTCAATAAACCAAGAGCCATCGACATATTACTTGGTGCTGATATTGTTTTTGAGTTCTTTGAAGATAACATCGTAAATCTAGACAACACTAACCTAAAGGCGCACAAAACAAAGCTAGGTTGGATTGTAGGGGGCAGATACCAAGGGAATACCAGCGAAATCAATAATATATATACAACTATTCTTGATATTGATGCCGCACTCCAACGATTTTGGGAACTCGAAGAGATCCCGACATCACAAGCCCCTCCGATGACCAAAGACGAAAATGATTGTGAGGAATGGTACAGAACAACAACAACAAGAGCAGTTGATGGTAAGTTCATTACTAAACTTCCATTCAAGGCATCTCCGAATACTCTGGGGTCAACTTATCAACAAGCACTATCCAGACTACTTGCGATGGAGCGGCGTTTTAAATCCGATGATCAGTTTCGTCAGCTATACGAAAATTTTCTCCGAGAGTATGACGAACTAAACCATATGCAACCCATCGAATCAAGCCACGAAGAACTTCGAAACTCATATATTCTACCACATCATGGAGTATTCAAAAATAACAGTACCACTACAAAACTACGAGTAGTTTTTGACGGATCCGCAAAGTCAACCACTGGTGTGTCACTAAATGATAATTTGAAGATTGGCCCAAACGTACAGTCTAGCCTTTTTCATATTCTAATTCGGTTCCGACAACATCGTTACGTTATCATAGGTGACATTGAGAAAATGTATCGACAAGTTAAGGTAGACAAGGAAGACTATAAACACCAACTTATTCTTAAGCGAGATGAACAACAACAAATACGTCCATATGCATTAAAGACCGTAACGTATGGCCTAGCATCTGCATCATTCCTGGCCACTAGATGTTTAAAGGAACTAGCAGAATTATACAGAGAACAATATCCAGAGGCATGCAGAGCCATTGAACGAGACATCTATGTGGATGACCTAATGACTGGGGCGTCTAATCTATCTAAGTTACACCAACTAAAAGATGACATACTTGGCATTCTTAGCAGCGCTGGATTCAATTTACGAAAAATGTCATCGAGCGATCTAGCAATGCGCAAAACTTTGAGCAATCAATCTTCTCCTGAAGTAAAGGTATTCTGCGACTATCCAGAACCTCTCAAGATATTAGGAATAGCATGGGATGCTAACCAGGATGAGTTCATCTTTCAAGTGCATTTACAACAAAAGGATGTACATACAAAACGAAGCTTCCTGTCAGAAGCGAGTAAAATCTTTGATCCGTTGGGAGTTTTATCGCCAATAACAATCAGGATTAAAATATTATTCCAAAGCTTATGGTTACAAAAGATAGAGTGGGATGAAGAACTACCATCAGAAATTCGATCATCGTGGATCAACCTGCGGAACGACATAGTCAAAATTCCTAAAATTAGCATTCCCCGATGCATCACCTCATCAAACAACATCACCATTCATGGATTCTGTGATGCCAGCAAGTGGGCTTATGCGGCAGCAGTATATGCAAGAACAAATTTCAACGATCGAATAACCAATCATCTGATTTGCGCCAAAACTAAAGTGTCACGGCTGAAACAAGTCAGTATACCAAGACTTGAGCTAATGGGCGCCGTATTACTCAGCCGCTTGGTGAAAGATATAACGCAAATCTTGTCCATTCAAATACAATCGGTAACACTATAGACTGATTCCAAGATAGTACTCGATTGGCTGTCAAGTCAACCACGGCGATGGACAACATTCGTTGCAAACCGAAGCACTGAAATTATAAATGTTTATAAAAGGGCTCAATGGTGTCACGTTCCATCCAGACATAATCCAGCAGATTGCGCAACCCGAGGTAAATCAGCAGCAGAAATGTTAGATAACAAGTTGTGGTGGAATGGACCAGCATGGTTATCAGCAGAAGAACAGCACTGGCCCGATCAACCTCGTATTCCTGACACGAACGAAGAGCTCCAAGTTGAGATATTTACCACAATTGAATTAAAATCAAACATTAATGAGCACATCGATATCATAATGCATCTCAGTCAGAAATATTCAAGCTATTTTAAACTTCAAAGACTTCAAATATTTTCAGAGTCTTCAATAATTTCAAAGCAATGAAATATCAACAAGAGCAGCAATCAGGATTATCTACACCAGTCGAACTAGAAGCAGCAAATTCTAAAATAGTCAGGTATTGGCAAATCATTAATTTTCCTGAAGAATACAGATGTCTGCAGAATCACAAGGTAATTCCAGTCAAAAGCAGTTTAAATCAGCTAACCCCGTTTCTAGACACAGAAGGAGTTATGAGAGTTGGGGGGAGATTGGAAAAATCAACACTGCCATACAACACCAAACATCCAATCATCATATCATCAAAATCCCCGATTGCAATGTCAATTACACATGATGTACATCATCAGAAACAACATCCTGGTCCCCAATTACTATTAGCTTTAGTTCGCCAGAACTTTTGGGTGATTAGAGGAAAGGACGTAGCAAAGAAGATATTACAGAGATGCATTAAGTGCCTCAGACAAAGACCAAAACTAATGAGTCAAATAATGGGACAACTACCTCAAGACAGAGTGCAACACACAGTTGCATTTGGCTCAGTTGGCGTTGATTTCTGTGGACCATTCAAGATCCATGCCCTGCGACGAAGAGGTTCTATTCCCAACAAGGCATATTTGTGCGTATTTGTGTGTTTTAGTACGCATGCCATACATATCGAAATATGTATGAATCTAACCATCGAATCATTCTTAGGTGCATTGAGACGATTCATTAGTAGAAGAGGATTATGTAACACTATATACTGTGACAACGCCACGAATTTCGTCGGCGCAAAAAATCGTCTCCAAGAAGTCTATGAATTTTTAAATAATAATAATGAATCTATCATTTCTAGTCTTTCAAAAGACAAAATAAATTGGAGATTCATTCCACCAGCAGCACCAAATCAAGGAGGACTGTGGGAGAGTGCAGTCAAATCAACCAAAATCCATATCACGCGAACTGTTGGTGGCGCGATACTTACCCTTGAAGAATTCTCAACACTAGTTGTACAGATTGAAGGTATTCTCAACTCTAGACCAATCGGTTCCAGTGATAACGACGAATTAGAAGTACTCACTCCAGCCCATTTCTTAATTGGACGTCCTATTCACCAATTACCTGAGTACTACTCCTCATACCAGATGGGATATCGTTCAGCATATTTACCGTCAGTTTTGGAAGCGCTGGCAGCAAGAATATTTGACAACACTACAGACACGATCCAAATGGCAAACACAACACAAAAATTTGAAGCTAAATGAAATTGTAATAATACACGACTACAATCTGCCTCCTGCTCAATGGTTAATGGGACGAATTACAAAACTATTCACTGGTGACGACGGCAATGTACGAGTGGCTGAAGTCAAAACGAAAACCGGTATCCTCAAGCGTCCAATCCAAAAATTATGTCGACTTCCTATAATTGAATCTGAGAACGATTCAACCCGGGGAGTATGTTCAAATCTAAAACAACAACATCAGTAACTTTTCTAATTTGCAAAACTTAGTAATTTGATAATATTTTGTAATGTTAGATTTTTGGTAAATGATAGATTTACCTTGATTGATTCCAGTTTTAAATTGTTGTCATTGTAAATGTCACTGTTGTAAATGTCAACAGGTGACGGTATTACAGTTACACCATAAACAACTAAACTGCAAATTAAGAATATTGGAATTTATAGTATAATGGTGTTGCCTTAGTCTATTCTAAATTACATTTTTACGCGGGATTTAATGTATAAAATTTTCTCAATAAGAATGTATATTGTAAATTTAAGATTCATTAAAAAAGCGACTCTCGAGGAATAAACACCAAAATCATTGTATAATTTTTATATTTCATCCAAATTAGCCATCAGCCATCAGCATTGGTTTTTTTCGAGTAACCAATCATCCGCCAACTGCTGATTCAGCTACATTACCAAATAGAACGAAAATAAACATACACAAACAACAATAAGTGTGATTTTCATGCTGATGGTATCATTGGACTGTTTTGTTTTGTTGAGGGAAATGACCTTCACGTTATAATCAATGGAGATCGGTTCAGTGACATGTTGCAACGTTACTGCTTCGGTCTATTGCATGAGCTAGATAATAATCATATGTGGTTTCAACAAGATAGTGCTTCCTGTCACACTCACATCGAGTCTAACAATAAAATTATTGAAATCTAAATTCTTACTGTCGTTATATGTATATTCAAAAATGGTTCTGTCGATTGGTCATCTCGATCATGTGATTTAAAACTTCTACACTTTTTTAATGCGGCTACGTAAAATCATTGGTCTATTCCAAAAAACCAACGTCGTAAGAGGAGCACAGAGCGTATATTTACAAGAGATATATACATAATTGTTTTGATTGAAGTACTAATGATAAAAATCGAGTTATCTCAAATAGTTTACGTTTTAATTAGCTTCATTAAAAAGCTGATAACCTTTTTTTTAAAGAAGGTAACAAAATTTTTAGAATTTTAGTTTCTTAAAGAAAAATTATTGTTTCTGTACTATCATTTATTATTTCTGTACCATTCGATTCTGTACCATTCGATTCTGTACAATTACTTTACGTCAGTAAATATTTTTTGGTAGAAATATAGTTGTATATTAGTTTCGAAAATAAAATAGCAAAGATGTATGCTATAGAAATGCTATGGTACAAATATTTATTCATCAGTATTAATGCCTGATTTCCATTATGAAAAATATACTGACAAAATAGTCAAAGAAGGAAAAAATATAATTTTTCTTAAAGTGCGAGAGAAATAAAAAACATTTCCAGTATAAAAATTTTATTTAGTACTGAATAAATTTTTATGGTTACTGAAAAAATTATTATAGCATACTGACAAAATATATCAAGAGAAGTATTTTTATTTAGTACTGGAAAAATATTTAATAGGAAAAATGTATTTTTTGAATATAAAGCATTTTATAATTCTTTTAATGTTCAATTCATAATTTTAATATTTCGTTTTGTGTATAGTGGTTATACAATACTTATACACTTTTTCATAAATTTATTCTCGTTAAGGTTCCAAACGGAATACTCTCTCTTTTAAAACAGTGTATTTAACATGTTATTGAGTTGTGATTGCACTCTCTACCGGTTAAAGTAAATGGAAACATTTGCGGTAGCATAACTTTTCACCACGGTTCTTTTATGAAACTAGTTATCGAATTATTTAGAATAGAACAATACCTTTTGTATGGTGAAATTTTTTTATGAGTAATACAGAACTGAAAACAAAACCATTTTACACAATTAATCAGAACTATCAAACTTTACTTGTAAACATAATCAATCAAACTAGAAATCACTCAAGTTCTAATGGATTTGTTCAATTCAATTCTGAAATTGTTAATGATTATCGAAAGCTAAGATTATCAGAACAGTAGTATAGTATATACACATTCAACAACGCTAATGTCAAATATAGCAATATACCTTTTTTTCTAAAATCAACTGAAATCTGTGAAAATTAAATACTGAGCAGACATTTTAAAATAATATCGTTAAATTAAATAAAACGTTCAGGTAGAAAATAAAATAGAAGTGAAAATGAAACTTGGCACGTTAGTGGAGGTAGTAGGTACGTTCCAATATGTATAATTATTAATTAAATTAGTGCTCCTTCCTTCCTTAACATAATCATCCTTAGAAAATATTCCTATCAATCGATAGGTAACAAACATTTCTGGAAGAGATTTATAGTATATACTTATGTGTATAGAATATTTACAACAACGTATGAAAAATTCAACCAAAATTTTAAACCTGTACTCAGATTTTGTCGGTCATTTAAAAATAATATTATTAAATTAAATTTTGTAAAAATATGTACAAACTTCTAAAAATCAAATAACTAAATATATGATAGGTTAATTATCTTTGAGTCCGATGGATGTCTACAACGAAGTCAAAGTACTTTAATGAAATATTTTAATTAAAAAGATTATTCACGTTCATGGGACACATAAATTCCCCACGCTATGTTTGCATATAACAAGTCGATATTTCTCAAATGGGTTGGTGTGTTATCTATAAAGATGCTACTGTATGAAGATAAAACAAATATTACTTACTTTATACAGGGTGTTCGCTGGGAAAGTATACTACTTTGTTTTGCCGCTATTTTGGTAAACGTTAGTCTTAACAGTTCATATTTGGCAGTCGTGAAGTAGACACTTGGCAAATAAATTATGGAAAAAATTCGATAAACCAACGTGTTTTAACCGTTAAAACATTTTATCAAAATCAATCATCGATTACTGTGACGATGAGAAAGTTACGTGAAATTTTTGGGAGAAACAACGTGCCAACGCACTATTTATCGTGTAGTGAATGATTTCGAAGAGAGAGGGTCTGTAGGTGACAGGTCCAAGCCACAACGTACTGCAAGATCGGCTGAAAACATTACTGCTGCTCAAGAAAATGTTCAAAACAATCCATCAACCTCAATTCGACGCCGTGCTTAGGAGCTTGGTTTTCAAAGAACAAGTTTGGCCACAATTTTACACAAGGATTTGCATTTGTTTCCATTTAAAATTCAGTTGACACAAGAGCTTCTTCCACAAGACCATTTACGCCGCCGTATATATGCCAATAGGATGTCACAGTTCGCCCATGACAACCCCGTTTTTCATGAAAAAATCATAATCAGTGACGAGGTACATTTTTATTTGAATGGATATGTGAATAAACAGAATAGTCGGTTCTGGGCAATGGAAAACCCTCAAATTATTCATAAGTCACCTTTAGATACATTAAAAGTGACAGTCTGGCGATATCGTGATATGATTGAAAACTTTTTAACGCCACAACTGCATGCTTTGGGCTTGATTAACATGTGGTATCAACAAGACGGTGCCACATCGCATACAGCCAGGATTACAATGGAATAACTGCGAGACCTCTTTCCACAACAAGTTATTTCAAAAAATGGTGATGTTGATTGGCCTCCACGGTCGCCTGATTTGACTGCTCCGGACTTCTTTTTGTGGGAATATCTGAAAAGCAAGGCTTATGCAAACAAACCAGAAACGCTTGAGCAACTCAAAAAAAATAGTCGTGATGAAATTAATGAAATACCGCGTGCAATGTGTGAGAATGTAATGAAAAATGTGCTCAAAAGAGCTCGCATTTGAGAGGCTAACAGAGGCGGACATTTATTTGATATTGTATTCCATACATAATTGCCGACATTAAATAAAACATTTATCAATATAAGATCCGTTCTCTTTGATTTAATCAAAAATTATAAACAAACAAAATAGTATACCTTTCCGGCGGGCACCCTGTACTTAACACAACGAAACTAAAAAATGGATGATATCATATAATTTGACCATAAACGCAAATTAACGGGAATACTCGTCATTTGAAGAATTCTAAAACGCATTGCAATAAGGTTGCATCTTATATCTCATTAACATATGTACGTGCACTTTACATCTTTAGTAATTCAAATAGGAGTACTGAATTCCAACCAATTAAGTATAATTCCAAATGATTAACTTTAGTATTTGGAGACATGAACAACAATACTACTTGGATACAAGAAAACACTAACTAATTAAATCGCATAGTTTAAACAGTTGCCAGCTTTTGCACATTATGTACAATAAATCGGATAAAGCAAAAATATGTAAAAGAAATCAGAGAGTCGAGCCGCAACCGATTTCGTTACGGTTTGCGGTTAGGTTCCTGATTTCTATTTTTCGTTCTGGTTCTACTCCGGTTTTTCAAGACTTTTATGTTCCGGTTACAATTTAGTTTCAAAACCGGTTTGAAAATGAAATAAATTTTATATGAAAACAATTTTATATTAAATTAAAATAATAAGAAACACTTAAAAAGGTTAAATTTATTTAAGATTGTTTTTAAACCCTGCATCACTAACGCTTAAGTCTAACACATGATTACTAACCAGGGATCCATTGGACCCACATCTTTAAGACTCTATTTATAGCATACTCCTTGTACTTAAAACATAAATTTATATATATATATATCTTTATACAATTCAATTACTTAAATCACAATTATTAATTTTAAAATAAAACATAAAATTTTATTCATAGCTGTGTTACATAAATAATAATAAAACAGTCCATTTTATCACATAAAAAAATAAAGGTTAACTGGCTCGAAAAATTCATTCAGATCTAATTTTTCAGTCACTATTCTAAGGAATGGTGAGTTCCAAATAGATTACCAAAACATAATTTAGTAAACTATTCATTCGTTAAGAATATGAAATATTTCCTATAGAATTGACCTAAAAGATTACATATGAATCCGTATCTGAATCGGTTTATACTCAATACTAACGTGGGTCCAACAGACCCAGACACTTTATAAGAAGAACTGTTCACTCTTCGACCGATCAAACACAACGAATTTTTGTTTTTAATAAGAGGAATCTATTAAATTAAAAAGACATTTGATGTGAAGTTGGTTACAATTATGGAACGTGCGATTTTTTTAATGTCATTCTAAATTGGGTCGATTGGACCCATGCCTTAGTGATGCAGGGTTGATTGTTGCACCACTATTAAATTAACAAACCGCTGTAACAAACAGGTGTATTTCTTACCGAAAATTTATAATTTTATGTTCGGCTTTACGGATATGTATGTATATGAAATTTCGGTTCATAAAAAATGATGTTTATTTTCGGTTTTCAATTCGGCTCCGGTTTGACTCTCAGAAAGAAATATAATTTGTTTTTCTTATTTTTACAACGCAAAATTTATGTACACGATGTGGGTTGATGCATCATTAAGAATAAATCATTTTATTAGTAAATTTTAACCTCTATAGTTATTTAATTTGTGCATCAGATTACTTTCTTATCAGAATCGTCTTTAGGAAATATTTCTATTAATCGATAAGTAACAAACATGATCCAACATTTTTGGACGTGATTTTCTATAGAATATTTACATAATTTACAACAAGTATTAAACGGCAGTGGCCAGTTGTAGTTGCATGGTTAAGAGTTTTTCGTTACGCCGCAATTTTGTGTTAGATTTTCGCCGTTGACTTTTACTTTTATGTAAAAAATAGTATATCCAAATGATTAGGGAAAAATTTTATTTACATGTCAAAAAAATAAAAAAATAAAAGATAGTAATCTTTTGTATATTTCTGAATAAAGCTTTGAAGTTATAAAAAAACAAGTAGTTAAATATTAACGTTTTCAAAACATATTACGAGGGAAGTAAGAAAACTTCGCTTAATAGGCGACTTTTAAATATTAAAAAAAAACTAAAATTCCCAAATCATTTGCAACTGTATTATAACACTTCTTTCTAAAATTCAAAACGATCGGTTAAAATGAAGACGAGAAAACGCAAAATAGCTGAGATGACAGAAATTTGCAACAGTTTGTGGCACTAATTGGTACATCATGACAACGCACCAGCTTACACTACTGAAATAACGAGTAATTTTATTGCGATCTCTGGCATCGAAGAAATACGACCAGCACCATATTCCCTGGATCAAGCGTCTTGTGATTTTTGGTTATTTCCAAAAAAAGGTCTTTAACAGCGGGGAAAGGTCTTTAACAGTAACGCGGTGATAATTGCTGCGATTAATAAGATTCTGAAAACTGTTTTGAGAAGTGTATCTATAAGAAATGCATTGAAATCAATGTAATGAACGTATGCAAAACTGTTTTTTTTCCATTAGTTGTCAACTACGATGTTCCTTCGGTGCAGCCTTTAAAGGTTAGTGACCTTTTTGTTTTGGTAGTAAAAGCAAAATAAAGATAGTGAACCGTTTGAATGTTAGTTTTTTAAATTTCAAATTTCTGTTTTCAATTGAATATAACCTAATCATTGAATATAACCTAATCCTGATCATTTTTCGATTTATTTTTCCATTTTCATTTATTCATTAAATGAAAATATGATATTTTAATAACTTAAAATGTAAACATAGGTTAAGAGAACATATTTTATTTTAAGTATGCTCACAAAGAGAATAAATCAAAATGGCACTTTACACCAAATGACCAAATAAATCAATTTCATTAAATGTTAAGTTGTATTGTAATTTGTGTTTTGCTTTCATGTATAAAATGAACAATACCAATGCACAAAATCTCATATACACATTTAACTAGATTTAATGATTACATGCACACATGTATGATTTTAACATGAATGGCTTATACAACAGCAACGCTAGTAATGGCATTTCATCGAACTATCATTCAATATAAAAAATATTCTCTCTCTCCCCATTGTTATGATATTTATGTCATTATGACAATTGGTTTTGTATTTAATGCATAATTATGCAATTAAATATTATTCTTATCTTGATACAGCATAAATAAAATTTTTTTAATGATTCTCTGTATTTCAGGATTGAGAATATAGTGTAGTGTTGTGCTGTGATTGTGAATAACTGTGTAGCAAAATATAAATTGTGATTAGGTTATTGTGTTCATTTTGAAATGTAAACATTGACCAGCTGACAATATTATTTATTGACAACTGCATGTTGAAAATTTCTTTTGAGCTGTTTATGTTTATAAATTCGGTTTTAGTTAATTTTTTCGAATACATAATTTCATTTAAATAAATTAATAATTAATTTTTTAAGTTTTCGCGTTCAATTATGAGTATTTTCGTCAATATTATTTTTCTAAATTTATTAAGAAATGAGTTTAACTTTCGTCGTACAACCAAGAGAGAATTAGAGCGAGGAAAATATATTTTAGAGGATATCGTTTATATTGAAATAAAAAGCACAACATTTATACAAATATAGATCATAATTAAATTTGATCATGATTTATTTTGATTTGAAAAATGAGATATGTTCAGATCTACTTTCACCCTTTCTTAGTCATTTTATGAAATAAAATTTTAAAAGCTCTACGTTGCAATAGCTAAAAACTTAAAAAGAAATTTGTACGTTTCGTATGAGTTTCTTGATAAAACGTACATTATTGATACTCTAAATAAAGCTCATTTGAAAAACTGAGTATTCATTCCGGCTTTATATATCCAGGGGGCTTTGGTGACACAAACGTATATAGTAACAAGTTTTGCATCTTTGCAAAGATCGAATCATTCTGGTTGCAAAATTTGACAAACAAACAACTAACACAACTTTGAAAGTTTAAAAAATTTTCTGTGAAGCGTGCGTAAATTAGAGTGGCGTACGTAAGTTTGAAGTGGATTGGGACGGAACATTGGTGGTATAGTAATTAAATTTTGTTATAAATAATTTCGCAGGCTTCTCCAATAAACAAAAAAAAGTTACTTCTAAAACTTGACCGTATGATCAGCTGTTGTTGAACCACCACGTGTATACCAACAAATTACTAAGTGATCCATACGCGAGGGTCTAAAATCATATATGTATTGTACACTCAAAGTATTATATCTGGGCTAACTAAGTGATATATAACCACTTACAATACAACGCGGTTGGTCGGCGGCCTTATAGTTGTGCCGTACGAGTATAAATTTCCATGAAGGGAGTAATAAAACGTACAAGTGAAGACCAATAGAAAAAAAATATAAAAATTAAATATAGGTCTAATTGTGAAAAAAAATATATTTTAATTTTTTTAAATTAAGGTTAAAATTTAAAATTAAAATGTATGTTAAAATTATAATTAATCTAAAATATTAATGAATTGAAAAAAAATCTTAAAAAATTAAAGAAATTGAGTGTGTTGCAATGAATAATTTTTTTTAATTAGCATGTGGAAGTAAGGTGAACTGATCATTCTTTTCAAAGCTGTATGAGACATGTATGGTAATGGAACTTAAAACGAAATCCCCTAGGCTGTGCTTACCCCAATTGACGATTGGAATGGGTTCTCTAGCGGAAGAAAATGTAACTGTCGCACCCAGATAAATGTCAATATTTGTGTATTTCCTAAAATGCAAATAGCTATAACTTATTTAAAAACATACGATGGGTCATTAAAAACACAAATAAAATATTTTCAGATATACTCGAGTCTAACTAGATAATAAAATAAAATATTAAGAGACATTTAATTTTGACATATTGTTAAAACGAAAAATTAAACTTTTTGAATTATAAATTTAACATATATAACACACTAACTAAAACAAAATTCTTTTTTTATCCTATAAAACATAAAGAACATATTTCAAATTAAATTGAATAATAAACATATTTAGCTAAAATATATTTGAAAAGCAAAATTGAAAATGTTTGTACAACTTAGCGACCTGAAGTAAGCCAGGTCGATGAAATCATGTTATGGAAGATAATAGTCGTTTGACAATAAGATTGATTAAGTTGAGGACTTCATCTTTCTCTTATTAGTTCGGTTTAATCTTCAACAGAATATGGTTGAATTATATAGTTCATGGTTAATAGAAAATAGTTGATTTTTTAAGATTTTGTTATTCCTATTTGTACTGTTAACCGAATTTAGTAGATAATTATCTTAGAAATAGGAGATTGATTAAATGGAGAATTCATTGATTTCTCTGTATTTTTTGAAGATAATTTTACAAAATAAGATGGGACCAGCGTACATTTTTGTGAAGAACGAAAACAGTACAGCCTTTTTTTGCCATATCATAATAAATAGTTAATTAATTGTATATTAGTAAATTTTTCTTACATACGAGTTATAGTCATTAAAAAAATATATAAATTAAGTTTTTTTCTTTTATTAAGATTATCCACTCTAAAAATTATTTAGATAAAGTTACGTAGTTAGTGATTTAAAAATAAATAAATAAAAGTAGTTATGGACAGTGTTGATTATAAGCTAGCCTGGTTTTATGACCTTACAGACAATGAATTACAGGTTGAATATGAAGTGCGAAATATTGACAAACAAAATAGCAACTGGAATAAAATTTTAGCTGAAGCTATTGAAAAGGAATCTCACGATCTCTCCTTAAAACCAACGGAGAGTCATGCCTCGGATTATAACGAAGAATTTAAAGTGTCGGGAGCAATGTAAAATTTCGCGTAAAGCCAGCGAAGATGCTAAAATAAACAATAATATGGATAGTCTTAGACGACTAGAGAAATATACGAAATCAGTAGGGGGCGACTAATAGGCATCACGTTAGCCATATGAACGTACCGATTAACTATAATGAATAATCAAATTTGGGTGTATCCCAACCACAAAATTATGCACCGCAGCAGCCGCCGTATTTTGTCACAGCAGGTGGTGTACCTTAATATAGTATACGTATAGGAGACATGACGTAAAATGGAATTTAATATTTACCAGAAAACCTAAAGATCTAGATATTAATGATTTTTTATTCCGTCTTGAATCATTTGCTCTTCGTGACAATATACCTGTGCAAGAGTTAGATGCCATCCTACCAAGACTGTTAACACGTGATGCAGAAAAATGATTCTGGGTATTTTCACGGAAACATCCAACCGCTAGCTTTTTTGAAATAAAAAGTGTAGCAGTGAATCAGAACGCGAAACCCGAAAGATTATTGAATTAAGGAAGCAAAAACATATTTAATATGGAATTTAATATTTACCAGAAAACCTAAAGATCTAGATATTAATGATTTTTTATTCCGTCTTGAATCATTTGCTCTTCGTGACAATATACCTGTGCAAGAGTTAGATGCCATCCTACCAAGACTGTTAACACGTGATGCAGAAAAATGATTCTGGGTATTTTCACGGAAACATCCAACCGCTAGCTTTTTTGAAATAAAAAGTGTAGCAGTGAATCAGAACGCGAAACCCGAAAGATTATTGCATTAAGGAAGCAAAAACATCAGGATTTGTTTAATGATTTTCTTTTGGAAATTGAATCTGGGAGGTCAAACGGGAGATCAGCCAATCGTTTTTCGGAAGCAGAGCTTATTGAGATTATCAGAGAAAATATGGATCCTGCACTACAAAGCGTTACACAATGACCATGACAGTAGGGTCTATTGAAGAATTAAAGGTAATTTGCCAACGCTTTGAACGTCTGTAGTCTCTTTCGGGTTACGATCCTAGAGTTTTACTCGATAATAGACAACGAAAATATCCCGTGATAAATGAGTTAAATTACTTGGAATCAGGTGAACAACCCGTAAACAGAAATGATCAATATGGTACAAACACGATGGTAGAGAACATTACTATATCTCAAATAGATCCCATGAAGAAACCGCTTCACCATAAGAATTCCCAACAGGTGAAGAGAATGATATGTTTTTAATATGTTGGCATTGCCGTAACATGAGACATAGATATCAAGACGGTTCCCTCGCTCCGCAAGGGAATTTTCGTTATGGCTGTGGTAAATCTAATACTATCAAACCACAGTGTAATAGCTGCCACACAAAACGGCAGGGAAACTCACCATCGGGCGTGATCAAGTCAGGTATGCCACGTCCGGTAAAGATATACCAACACCCGACATCGAGCTCAACGAACGCCTAATGTCACTTTACTCTAACAATAACCAGCAACCATTACCAGCCCTCAAGCAGACTGTTAATATTGATCCCGATACGACAAACTATTCAACTCGTCCCAATCAACAAGGCCGTTACAAACCTAGACGAACTTTAAGGATAAATTAATATTGGAAAAGTAGAAAAGGAATAACCGTTTTGCCACAACTCGCTGATCCAAGACCATATCTCAAGCTGTTCAACGTTTACCTTACCGGACTATTAGACAGTGGAGCGTCTGTTAGTGTTTTGGACAAGGGTTGTAAAGGATGATTGTCTAAGGCTAAGTGTCAATACTTTAAAAGCTCCTCAAGTATCAAAACTGCTGATGGTACGAAAAATGAAATAATAGGATATATAGCATATAGAAGAACTATATCTGGGAATACATTTTTGTACTTCATTTGGTTTGTTACCCTCTACTATTTCGCAATTAAATATGAATGAAACAAGCGTGGAGCAACATCAACTTGATCAGGACCAAATAAAACAATTAGAAGATATTACAGCCTTATTCACCTCATTCAACGAACAAGGACTAGGTCGTATTTCATTAATCACTCACACGATTGACGATGAAGTGATAGTGCACCGATCAAACAACACCACTAATCGGTATCACCTGCTATACAAGAACTTATTTATGCCGAATTAGATCGAATGTTACGTTTAGGGGTTATTGAAGAAAGCAAGTTCCTGGAGCTCGTCTATAGTGTTAGTACGGAAACCCAACAAGGTGAGACTGTGCTTAGATTCAAGAAAGGTGAACGCAATAACCAAAAAAGATGCGTACCCACTCCCACTTATTGATGGTTTAATAGGGCGGTTTAGTCAAACCAATTATATTTCGAACATAGACCTCAAGGATTCGCAGTTCCGGGCAGGCCATTATACTGGTTTTGCGTAATGCCGTTTGAACTGTGTAACTCTCCTCAAACGATGTCGAGACTTATGGACAAAGTGATTCCGTATTCGTACCATCATGATAGAATTTTCGTCTATATTTAGACGATCTCTTAATTATATCAACCACTTTAGAAGAGCATTTTAAAATTCTCCGACTGATTGATCAGTGGTTAAAAGACGCCAATCTTACAATAAATGTAAATTAAAAAAAAATTTGTTAAGAAACAATTAAAATATCTGGGATTTGTAGTGGGGGAAGGAGGACTTAGAAAATACCCTGAGAAAGCACTTTACAGCGCGCTATACAAGATTATCCATCTCCTAAAATGATTAAACAAACCAAAAGATTACTGGGAATGGCCGGCTGGTATCAAAGATTTATACCTAATTATGCAAATATCACGGCTCCAATTACTGACACTTTAAAGAAAAGTTTTAAGTTCTGTAGGACTTTAGAAGCAGAACTGGCGTTGGAAGTATTAAACTACGTTTATCTACCTCCCCAGTTTTGATGAACCCCGACTATACAAAACCCTTCTACATTCGTTGCGATACCAGCACGTCAGGAGTCTGAGGTGTACTTTTTCAAAAGCTAGATGATAATGAAGAACGTCCCATTGCATATGTATCTCGAAAATTAAATAAATGTCAAAAGGCATACAGCGTATCCGAGTTAGAATGCTTAGCCGCCATCATAGGTATTATGAAATTCAGACCTTACATAGAAGGTTTCAAGTTTACTGTTATAACGGATCATGCCAGACTGAAATGTCTCAGAAAGACCTAAATGGTAGACTCGCGCGATGGAGTCTTAAACTTCAAATGTTAAACTTTGAAATTGTACACGAAAAAGGATCGATGAATATAGTACCGGATGCACTGTCACATATGCATAGTGATAGTATTCAAGAGCTAAAAGAAAATCTTCCAAAGATTGTGGCGGTTATTCAACTTGACTCAGGCGATTTTTTTGATGAGGAATATGTAAAACTACGTACGAAAATAGTTAAAGATCCCAGTTTATTTCCCGTATTTAAAGTACATAATGGCCGGGTATTTATAAGAATTAAACCTCACAAAGGTATACCGTTGATTGATTTAACAACCTGGAAAATTTGGATTCCTAATACTATGAGCTGAATTTGAAACGATAACATTAAGAAATAATTGGTGCAAGGAAGACCAGGTAACAGCTCTTTTAGTGACGTTAAAAGGTGGTGCAGCAGGTATGCTACAGATTGTTCTAGAATCCGAACGAGGAAACTATGATAAGCCTTAGATCGAAAATGTGGTCCTGATCACACGCGAGATCTATACATGATGAAGCTCAATTGTCGATTACAAAGAATCGGAGAATTACTACAGGGATGTGCTGCAGACATTGAGATATTGGTGCATCTCACACATTAAAATATGGCTCCCAAATAAACAGCAAGAATTATAATTGATGCATTGACTGATGGCTATGTACCGTTGGTCCAATGACGACAACAGAAAATTAGAAGAGAAGATGATTCCTTTAAGATCGCAAGCATTAAACGAGTATGAGTCAGTTTAAAGGAGCGAAAGCTGACTCCCACAACCAAATGCTCCATGAATTTTATCCCTGTTTCCCAATAGGCAAGAGGTAGAGATAGTTTGACTTTAAGATGCAGATTTCGATGGTAGATCTAGTGTGATAACATTAGATACATGAGAAACGAGGAAGATTGTGCAGACTGATTTAATAGAAAATGAACTTCATCCAATTGAAGGATTGAAACTGTAAACAGTAACCGGCGATAGTGCAGAAATCAAGGGAAAGAATTAAGTAACTATACGAATTGGTAACAGGGACTTCTGTAATGAAGTTTTGGTGGACGTTACTGTCGATATTGTGAAAGGATTTTGGGTATGAACTTCATGAAAGAGAACCAATTCATATTAGATGTGGGAAAAGATGCACTAAGTTATAGTAATGTTGAGCTACCATTGCAATTGAATAACGAAGAGCCAATCATCAGACGAGTTATGTTAAACCATCAAACAAAGCTGTTACCACACTCAAAAACAGTAATTTGGGGTAAATTGGATGAAGGTCCTGGGATACAAAGTTGTGGATTGTGGAAACCAGTAACGAAGAACAACAAGTACGCGAAATCAAGGTTGGAAAATCATTAAAAACCCGATGATGAAAATAGAGTTCCATTAAGGGTTCTCAGCTTATCGGATAATACAAAAAAAATATGTCTATTAGGGTCTATTATTGGTAAATGGGAAGAAATATCATATCTATAGTAAAATGTGAAGAAACGAATCCGAGTGTAAAGGCTAAACCTCTAAGACTGCAGAAAAACGTGGAATAATTGACACAGAATAATTAACACAGAAAAAAGTATGTCTTAAATGGTGATGGATTATTTAATAAATGGTCAGGCCATTTACTTAAATAATACATCACAATTAAGACATACTTTTCTAGTCTAATTCCAAACCAAGAAACAACAACAATCGCTAATACTGTGGCACATATTTAATTGGATAAGTCGATATGGAATACCCATGGAACTGCATTGAGATCAAGGACGTAATTTCGAATCAGTGGTATTCGAGGAAATGTGTCAATTATTGTGGATCAACACAATAAGAACAACACCTTTTCACCCACAGTCAGACGGCATGATAGAATGGTTTAACGCTACGTTGGAAGAAGTTTAAAATAAAATTGTCGATAGAAACCAAAGTACTTGATTGGTAAAAAATATACCACTGTTGGCATATTGATTGGCAACACGTGATACAACGGGAATAACACCAGCTACCATCGTTTTTGGACACAATTTTAGATTACTCGGGGATTTGAAGTTTGGAGCAATTTCCTGCAACGGCTTTGTGTGAACATACACAAATTTTTCTCGTCCATATTTCGTGGCTGGCAAGGACAATATAAGATGATTACGAGAATCAACGATGTAATCCACCGAATACAAAAGAGAATTCGCGGAAAACCAAAGGTTTAACGTTTGGAAAGATTGGCTCTCTATAGAGGAATAGAGTAGAATTGGGTCGAATAGAATTAGATGTTTGGGACGTACAGGTTTGAGCGGTTCGTGGTGTTAAGGTCGCGGGCGACATCTCTGTTCTAAATAATATTCTTAATAGAATAACTAAATGTTTTCAATTTAACAGCAGTATGCATGCGAAATAATAAACAAAAGGTAACTTCTACTATGATATAGAAGCAGGCCAATTGAGTATAAATACACCAACCGAAAGCGTAGAATTTCAGTTTAAATTGGAATAGCGATAAATTAAAATCGCGAAAAGCGATAACAAGTGAATAGTAAGTGAAAGTTATAGTGAACTAGTAGTGGTGAAGATATTAATTGTTGTGATAAATAATAAGCTTTAGTGAACACAAGCAAGTGTTAATTTATTCACAATATACTTAGTTATTGAACCTTAGTTTGGTTAAAATCACTACTAAGAGAAATCTTAAGAATATTGATACTTAGTGAAATAGGCATAAATTATATTCTCCTACACCACATATAAGTAAGTACGAGTATATAATTTGAATACATAATATATTCTTTCCACTTGTCTGGTGTTAGTGCATGTAATTCAAATAAAATATGTGACAACCACCAAATACATTTTTTTTTAAAATATACAATTTCTTTTAGAATTGATTGCAGATAAACAAAATTATTTATTTATTTTATATTTCTATATGTATAGCTATAACATTAATAAGAATTAAAATGTTTTATGTATTTTATCACTATTGAGTAGAATATTAAACAATATATGTACCTAAATCAAATGTATATGCAAAATTTGTTAAATATATATTATTTGTAATGTAATTGATGAATATATATAAATGACCTATTAATTTATTTTCATCAAGGGTGTGCCTTTTTTCTTTATTTGTTTTCCATTTTGACAGATGAAAAATGTATGAGCCTCACCCTCATTTTAACAGGCAAAACTTTAATTAAAAGAACAAAACTTACTTTTTACAACTTGTAGTAGGTTAACATGATAGTGTATATATCCAAATAAAATACTATTTATTCAATATGAATTTTAAGTAAGATGGTTTCACTTGAATCGTATATAAATACGAAAAAAAAAACACTGACATCAACTAATCACTACAAAATAACTATTTCATTTAATTTTTGGCACATTTTTATATTTGTTTTTAAAAGGAATCTATAAGATTCATTTTTAAACCAATTTGCAAAGCTTCCATTAGATATTTTTAATTAATTCACCAAAATACCACCAGAACACATCAAACTCATAGAATACAATATGAAAAATGAAAAAGTAATAAAATTTTTGTTTATTTCGACTTTCTAAAATATTTTTTGTTAGTGATTCTTTTTAGTTTCTACCAACACATATTACACTTATTTTATAAGAATATATTAATTAAGTAAAATGTTGGTATATTTTATTAATTTGTTGTAGTTTAGAAGATAAAATAATATTCCATTTTAAATACAGAAAATAATTAGTATAATTTGTGTAACACCGCCATTACTATATTTTTTGGTTTTCTTTCTCTTCGTTTCTTCGTGTTTATTTGCTTATCGTTTTTAGGGTTACCATATGTTTAATTTTGTGTCAATTTCGAATTCGCAAAAATATTTTCGAAGTTTATATTTCGGAGTTGACAATTAAAAACTCTATTGATAACCGGGTGGATAACAATAACAACGTATTGTTACGATTTCGCCGAGTGGTTATTCAAATAATTTATTCGGTTCGATCACTGGATTGTGGATATTAAACTCGCGAAGGTTAATTTCTACAATAAATTTATTTCCCAATAAATTGCACAATTATTTCACAAATAATTATTACTAAACTTATTTTACGCAATAATTATCACTACAATTATTTCAACACTTCACTTTTTATCACTTCCCGATATCAAAACTTCGGGATTCAAAATTGAACTGTTTCGTAACTCGAATGTCTACAAGTATTTATACGATGCAAATACTTGTAGAACGTTCCATTATTTTTCATCTCTACACTTCGCGAATGTTCTCTTCGTCGTATTTTGTTGGCTCCGCCTATTTCAATATTTATTTACATTTTGTTCGTATGTGTAAACATTTGGTTACAGGGTAATCCTTACTGCTATAATTTTTCTTTTTAACTATCACAGGTGACATCTGTGATTCGTCATATTACCCTCCGCCCAAACCTGTTGTAATTTCTGCGATAACCCTTTCTTGAATATATATATAACTGAATATTGTGGCGAATTAACGTGTGGTGCTAACGTTGAGGAGTGGTGAGTTTATTCAGTTGTTTGGACCAATAAATCAGTGTCAAATTTGGAAATCTGTTCTAAAACGTGTATGGCGTTACGTTTAAAACGATTTGCTGAAGGTGTCATAAGTTGTTAATTGTTATAAGTTGAGAAGACGTCATAAGTTGTCAGATCCCAGTAAAAACAGTTATCAAACTCGAGAACACATGTCAAATAATTTGTTTAACAAAGTTGTTCCGTTAAATCTCATTAACCTTGCTTAATATAACTGTGTATTATGTGTACATTTTGTGTTCTGTAAAAAGAAGTAAATCGAGTTAAGAACGGTCCATCCAGTGTATATGACGAATTGATCATCTGTAAGAAGAGTAATAAATACAAGTGAAATACATTCATAAATACATAGTGGTATTTCGAATAAAACCAATTAAAAAGTAAGTCGGTGACTGAGTTCTTGCGAATTGGTAGCAAACATTTGTGAACTGCGGAGCTAATTTTCGTACTATAAACTTTCGTGTATCATGCCTCCGCAAAACAGACGAAGCAACAGACAAAACAGCCCTTGTGACAATACTTTTACGCAGAAGCTTTTCGAGATATTCAAGCGGGCAGTGGATAATGAGTCTATCAGTAGTGACCTTGGAGGTGGAATAGATTCAAGCTGGTGGAGAAGTACAAGAACGGGTTCTATTAACGACGATATACATCAAGATACGCAAAAGGAATTATTTCGAAAGAAAGAGTTAGAGCTGAAAGACAAGGAGATTGAACTTTTAAAAAAGGAAAATGAGCTTATGAGGAACAGTGCAACAACATCCACAACCACGACAAGCAGTTCGATGTTCACGTTCCGAGATGTTGATGAATCTATGTCTAAATTTAGTGGGGACGATGACTATCTTATTAGTAAATGGATTAAAGATATCAATGAAGCTGCAGTTTGTACGGGCTGGACAAATCAACAAAAGGTTGTATATGGGAAACGGTTGTTAACTGGGACAGCAAAAAACTATTTGAGAGTAGCCGAGAACATAGACACATGGGAGAAACTTATTGGATTATTAAGAACAGAGTTCCCTGAAGAAAGCAACAGCGCATTAATTCACAAAAAGATGACCGAACGGAAAAAGTAGAAAACGGAATCATGTACAAACTATTTACTAGCAATGCGAGAGATTGGCAGAAATGGAAACTTGGAAGAGGTCGCAATAATACAATATAGCATTGATGGCATAATTGACTTTGAACCAAATAAGGCGGTGCTGTATGGAACAAATACGCTCGAGGAATTTAAGGTGAAGCTAAGGTGCTATCAAGAAATTAAGGAGAAGTCAAGGAGAGATCACAAAACTGAGTCAGTGGCATCCAAACCTAAAGACGACTCAAAATCAGAACATAAATTTAAAAGATGTCCAAAGTGTTTTAATTGTGGTGCTGTCGGTCATATTGGAAGAGAATGCAGAAACAAATCGAGAGGAGCAAAATGTTTCTATTGTCAGGAATATGGTCACTTGTCTACGAATTGTGACAAAAGTTTGGAGTCTGGCAGAAGTGTTTTAATTGTGGTCCTGTCGGTCATATTGGAAGAGAATGCAGAAACAAATCGATAGGAGCAAAATGTTTCAAATGTCAGGAATATGGTCACTTGTCTACGAATTGTGACAAAAGTTTGGAGTCTGGCAGAAAGGCGTGTACAGTTCTGGAACAGCGAATTGAGCGGTCATCTAAAACAATTAAAAATGTTTTATTAAATGGAGTGGAATTTTACGCATTAGTAGATACAGGTAGTAACATAAACCTTATGTCACACAGAAAGTTTCGGTTCACTGGAGTAGCTAATTTGGTGGAGCAGCCAATCGTATTTTGTGGGGCGGGTGCGAGCGGTTTGAAAACATTAGGATATTTTGATACAGTTTTAATGATTGATGGAGATGAATATGAAACAAATATCCATGTTGTAAAAGATAATATGTTACCTGTCGATTTTATTTTAGGAAGGGAGCTCATTAATCAAACAGTTACGGTGGTTACACCTGAGACCATAATAATGAAGAAGATTTTACCCAAAAAATGTGCATTGGCGATAGGATGTGGAGATATTCTAATTGAATTGACACATGTGAACGATCCAGAAGCCGCTGACGCTATTAAAAGCAGTTGTCAATTACAATCCGGAGAAACAAAAAGCCGAACCAAATATCAAATTGCATATTGAGGTGATGGATCAAAAACCTGTTGCATTCAAACCGAGGCGACTATCACCGTTGGAGATGAAGATAGTAAAAAATCAAATCGATGAGTGGCTAGAGGAAAAAGTCATTCGTCGCAGTTCATCGGAATACGCTAGTCCTATCGTGTTGGTCAACAAGAAAGATGGATCCAAACGATTATGTGTGGCCTATCGTAAGTTGAACAGCATTATTGTTAGAGATCGGCATCCATTACCTTTAATTGATGACCAAATTGATAAACTTGCTGGTGCTAAATTATTTACAACATTGGATCTTCGAAACGGATTTTTCCATGTTCCGGTTGCAGAACAGTCCATTAAGTATACTGCCTTTGTCACACCATTCGGGCAATACGAATTTCTGAAAACTCCGTTTGGTCTATGTAACAGTCCGTCTGTATTTACACGTTCCATTAATATATTTACACGATCTGAAACATTTTGTTTATCGCGAGGTGATACCTAATCGAAAAATTTATTTTCTGCTTAATATTTTCGGAACATGCCATTTTTATAGAATACATTGGAGTATTTCTAAATTCTATTAGCCCCGCACAGGTGGCCAATTCCTGAATAATAAATACGAGTACGTTATATTCGCTCGTATTATAGGAAGATATTTAAACTAATGTTGGATCGTGAAGGTAAATTTTATCATTCTTAGTTGAAGTATGACGTACTATACATTATAAATTTACGACTGTTTATTATTTTAAAAGCAGATTAAACAGTATCATCCAGTGGTAGTTAACCCGGTGAACAGAAAAAAAATTACGAGCATAGGAATAAAAAAAAAATATTTAGTGGTTATAATTGTGACCACATTGATGGAGCATCTTTTTGTTGGAGAAGCAATAGCATCAGCAACATTAGCATATGAAATATAATAAACCAACAAACTTATGTACCAGAAAGTGTTAAAACAATAGTAGTGCATGCGTGTGTGAATGGTTCATGTGTGAATGAGAGAATCTATCGGTCAAATTGGTAGTCCCACAAAAATTTTGTATGGAAAATAAGGGAATCAAGCTTACTGAACAAACAGAGAAACAAGAGAAACACGA
The DNA here is from genome assembly GCA_963932295.1 of Tipula lateralis. Lineage (NCBI taxonomy): Eukaryota > Metazoa > Arthropoda > Insecta > Diptera > Tipulidae > Tipula > Tipula lateralis. The sequence goes on from OZ010736.1 coordinate 199,960,885, forward strand.
AGAGCAGTTAAGAATTTTTTTTTAGCATTTAGCCAAAAGGAACAAGTTTCCAGCCAGCAGTCCAGAGCGCTCAGGAATTTGCGGGTAAGTTCTTTACCTTTTTTATTTAATTCTTAATTTTTACTTTGTTTTTCTCTAACAAAAAAATAAAAATAACAGGGGTTAATGTTATATTTTGTTTATCGCGAGGTGATACCTAATCGAAAAATTTATTTTCTGCGTAATATTTTCGGAACATGCCATTTTTATAGAATACATTGGAGTATTTCTAAATTCTATTAGCCTAGAAAATCTAGAAAATAAGGGAATCAAGCTTACTGAACAAACAGAGAAACAAGAGAAACACGAAGAGCAGTTAAGAATTTTTTTTTAGCATTTAGCCAAAAGGAACAAGTTTCCAGCCAGCAGTCCAGAGCGCTCAGGAATTTGCGGGTAAGTTCTTTACCTTTTTTATTTAATTCTTAATTTTTACTTTGTTTTTCTCTAACAAAAAAAAAAATAACAAAATTTGAACTAAAATTCTTCCTAAAATGTTTCCCTTCGGAATATTGTGGGTTGCATATAAGTCGAAAGGCGATATACAGTAAATGTTCCCTTTAATAAATGAATATATTTATATGTATAGATTACGTATGAATTTTGTCTTTCGATTAATACTAGTATTAAGTTAATTATTGAAGTTTTGTCATAAGGTGACCGACCTTATTATTATTATTATTTTAAATAATTGTAACTGTTATTTCTTAATTTTTTTAAACTATAAGATCGTATTTGGATTTGCGATGAATAAAAAAATTATTTGCTAGGGTTATGTGTGGCCTATCGTAAGTTGAACAGCATTATTGTTAGAGATCGGCATCCATTACCTTTAATTGATGACCAAATTGATAAACTTGCTGGTGCTAAATTATTTACAACATTGGATCTTCGAAACGGATTTTTCCATGTTCCGGTTGCAGAACAGTCCATTAAGTATACTGCCTTTGTCACACCATTCGGGCAATACGAATTTCTGAAAACTCAGTTTGGTCTATGTAACAGTCCGTCTGTATTTACACGTTCCATTAATAATGAATTTGAAGATTTGTGTCGAAAAAGAATCGTTTGTGTTTACATCGATGACTTAATTATTCTAGTTTCAGATTACACCGATGGCGTGAATAGATTGAAACAAGTTCTTCATGTAGCAGAAAAGAATGGCCTACAAATCAAGTGGAGCAAGTGTCAGTTTTTACGTTGTAGAATTGATTATTTGGGATATTTAATTGAGAATAGTAAAATACAACCGTCAACACAGAAAACGGTGGCGATTTCGAAATTTGCAGAACCCGATTCGGTAAAAACAGTTCAACAATTTCTAGGGCTTTCTGGATACTTTAGAAGATTTGTGGAAAACTATGCATTGATTGCTAGACCGTGTAACGCTCGTTAATGTAATTAATTAAAATAGGTATACTGTCAGTGGAGACGCACTTACATACGTGATGGCATTGTGACAATCCGCCTAAATGTAGATGAGGAAAACAAAAACTTCACAGTCGCATCGATTGCATTCGATTTATATAGTTGGACGAAAAGTTGAGTAGAAGTTGAGTTGAGTAGAAAAATAAATCAGGTTTTTTTTATTATTGATCAGTAATTCAGTACTAATTATGTTCGGTAATTATCGTCTATTGTTTTTCCCCAACAGTCGACGAAAATATTATTTTTTTTTTACTTTCGTTGCTAATCTTGTTCTTTTTGATAAAGTGTTGATCTGAAACATTTTGTTTATCGCGAGGTGATACCTAATCGAAAAATTTATTTTCTGCTTAATATTTTCGGAACATGCCATTTTTATATTAGGTGAACAGAAAAAAAAATTACGAGCATAGGAATAAAAAAAAAATATTTAGTGGTTATAATTGTGACCACATTGATGGAGCATCTTTTTGTTGGAGAAGCAATAGCATCAGCAACATTAGCATATGAAATATAATAAACCAACAAACTTATGTACCAGAAAGTGTTAAAACAATAGTAGTGCATGCGTGTGTGAATGGTTCATGTGTGAATGAGAGAATCTATCGGTCAAATTGGTAGTCCCACAAAAATTTTGTATGGAAAATAAGGGAATCAAGCTTACTGAACAAACAGAGAAACAAGAGAAACACGAAGAGCAGTTAAGAATTTTTTTTTAGCATTTAGCCAAAAGGAACAAGTTTCCAGCCAGCAGTCCAGAGCGCTCAGGAATTTGCGGGTAAGTTCTTTACCTTTTTTATTTAATTCTTAATTTTTACTTTGTTTTTCTCTAACAAAAAAATAAAAATAACAGGGGTTATGTTATATTTTGTTTATCGCGAGGTGATACCTAATCGAAAAATTTATTTTCTGCGTAATATTTTCGGAACATGCCATTTTTATAGAATACATTGGAGTATTTCTAAATTCTATTAGCCTAGAAAATCTAGAAAATAAGGGAATCAAGCTTACTGAACAAACAGAGAAACAAGAGAAACACGAAGAGCAGTTAAGAATTTTTTTTTAGCATTTAGCCAAAAGGAACAAGTTTCCAGCCAGCAGTCCAGAGCGCTCAGGAATTTGCGGGTAAGTTCTTTACCTTTTTTATTTAATTCTTAATTTTTACTTTGTTTTTCTCTAACAAAAAAAAAAAAAAATAACAAAATTTGAACTAAAATTCTTCCTAAAATGTTTCCCTTCGGAATATTGTGGGTTGCATATAAGTCGAAAGGCGATATACAGTAAATGTTCCCTTTAATAAATGAATATATTTATATGTATAGATTACGTATGAATTTTGTCTTTCGATTAATACTAGTATTAAGTTAATTATTGAAGTTTTGTCATAAAGTGTCCGACCTTATTATTATTATTATTATTATTATAAATAATTGTAACTGTTATTTCTTAATTTTTTTAAACTATAAGATCGTATTTGGATTTGCGATGAATAAAAAAATTATTTGCTAGGGTTAATGGAATCTGATTGTTTTTTTTTGTGTTGAGCAGTAAAAAAATAAGAATGGAATAAAATTCTGATTTGGAGGGAAAAGCGTGACGATCAATGGTGTCAAAAGTTTGTGTGAGTGTAAAAAAAAATATTTTTCTCTTATGCAGGTTTTATACCTCAAACGCACATGTAATTCAATTTGTGACGCGAAGTGCTAAGACGGTGAACCCTATCAACCCTGAATTACCCAGGATACAAATATTAGCAAGCATGTGCACACTTTAGCACCATCATGCGTTACAAAAATGGCGCCCGAGCAGGGACCTGAATAGGTCTTAAAAGTGGTTTTGTTTGTTTAAATTACTACCATTTTGTGATATATTCTTTTTGTGTTTTTCTTTTGGGTGCTCCAAAAAAGCATCCAAGGAGCTTCACTCCTTAGTGAAACGCAATCATGTATATCGCCTCTAGAATATATTATGTCATATTAATAAGCGATTGATTGTTATTGTTTTTTTTTAACCCATACGGTTTTACATTTATTACTCCTTTTCCTACTTAAATCTGACTTAGTGGTTATGAGTTACGATGATCGACTTCAAAGTGATTCCTTCATTCTCATTGTACAACTTAATCAATAAGGTCTTAACATTTTTTTTTGTTCTTCGAATGACGAAATAGTTTAAATGACAGTGGAAGACGGACACGATATTTGTTGGTTGATTTTCTCGTGATTCGGGTATTCTCAGCAGATTTCATGATCGGTCCCCTGTTATTTTTATTTTTTTTAATCAGTTCGAATTGGTAGTTTATTTTGATTGATTACAAGAGAAACACGAAGAGCAGTTAAGAATTTTTTTTTAGCATTTAGCCAAAAGGAACAAGTTTCCAGCCAGCAGTCCAGAGCGCTCAGGAATTTGCGGGTAAGTTCTTTACCTTTTTTATTTAATTCTTAATTTTTACTTTGTTTTTCTCTAACAAAAAAAAAAAAAAATAACAAAATTTGAACTAAAATTCTTCCTAAAATGTTTCCCTTCGGAATATTGTGGGTTGCATATAAGTCGAAAGGCGATATACAGTAAATGTTCCCTTTAATAAATGAATATATTTATATGTATAGATTACGTATGAATTTTGTCTTTCGATTAATACTAGTATTAAGTTAATTATTGAAGTTTTGTCATAAAGTGACCGACCTTATTATTATTATAAATAATTGTAACTGTTATTTCTTAATTTTTTTAAACTATAAGATCGTATTTGGATTTGCGATGAATAAAAAAATTATTTGCTAGGGTTAATGGAATCTGATTGTTTTTTTTGTGTTGAGCAGTAAAAAAATAAGAATGGAATAAAATTCTGATTTGGAGGGAAAAGCGTGACGATCAATGGTGTCAAAAGTTTGTGTGAGTGTAAAAAAAAAATATTTTTCTCTTATGCAGGTTTTATACCTCAAACGCACATGTAATTCAATTTGTGACGCGAAGTGCTAAGACGGTGAACCCTATCAACCCTGAATTACCCAGGATACAAATATTAGCAAGCATGTGCACACTTTAGCACCATCATGCGTTACAAAAATGGCGCCCGAGCAGGGACCTGAATAGGTCTTAAAAGTGGTTTTGTTTGTTTAAATTACTACCATTTTGTGATATATTCTTTTTGTGTTTTTCTTTTGGGTGCTCCAAAAAAGCATCCAAGGAGCTTCACTCCTTAGTGAAACGCAATCATGTATATCGCCTCTAGAATATATTATGTCATATTAATAAGCGATTGATTGTTATAATTTTTTTTTAACCCATACGGTTTTACATTTATTACTCCTTTTCCTACTTAAATCTGACTTAGTGGTTATGAGTTACGATGATCGACTTCAAAGTGATTCCTTCATTCTCATTCTACAACTTAATCAATAAGGTCTTAACATTTTTTTTTGTTCTTCGAATGACGAAATAGTTTAAATGACAGTGCAAGACGGACACGATATTTGTTGGTTGATAATCTCGTGATTCGGGTATTCTCAGCAGATTTCATGATCGGTCCCCTGTTATTTTTATTTTTTTTAATCAGTTCGAATTAGTAGTTTATTTTGCTTGATTAGTTTTTATAAATATTTTTTTTTTATTAAGGTATATTAATGAGGTTACTATTTCGAATATACTATCGAATTGGTGCAAGTTAATCGATCGAATCTGGATGATTTCCGGATATCTCGCTTAATCATTTGCCTAGCGATAAGGTATTCTCTCGAAATAGAAGTATTCCTTTTGTAATTTAAGTCACGTTGGTTTAACAATTTTATTAGTTGCAGCCTCACACAAATTACTTTTAAACACCATTGGGTATTTAACGCTTAATTCCCTCCAGAATCCATAAAAAAAAAAAATTCTTTTGTTAAATCAATTACTATAGTAGTTACTAAAGTAATAACTTTAGTCTATATTATTTAAATTAGTGTCTTTAATTATCGTTGGGAACATACCGATTGCAAATTAACTTAATTTGCCTATTTTTTTCTATTTATTATTTTTTTTCTCTAAAAAAAAAAAACGTTTTCTGAATTAAATAGTTGTGTCGTAATGCAAATGGATAGCGTTGATTACATCAAATATTTGGAGGATGAGGAAATCCGAGTAGAGTTTGATATACACCTCACAGATCCAACAGATCCCGACGCAAAAAACAAATTAATAGCAGCTCTAGAGCCTGAATTTAGTAATCCAAAGCAGTTTCTTGGTAAGTCGCACATTACTAGTAATCCGGAATTAGAAATTGGCCTGGGTCGAGAAGTTTACGACAAATTAGACAAAGTTATTTCTAATGTGGAAAATCCGACACGTGATCTATTATTGGAGATTGTGTACCGGTCAATTCATTGGCAAAAGCGTCTTCAACGAATTAAAAATTCGTTTGGAAAGTAGCCGGTGTAACCAATCACATGTCTAAATTTAGAAGATTGCGCCAAGAGGCACAGAATGCTGTGAATGACATGAAAAAAATAGTAGTTATTCCTCAAGGATTGCCTGATTTTAAACCTAAACCTACCGTTATAAACACTGACCCAAGCACTAGTACTAGTCTAACCTGCGAAAATAACAAGTCGGATAACATTCAGTGGAATCCGATGCAGATTAATGAAAGTGCAATAACTATAACTCCATCCACGAGAGTTACTTATGATAATTGGACTAATTTAGGAATCGGGCCAACAACTTCGCGAGCTGAAGAAATTATTATTCCACCAAATACCTGGCAAGCTCCAGGAACTGTTCAATCTAACCGTAGAACACTTAATAAGGCTGCTCCAGAAGAATCCCATACTAACTTGGATGATAGGTATTACGAAAACTCACATTACCGTCCTTATCATCCTAAATGGAAACTTACTTTTGACGGAGGTCAGCAAGGACTAGATGTCCATGAGTTCATTTTTCGTCTCAATACCTTTGCCAAACGTGATGGTTTTCCGCCAGGTAGATTACCGTCCATAATTCACAGCTTTGTATCAGGTACGGCCGAAAAATGGCTCTGGACTTACACCAGAGATAATCCAGATGCCTCGTGGTTAGCCATAGAAAGCGTTTTTTTGTCCCGATTTTCAAGTCACGAAACAGAAAAGGAGAAGAGGCGATTCATTGAAAGACATAGGCAAAACCATAGTTCATTTAATGAATTTTCACTTGAAGTTCAAAGCTTAAATGGAAGATTGAGTGATCGCTTTTCTGAGTCAAAATTGATTGAGATAATAAGGGAAAATATGCACCCAGCATTACAAACCGTGACTTTACAAATGCGATTTGAGACTGTGGAGAAACTCCGAATAGTTTGCCAGCAGTTTGAAAGGCTATGGTCCAAGTCGGGATTTGATTTGAGAAATACACAAGAGAGTCACAGTCGAAGGCCTAAGTTGAATGAACTATGTGCACTTCCAGACGAAAATGATGTAAAAGTTGATTTTTCTCAGATAGCTAACTCAAATGGGTTACACGATATAAGTGCACTCAATGATCGAAAGACAAGAACTCCAACAACAACATTCAATCTTATTTGCTGGAATTGTCATGATATCGGCCACCGTTATCAGGATTGTACTAAAGAGTTCTTAAAGGTATTTTGCTTTGGTTGTGGAGAACCAAACGTTCGCAAGCCAAATTGTAGAAACTGTTCTAAATATTCAGCGGGAAACTACACACCGAACGCAGTGCAACCTGAGGTGCCTCGTTCGGGTCCGGTATAAGTTCAACCCAGGATACACCAACTGTACCGCCACTTCATAATCAAGATACGGTTATCCCAATAAGTCAATCGTCCAATATTTATCAAATGTCCCCATCATACACAGAGGTTCCAGACATAACAAACATTAGTAGAAAAGTTGTTAATGGTGGTACTCAGACCACACCTATCTCAAAACACGACTGTAAGGTTTTAAGTTCATCAACCAGATCCTCTTCTAGGAGAGAACGAGCTAGGCTCTACTGGAATCGGCGTAAAATGTTCTACAAGATATGTAGTACAACAGTATTAAAATTAGCACACGACCCAAGACCCCATATAGAAATAAAGATAAATGGGATGGCAATAACTGGTCTGTTAGACAGTGGAGCTTCCATAAGTATTCTTGGTAGAGACGCTTTATCAATGTTAGACAAATTAAACTTAAAACTTATTAAAATGAACTCTATTATTAAAACTGCTGATGGTACCGCAAACGAAATACTTGGGTTCGTGGAAGCGCTAGTCGCATTTAATGATAAAACAAAATCAATGAAATTATATGTGGTACCAAGTCTAGAAAACGTACTCTATCTCGGAATAGATTTTTGGTCGAAATTCAATCTCGCACCACGGATAATTAGTGAAATATCATCAGTAGATACTAACCAACATCAATTAAGTGAATTTGAGAACTTAATTTTAGAAGAAATAAAAGCTAGCTTCCCTGCTTTTGAAGCTCACGGATTAGGACGAACAGATGTACTAGAACACGTAATCGATGTTGGCCAGACAAAACCAATAAAACAGAGATACTTTAATGTGTCACCAGCAGTACAAGATCTAATATATCAAGAACTCGATAGGATGCTAGTATTAGGTGTTATAGAAGAAAGCACAAGTTCTTGGAGTTCGCCAATAGTCTTGGTAAAAAAATCCAATGGAAAATCAAGACTGTGTCTCGATTCCCGTAAATTAAATACAGTTATCAAAGACACCTATCCTCTATTAAGTTTATAACGGCGATAGACCTTAAAGATGCCTTTTGGCAGGTGCCGTTAGCGAAATCGTCACGTGACAAAACGGCGTTTACAGTGCCTGGTAGACCACTCTACCAGTTCACTGTAATGCCGTTTGGTCTTTGTAATGCGGCGCAAACCATGTCTCGACTCATGGATAAAGTCATTCCTCATAAGTTCCATGACCAAATATTTGTGTATCTGGATGACTTACTTGTGATCTCAGCAACTCTCCAAGAACATTTCAAACTCCTAAAACTAGTGGCGAAACTATTGACAGATGCCAAACTTACGATAAACCTCAGTAAAAGTAGTTTTGTGATGAGGGAAATCAAATATCTAGGATTCTTAGTCGGTGAAAATGGTCTCCGAACTGATCCAGCTAAAGTAGAGGCTATTTGTAGCTTTCCAAGCCCAATCAATGTAAAACAAACGAGAAGACTACTTGGTATGGCAGGCTGGTATCGGAGATTTATCCCCAATTATTCAGTAGTTACCGCCCCCATCACAAATCTACTTAAGAAAGGCATTAAATTTGTTTGGAGTACCGAGGCACAGACAGCTCTTGAAAAATTAAAATCATTGCTCACTACAGCTCCCGTTCTAACCAATCCAGATTATGCAAGACCTTTCCATATACGATGTGATGCTAGCACTGAGGGAATAGGTGGAGTTTTATACCAAATAGATGAAGATGGTAACGAACGACCAATCTCATTTATTTCTCAAAAACTAAACCAAGCCCAACGAAACTATAGCGTCACGGAATTGGAGTGTCTGGCCGCATTAATAAGCATACAAAAATTCCGACCATACGTTGAGGGGTTCCACTTCACAGTTGTCACAGACCACGCCAGCCTAAAGTGGCTTATGTCCCAAAAGGACTTAAGTGGTAGGTTAGCGCGTTGAGTTTGAAACTGCAATCATTCGATTTTACTATTGAACATCAACGTGGAGCACTGAACGTTGTTCCTGATGCACTATCAAGAGCGTTTTGTGACTCGGAGCAGGAATTTCAAGAAAATATTGATTTGTTAGCGGCGGTAGACCTAAACGCATCGTCATCTAACGAAGACGATTACCAAAGTCTAGCCAAAAAAATTCGACTGTCTCCGACATGCTACCCCAACCATCGCATACACGAGAACCGTATTTATATCCGTTTGGAACCCACAAACAATACGGAATTGTCTAATAACCCCATCTGGAAACTTTGGATTCCAAGTAATATGACGGAAACGTTAATCATACAAGAACATTGTGATCCATTAGCAGCCCACGGAGGTAATAAAAAAACTCTTGAACGATTACGAAGGTTGTACTTCTGGCCTGGAATGAGGGAGCAAGTTAGAAAATTCATTAATGGATGTGAAGTCTGCAAGACTTCTAAAGCACCTAATAAAATTTTAAGACCACCAATGAGCTCTGCAACTTTCAATGAAAGACCTTTCCAAAAATTATATATTGATCTGTTAGGACCGTACCCGCGTTCCAAAAGTGGAAATACGGTAGTACTGATAGTGCTGGATAGACTCACAAAGTTCGTGTTATTGAAACTCCTGGCAAAGGCTATACGACAGGCAAAATTATCTCATACCTTAAAAATGATATTTTTCTCACTTTTGGTGTTCCGGAAATTGTGCACTCCGACAATGGGCCTCAGTTCGTTGGAAAGGAATTTAAAGCATTAATGACTGAATTTGGCATATCTCATGTGCGTACAGCATATTACTCACCACAATCAAACGCTTCGGAGCGAGTTAACCGATCGATTGTCGCCGCGATAAGGTCGTATGTAGAATCTGATCACCGGTTGTGGGATTTATATTTGAGTGAGATCGGAGCTGCTTTACGTAATTCTTTTCACGAATCCGCCTCGTGTACGCCACATTTCGGGCTATTTGGTTACCACCGCATAAATCACGCCACCGAATATAACTTACTGCGTCAAATTCGTTGCCTAGACGAAGGTCAAGTGGACGTTGACAATATGTCTGATAAGATGCAGGTCTTACATGAAATGGTGCGAAAAAACTTGTCGGAAGCATATAAAAAATATGCCAATCAATATAACTTACGATCAAGAAATTGTAATTTCAAACCCGGAATGACTGTGTTCGTAAGAGAACATCCTGTGAGCAAGGCTGGGGAATACTACTGTTCAAAATTTGCTGCTAAGTTCAAAAAAGCACAAATTCGTAGACGCATTGGCAACGTTAACTATGAAATTGAGGATGTAAATGGTAAACTGCTTGGCGTTTATCATGCAAAGGATCTCAAGACATAACGTGCTATTGTTTGATTTTTTCAACTTTGTTAGAATATGACAACTCGTATCAATTCAAACAAAGATGTGTTGTAACGCTCGTTAATGTAATTAATTAAAATAGGTATACTGTCAGTGGAGACGCACTTACATACGTGATGGCATTGTGACAATCCGCCTAAATGTAGATGAGGAAAACAAAAACTTCACAGTCGCATCGATTGCATTCGATTTATATAGTTGGACGAAAAGTTGAGTTGAGTAGAAAAATAAATCAGGTTTTTTTTATTATTGATCAGTAATTCAGTACTAATTATGTTCGGTAATTATCGTCTATTGTCTATTGTTAATAGTCAGAGACTTTATCCGGATCTACTTTCAGACAACCATCACCAACAACATAGCCTAAGTAATTAATCTGTTTTAGCAGAAATTTACTTTTAGAAAGGTTGATGGTGAGATTGGCCTGAACAAGTAGTCGTGATACTTCGCGCAACAAAGCAAAGTGTTCCTCAAGCGTGGCTGACGTGATGAGCAGATCATCCAAATACACAAAAATGCGATCCTGCAGATAAAAAGGTATCACTTTGTGCATCAGACGGCACATCCTTTGAGGTACATTGCACAGTCCGAATGGCATAACCCGGAACTGATACAATGGCCGACCCTGAACTGTGAAAGCCGTATATTGCCTAGAGTTTGATTCTAGTGGGATTTGCCAGAAGGCGTCTTTTAGATCCAAACTAGAAATAAACCTAGTTTGATCTAGTCAGTCTACACAGAAAAAATAAAATTAGAATATTTAACTATTCATAATTATATGATAATAAATTATATGATTATATTTATTACTTTAGATGTATTATCTAAACATTTATCAAATGGCAAAGTGAAAATTCATTGGTTATACTAAAGAAAATTGATTGATGTATTGTTTCATAATTAAGATAATGGATTAAATGAAACTGCTACTATTTTAGGAGTTTCAAATAATTAAATTTGATAAAGCGTTGATAATTATTTGAGCTGTATGAAAGAAAGTAATTACTCTAATTTGATAAACAATTGTATGAATAGTCTAAAGCATTATTGAAATCAAAGAATTATCATTCGTTGTTTCATTATTTAAATTAGATTTTCGCTTTGAAATGTCAAAAATACGCTTTGTCATGCATATATCTAGGAGTCGCAGTCTATTGTAGTTGTTTTTTTCGTAATTAAAAAATATTTTTTTTGTGATCATATTAAAATCAAATCAGTGTATTGTGTAAAATTATATAAATAAATAATAAATATGTTTATTGATTAATAAATAAATATATATATATATATATATATATATATATATATATATATATATATATATATATATATATATATATATATATATATATATATATATATATATATATATATATATATATATATATATATATATATATACATATATTTATTGTGGAATAATTTAAAATGCATTTGATAAATCATGATACTGGATTGATTTATTGAGATATTTATAAAATATTAAGTACCTATATTTAAATAAAATAGAAAAAATATTTTATTTAAAATAAAGGTTCTGAAATCGTCAAACTATTAAACATATTGCAACCCAACCAGAAATTAGAGCTCCGATGCAAAGTTAAACAAATTAAATTTGAGTCTTGACACGAAAAGGTAAGAAATTTTGTCATTATGCTAATAAGTAGTTTGAAATATTAAAATTCTGTTAAAAATATAACAAATAATTTTATGTATAGTACAATTATGATTTTTGTTCGCAGCACAAAGTTTAACATAACTGCGAGCGAAGAACTTTATTTGACGTGTATTATGTAGACACTAGAAGGCTCAACAGTAGAAACAGCTAATGGGACAGCTGCCACCATACAGAGACACCATACGACAGCTGCCACTATACGATTAACCCATCGGTCGTGAAGCAAAATCTTTCAAATCCTATGTGATGACATTTATGTGTATGTATGCTATCAAAGCCATTTCTATTAGAGATTATTACTAATATAAGTTTCAATACAGTTCAATACAGTTTCAATACGTTAAAGCAGTTCTGAGCATGATATATAACATGAAGACCAACAAGTGCTATATAAATGGCAAACACATATACTTCAACAGTAGAACAAACCAATTATGCTTCAACAGTAGAACATCACATATGCTTCAACAGTAGAACAGCCAAGCGACAGCTAAAGGCTGTTCATTATCAGTATCCTGCTGTTGTTCAGCGGAGCCAACTACAATCATGGTGTATTGATAATGGAATTTGCAGCCATTTTATTCACCGGCAGCTTCTATATTTGGCGGCATGTGGGAGACGACGTTGAAATCGTACAAACATTATTTTAGATGCATCAAATTTTCAGTCAAATTTTTAATGTTTCAACCGTTAATAATGATTACAGATAACCAGATATAGCGGATGATTAAAACTCCTCATTCAAATCGTTCAAGTCATTTAACAGTTACTCTAAGGATTGTTTAGATAATGGTACTCTCTAAAACAACATCTTTAATAACCCAATACCAATATATCATTCAAATTCGCTTCCAAAGATGAGAATCATCAGAATGTACCAAAGAATTATAAATTAATACAGGTAATTCAAAAGTTGTTTTTAGTTGTACGAAGAAAATATTAATTTTTGCTATATTTTCTTTAAATTATTTATAGAATGGCTATTGGCTAAGATGATCCAGAATGGATGAAAATTCCTTAACCGTATTAAATGATTTCAACCTTGTTTACATACTATAAATAAAATTTCTGTAAACACTTAAACAGCATGAGTAAACAATAAATTTTAATACTCTAAATATGAAATTGGCTTTATTTATTTACAACATTTTGAAAGCGATTCAACAATTGATTTAAAAGAACTATTGTATAATCATAAGTTTATCTATTTCATTTAGTAAATTTACTTACTATATTTATAGAATTATTAATTAAAAATAATGAATCAAATAAAAGAGTTCTAAAAGGATAAAATTTAAATGTATGTTTCGTTTAAACTCCTCATTCAAATCGTTCAAGTCATTTAACAGTTACTCTAAGGATTGTTTAGATAATGGTACTCTCTAAAACAACATCTTTAATAATCCAATACCAATATATCATTCAAATTCGCTTCCAAAGATGAGAATCATCAGAATGTACCAAAGAATTATAAATTAATACAGTTAATTCAAAAGTTGTTTTTAGTTGTACGAAGAAAATATTAATTTTTGCTATATTTTCTTTAAATTATTTATAGAATGGCTATTGGCTAAGATGATCCAGAATGGATGAAAATTCCTTAAACGCATATTTGAAATGATTTCAACCTTGTTTACATACTATAAATAAAATTTCTGTAAACACTTAAACAGCATGAGTAAACAATAAATTTTAATACTCTAAATATGAAATTGGTTTTATTTATTTACAACATTTTGGAAGCGATTCAACAATTGATTTAAAAGAACTATTGTATAATCATAAGTTTATCTATTTCATTTAGTAAATTTACTTACTATATTTATAGAATTATTAATTAAAAATAATGAATCAAATAAAAGAGTTCTAAAAGGATAAAATTTAAATGTATGTTTCGTTTAAACTCCTCATTCAAATCGTTCAAGTCATTTAACAGTTACTCTAAGGATTGTTTAGATAATGGTACTCTCTAAAACAACATCTTTAATAATCCAATACCAATATATCATTCAAATTCGCTTCCAAAGATGAGAATCATCAGAATGTACCAAAGAATTATAAATTAATACAGTTAATTCAAAAGTTGTTTTTAGTAGTATCATGGAAGTGAATCTATAGATTATGAAATTCAGTTATATGCTTACATATATGTACATCTAGCTTCCCGAAAGAACCGAAGTATTGGCCTGCAACTGAATTTCATCACGTGCATACCTGATTGTAGCTAACACAGCAATTGAAAAACATTAAAGGTCGAATAACCATGCGATCAGATATGATAAACGGTCACGTGTATTTTAACCTTTCAAACGTTAATAACGGAAAGTTTAATCCAAGAAAAATTTCACAACCACATGTCAACCCATGACACGTGTCACGAAACTTAATTAATCAAATCCATCGCAAAATGGAGATTGTTATGCGACACCATGTGATGGTTTGATCGAAAATTTAACCAAAAGAAAATGTTAAGGTAATCTTACTGTAGCAGATAAACTAACACCCTTAATCGAAATCTCAGACTGAGAGATAGGCATAGGACGCGTCTACTACAGAAAGATAAACTTAAAACTGAATTTATCTAAAACATTCATACATGCATACTAACATACTCCCAAATCAAAGACTTTAAAGTCGATTGAAGACGCGATCATGTGTAAATATTAAATGATAAAGAAATACCCAGCCAACAGTAAAACAAAATAATTAAGAAGAGTAAAATGAAGCTACGTTAATAAAATTAAAAAAAAAATAGAAAGAAACTACTGTGACTAGGCAAGGTAATCATAGCTGAAGGCTATGATATACCATGTGCTATTAACTGTATAACCGTGTTTGGGCGCCAATTGTAATGGTAGCCATTTCAATTAATAAATCTGCCTCCATTAGCAATACTTAAAATTAACAATTGCAAGAGAATTCCTTTGCATAGCTCGTGTCCGGCTATGGACTCACGGCGTTGGGGTGGGATATAAAATTAAGGATTCCCTTACAATCTTTTCAAAACTATGCAATACCGTTAGTGCCACATCACTAACATAATTTACCACCCTGATATTATTTACAACCCACTATTACATAACTAAACAATATCTAACATAATACACTAAAGTAATATCTGGAAAAGACAAACAAATGTTACAAGTTGTTAGCTTACCAAATATTCCGGATCATGAGGTTGTACCGTAATCAAATCACCACTATGGAAGTTCCCTGCAGATTGATTGGAACAGCAACATTAACGAAACCATTCAGACTCTAATAATGTATCGATGGAACACCAAGACAAACGAATCCATTCAGGTTCTACTGATGAATCAAAAGACCACCAAGACGCACAAAACTTTTCTGGATCTTTCATATATAGTACACCATCAGGAACAAAACGTATACACGGTACATCCAACTTGATGATTATAATTTTCAATTTATTTAGATTTTAAAACTCCCACAATAGATTATAGGTGAATTATAGAAATTTGAATAATAAAACAAACACATCAAAAAGTAATATTTTATATATTTGATTAATATTATATTTGAGCATTTTTTTTTCTGATTCACAGTTTTATTATTTTCACAAAACTTAATTACAAGTAGTTCATATTTAATCTGAGACTTAATATAAGATTAAATAGTTCACTTAAACTTTATACATGACTTTATTTTATATGTAAAACTCCAATATAAATAAATAATAGTATTTTTATATTGTTGTAAATATAAAGTTTTAATTTGATATTAGACTTATAAGAGTGGCTTAATTGCCTTTTCGTAAAAACAAGTCATCTTCCTATGACTATCAGATACTTACTCGTCGAGATTTCTCACTGTTCTTCTATTAACAAAACGTTAGTTCAGAGTTTAACAAAAACCTTGTCATACATAAAAAAATATACTTGTATTTTTCGCAAATCAACGAGGAAAAAAAAACGTCAGTACAGTAAACATGAAATAAAGTTAAGTTGTAAGGCAACATGTTGCAATACAACGCAATATTAGCCGTGTTTCTTGACGCACAGTGATCCGGATCAGATCACATTTTCCATGCAAACCAAAGACACATTTTGATCCAAATTTCATTTTCGATCAAAATGTGTCTTTGGTTTGCATGGAAAATATGATCTGATCCGGATCACTGTGCGTCAAGAAACACGGCTATTGATAGAAACGAAAAAAAAACAAAACTGCAGAGGTTCATACCCTACCGATAGCGTCGCTATTTTGTTTTCAACACACAATTTGTGACGGCTCAAAAAAAAAACCCGCCGTTACAGTGTTGAAAGCTAATGGAAGGGTTCGTCTGTGTCTTAATGCTCGAAAAATTAATGCATTAACCGTAAAAGATACCTGTCCTCTGCCAATAATCGAGGGTTTATTAGGAAGATTGGAGAACACAAAATTTATCAGTACCATAGACCTAAAAGACGCGTATTGGCAAATTCCGTTGGATCCCACATCAAGAGATAAAACGGCCTTCACGGTTCCGGGTCGTCCACTCTACCAATTTACCGTCATGCCGTTTGGGCTGTGTAACGCAGCCCAGATGATGTGCCGGTTAATGCACAAAATCATCCCTCACCATTTGCATGACCGGGTTTTTGTGTACCTAGACGACTTACTGGTGGTATCAGCTTCATTTGAAGAGCATTTATCACTTTTGTCTGAAGTAGCGAGACGGCTGAAATCAGCCAATTTATTTATTTATTTATTTATTTATTTATTTATTTATTTA
Source organism: Tipula lateralis (assembly GCA_963932295.1). NCBI lineage: Eukaryota > Metazoa > Arthropoda > Insecta > Diptera > Tipulidae > Tipula > Tipula lateralis. The sequence continues at coordinate 199,977,790 of OZ010736.1, forward strand.
TAAATAAGTCTACAAATACGACTTGACATTAAAAATGACGTTATAGTCAGACATATAAAATAATAATAAAAATCAGGAAGAAGCAAAGTGTTGCTTCAATCTTCGTTTTAAGGTTTCCTTGCTAGAAGTAAAATCGAACAGGTGATTTATGTGATTAAAGCTTTTGCACATCATGTTAATCGGTTCATTAGAACCATAGTTGGTTCTATGGACATCAACTTGCAAGAACTCATTTCTTCTTAGATGTCTACTGGGTACTTTAATTTGTAAATTTTCCAGTGTTGATTGTGCGTCAATGTGGCCTAATAAAATATTACCAACAAACGAACACTTTAAAAGCTCACGTCTATTTTCCAGAGTTGCTATGTTGTTTGTTTTGCAGCCATCCAGATATGGTGGTAAACGTTGCAGGTTTTCATGGTATGGTAATTCGTAATCATACTCCCAACCGCTTTTCCAAGTTAAGTGACGGATAAACTTTTTCTGAATACCCTCAAGTTTACTGATGTTTGTATCATAAAATGGACACCAAACAGTAACAGCATATTCCAGTTGCGAACGTACGTATGCGAAATACAGAATCTTAATTGTCTCCAGGTCATAAATGTCTCCCGTCCATCGTTTAATAAAACCCCACATAGAATTAGATTTAGCAACACTTTGTTCTATATGTTTGTTACTGCTCATATTTTCCACGAAAATAACACCGAGGTCTTTGATCTCTGATACTCGCTTTAGTGGCATATTGTTTACTTCGTAATGTTTTAAAACTGGATTTAATTTCCGGTGGAATGATAAAGTCTTACACTTATTGATGTTCAGACTAAGAAGATTTGACTCATACCATATCGCTAAATTGTCAATGTCCTCTTGAAGTTTCTCGGCATCGCTTAAGTTCTCGACAGTTCTATATATTTTGAGGTCATCAGCAAACATTAAAATTTTAGAGTGTAGAATGACTTCAGTTATTGCGTCGATGAAAATGGTAAAAATCCAAGGACCAAGATGAGAACCTTGTGGAAAACCCGATGTAGCTTGAATTGGCTTGGACCTGCTGTTACCAATGTCGATGTATTGGATGCGGTTGCTTAAGTAAGATTTAAACCAAGCCACATAGTTGTTTGAGAATCCAAATGAGTATAAACGTTCTAGTGCTTTACAATGGCTAATGGAGTCAAACGCCTTGGCAAAGTCTGTGTACACCACGTCAACTTGCTTGTGGCTTTCAATAACTTTGATTGTGCTGCTGGTAAATTCAATAAGGTTTGTAGATGTTGATCTCTTAGGCATGAACCCATGTTGGTACGGTGAAACATGTCGAGGCACCACTTCTTTGAAGGAATTACATATTACTAGTTCAAATAATTTGGGTATAGATGAAATCGACGTTATACCTCTATAACATGATACATCACTTCTATCCCCAGTTTTAAATAACGGGGTTATTCTGGTTATTTTCCATTTTTTAGGAAACTGTCCCAATCTGAGCGACTGATTGAACAGCATGCAAAGAGGTAGTTCCAAACTGGTGTATTCTTTCAAAAAAGAAGCTGGTATTTGGTCAGGACCGCAACCATCGCCGAATGTTTTTAGAGTCTTGTTTATATCTTCTATTGTAATATGTGGTATTTCAATGGACAGGTTCCCTACACTAGCATGGTGGGGATTTTCGTATTTATTAACGTCTTCTGGTCTAAATACAGATTGAAAAAACTCAGCGAACATGTTGGATATGACTTGCGCGTCCGATGATTTCCCTTCTTTGAATGTCATATATGCAGGAAAACCGTTGATTTCACGTTTTGTCTTAAAAAAGCTCCAAAAGTGCTTTGGATCATTTTTAATTTTGTCTTTAATACAAGTTATGTAAGTCTTGTATTTAGTCTCAAAATAGTTTTCGAAATGTTGGTTACATTCTGCATATTTAAGCTTACTAGCCTCGGAATATTGTTTTAATGTTTTTTTATAGGCTTTATCCTTCTTGTTCTTCAAATTGATGAGTTTATCGTCATACCATGGTGGATATTTATCAAGTTTTACCGCAGTTAAAGGCACATATACTTCTATACCTTGATATATGATGTTATAAAATTTGTCTACATTTTCTTCTATATTGCTGCTGTTTAGTTCTTTCATCCAGTCGACACGTTCAATGTAATGATGGAGATTAATAGTGTCTGCTTTCCTGAAGTTGTAGAAAGGCCTCGAGCTTTTGTGACTGAATTTTTTGTTGATGTTCTCGATTTCCAATATGATTTCAATTGATTTATGGTGAACATCATTAACAACAAAAGGCGTTGCTGATTGATTTACCTTAAATGCACTTCGTTCATTTGTAAATATCAAGTCAAGAGTTCTATCTAAGCCATTTTGTATTTGGCAAATTTGGCTCAGGTTTGAGTCGTAAATAGTATCAGTGAACAAATGTTCCTCATCCGACGTAATATTCATTGGTTAAATTTCATCCAATTCCTCGTCTAAGGTCCAATTAATAGAAGGAAAATTGAAGTCACCCGTGATTAAAATAATGTCAGATTGATTAGCCATATTGTTGATTTCTACAATTGAGTCGCAGCATGTAGTATATGATAATATCGATGCGTCAGGTGGAATATATACAACGTAGATATATAATGTTGTTTTGTTGATCGATATTTTTACGCATAATTGTTCAATAGACACGCTTTTTAATTCAACGAGCTCACAGGGTACAGAAGTGTCAATAGCTATTAATACTCCACCACCAGATTTTTTAGTACTGGTTTCTGGTGAACGATCACATCTGTAGACAACATACTGGCTGGGAAAAAATTCAGAACTCAGGATCTCTTTGTTAAATGACGTCTCACAAATTATATATACGGGAAATAATGTTTTTAAAACGAAATTATGAAACATGGCAGCTTTCGACGACATTTTATTTACATTTTGAAAATATTATCTCCGGTTTTATTATTTCCGACGGCAAAGCCAATTTCTCACCATAAATGTGGAAAAAAAGTAAGTTCGTACTTAAGGAAACTAAATACCTCGGCTATGTGATTGGGGAGGGATGTCTCAGAGTGGACCCCGAGAAGGTTCGAGCAATAGAGGAATATCCCGTTCCCAAAAACGTTAAAGCAATCCGCAGATTCTTAGGCATGACAGGCTGGTACCGCAGATTCATCCCGAATTACTGGAGTGTAACTGCTCCTATAACGGACTTGCTTAAAAAGGGGTCTAAAGAAAAATGGAATTTCTTGGCTCAAACATCTTTCGACGAGTTGAAACGAGCACTAGTTACCGCACCAGTCTTAGTGAATCCAGATTTTTCGCGACCATTCTACATACAATGTGATGCCTCAGCAACCGGAATAGGAAGCGTATTGTTTCAACGGTGGGAGAATGGAGAATAACACCCAGTTGCCTTCATGTCTCACAAACTTAATAAGGCGCAACGAAACTATAGTATAACGGAACTTGAATGCTTGGCAGCCGTAATGAGCGTGAAGAGATTCCGACCATATATCGAAGGTTATTCGTTTACACTAATTACAGACCATTCCAGTTTAAGGTGGTTGATGGAGCAACGCGATTTGACTGGCAGGTTAGCGAGATGGTCTATTCAATTGCAAGCCTTCGATTTCAAAATCGAATACAGGAAAGGATCACTAAATATAGTACCTGATAGCTTGTCCCGAGCACACCTTGAAACACTAGAAAGGAATAACGATGTAACCCCATTTGTTGACCTAGACTCCGAAGCGTTTAAAGATGCAGAGTACATAAGCAGAATCAATGCCTTAAAAACAAATCCCAATGTCAAGATCAACTTCAAGGTTATGGAGGATAGAATTTATATCAAAACCGGGAAAAATATAGAATCAGATTTGCCTGAATGGAAACTAGTTATTCCAGAATCCATAACCGATAAAGTAATCGAGTCCGCACATATTCCACCGACAGCCGCTCACCCAGGTATTGAAAAAACTGTCGAGACCAGGACTGATCTCACAAGTTAGGAAATTTGTAAAGGCATGCGAGATTTGCAAATGCTCAAAGGCAGTGAATTTTGGGACACGACCAGAAATGGGCAAAGCTTTCCACGTAATCCGACCTTGGCAAAGGCTATATATGGATTTTCTTGGACCATACCCGCGGACCAAAAATGGATTCACCCATATATTCGTTATTTTAGACCATTATAGTCGATTTCCTCTGTTGTATCCTATTCGTACTGCTTCCGCTGTAAAAGTAACAGAGCTCTTAGAAAATAAGGTTTTCCACCTATTTGGGGTACCGGAGATGATACTCACGGATAATGGAGTGCAATTTAATTCCAATTTATTCAAAAGTCTCATGGACAAATATGGCATAAGACATGATTTTACGGCGAAATACTCACCCCAGGCAAATGCATCGGAGCGCATAAATAGATCAATATTGGCAGCAGTTAGGGGGTATATTAATGACGACCATCAGATGTGGGATGTACATCTAGACGAGATAGCGGGGGCACTTAGAAACGTAACGCATGCAAGTACAACATTTCCACCTCATTTTCTGGTCTTTGGGCAACATAGAATACAGCATGGTTCGACTTATGGATTGTTGAGGAAACTAGATATTTTAGGTGAAAACCAAGCTTTGGTAGGGGAAAACGCTGATCGCCTATCAGCAGCACAGAAGCTTGTGTTAAGTCACATGCAAAAAGCGCATGAACAAAATGCTAGCACCTATAATCTAAAGGCCAGACACCGAATATTTACCCCAGGCCAGGAAGTATGTGTTAGAAATTTCATTCAGAGCAAGGCGGTTAACAATTTTTCAGCTAAATTAGCTTTACAATTCATACCAGCCACAATAGTAAGAAAGATCAGCAACGTATCCTATGCAGTATGCGATAGAATAGGTAAATCTTTTGGGGTTTACCATGCAAAAGATATTCGGTAACAAAAACGTGATAGTTGAATTTTATGTATTGGTGTTTGCGGGGTAGAGACGGGGTTAAAAAAAATAATAATAAACACTATACCCGGCTGTTGAGACTATCTCTTGGGTGTGAGTCGTCCCCACGCTTGTAACAGGTGGCTGTTACATGTATTTTTGAGCTTTGACGATTCTAGGAAAAATTATTGACCAAGCATAAGCAATCCGTCGCAAACGCGGTTTTATTTGTATTTCTGTCACGTACTGTATGTAGTTAAATGGATTACGCACTGACATCTAATGTAAATCACTCAATCATCGTACAACCAGTTTTAGTTATATTGTCGGTTTCCCCTTAAAACCACTAATACTTGACGATAATTCTGTTCGGTCATTCGTATATTTGCCATCGCCGAGAAATCATTAACACAGAGTGCGTAATTATATGTTAGCGCTCGGGCCGCAACATAAAAGTATCCAATAGTAGATTAATTTAAAATACTAGACGCGTCTGTAACAGAACAGAACACGAAAGTCGAGAGGTTACTGAATGAAAGCGGTTTACCAAGCTTACCAAGGTAATTTTAAGTGCATTATTTTTACTTTGATCATGATCTAATTCCCATTTTGTGTTGCTTGGTTATTTGTGTAGACACGGGTCAAAGTATTGAACGATGGCAGGTTACCCGTTGGCTTGGTAAGCGGAAATTTTTATTAATATACTTTGTTAATTAATTCCAATAAAAAAAAACACAATTTTTCAATATTCAATATCATCAAATATTCGCATGAAGATTTGGCCCAGCAGAAAAAAACAACAACAAATAAATAAATAAATAAAATTAAATACTAAGTAGCATACTAACATAATTTAAGATAATTTAGACAGTATTTTTGTTTATATCTTTATATATATATTTTTAGTCAGGTACTTAAAACCTAATTAAAGAGGACCATGGTTCTATAAAATATTGAATATACTCGAATATTAAAGTTTATAATATTAATTTTAATGACTAATTTATTTAGATTCTTGTTATAATAATCTTTCAGTAATAAGTTCACCCACTCTCGTGTACTGTAACATTCAAATTAAATATTTGATAAAGAAAATTCAGTGTTGTTAATTGACGAACCTGTGTGTATGATCGAGTGTGTCAGATAATAAATCATCCAAATTATAATCTTTGCGTATCGTTCAAGTGTTAATGGGTTAAGTTTTGTTATAATGCAAGGCTAAGTGACAATAATAATAAGTGATGTGGTGAATTAAGTCTCGAAATATATAAGGGAGTGCAGTGTTAGAATAATGCACGTTAGGAGGTTGGGTGAAAGAAAACGTGGTCAAACATCTAAGGCTATGTGTTTAACGGTGTGTTTTACAATGTGAACTGTAAGGTGAACAGGTTAGTGGTTACTAAAGTGTTTAATGTGAATGTGTTCTTCGATTTTAAGATAAAGCAGTTTAACAAGCTCTTGATGATGGATGGCAAAATCCCACCCCAAGCCGATTGTGACTTAGCCGGTAAAGGACTGCTCCATCCTCTAAATCATCAGGAGATCTGTTAATGGTTTCTCTGGATTACAATTTTTTCCAGAATACGTTGACAGAGAAATCGTTACAATACAACCGACTCAACTGCACTAAAATCAGTTAAAACAAATACGGGTAATATAAATTGTCGGATTAAATAGTGGTCTTAAATAAAATAATCTTAATGTTGAACCAAACGAGAGTGTAGCACCACTACTAGTACCAAATTTACTCGACAAATTATAAATAAGTTGATAAATATATTAAATAGCTAAATGCAAATAATTTAACTTCTATTAAATCAGTCAAAATACATGTATCGGTATAAGGTATAAAAATATTGTCAAATTGAAATATAAACGAAAAGGTTCCCTTAATATAATATATACAAGTATTCAAATACTGCTTTAAAAATTGTAAATTAGCTTAACAACACATTAAACATTAATTATATTTAATTAGGAACTTCATTTTTACACGAGTAAAATCTATATTGAGATTAATTGTAGATTCATTATGCCTAAAATGTTTCCTTAATTGTGCTGTCATACACCTTTTTCTTTTTTGATAAAATGTGATGTGATGCCACAATTTTAAATTCCTATATTTATATTATTATATTACAATAATTTGATTAGACACATTCTTAAACCGGACGGTAAAACATTGACTCTTGGTCGGTACATACATTTTTTAATCATTATCACGAGGATTTTCATTTCTCCACACTGACAATTCTGCATATTATAAAACCACATGAAAATCAGCTTTCAAATGGAATTTGATTAAAAGAGACAAGATATTTTAGTATAACCGCAGTATAACCTAGGTGCATTATTCGTTAATCTCAATATAACATATGTGCATTAAGAATATATATAGTACATTATATTAAACGTTTTAATTGATGTACTATATATAAAGTACATTAATTAAAACGTCTAATGGAAAAGGACAAGAAAGGATACGTGACCGTAGTGCTGTTTTCATCATTTGAAGGAGATGGAAATCGGCCCTAGAATAAAGAAAATCAGGATTTTTGTAGACGGTTGTGGTGACCAGGATAAAAATTCGAATATTGTTGAGATGGCTTCTAAATGGGTGCTTTGTCATGCGCCTCAACAGGTAGAATCACTGGAATTTTATTTTCCTGTGACTGGGCATTTCTTTCTACCAGCAGACAGAGTATTTGCACGGATCGAAAAAAGGGTGAGGCGTGAGTGTTAAAGGCTTGAGTGTTAATACTCAAGAATATGTTGATATTTTTGAGGAACATGGAACTGTGATACAACAAGGTGGGAAATGATGACCAGTTTTAAACTGAAAAACGGCAGTAAATGAAGTTCAGTTGAAACCAGGTAACTGGCACTTTCAATTTAAGCCACGCAAGAGGATTATTTTGCAATGCAACAGAATTTCAAACAAAGTAATGATTCGTAAAGAGGCGAATTATAAAACCGACTTGTGTAATTTACGGAGTGTTATTAAAAATATTCACTCGGTATTTGAAATAGATCCGGAAATAATTTTGAAAGGAAGCATCGTTAAACAGGCGAAACTAAATGATGTTAATAATCTCTTTAAAAAAACATTTTGGTGATGAGTGGAATGAATGACAGGGCAGATCTTAATTTCTAAAAATTTCTACTTCTTGAATAAAATTACGATGTTGCGATGATGACCAGAGAGATGAATCAGATATTGGCTGCTGTGGTGAACCAGATGCCGATTCATTACAGTGTGTTTAATGCATAATTTGCATTGACGTTTTTTTGATTAATTTTATATTGTTTTATGTTAAAATGAGTATACTTATACTCTTATGAATTTCGTGCAATACAAATTTTTATTTAACAATTTTACGTTTTTCCAAAATATGTCTTATTTATTATATGTCATATCCAAAACTAGCCTTCTCGTAAAGGTATAGTTTCAAAACCTGCTTTCTCCTATTTATTTAAATTCAAATAATTATTTTACTTAACGTACTACCGTAATAAGCTTCTGTAAGTTAAGATTTACAATATAAAATGTGTATATGAAAATAATATTGATAAAAATAATACGTCATTTATATACACAGAACATGGAAAACCAGTTTTCATTGATTTCTGAAAAATTTGGTTTAGTGGAGAAGATGCTTTTTGGAACTATATGACTCCTATCAAATGACTTAATTTTCTTGTGAAGAAATTTTAAGTACATAATGAAAGAAAACTACATACAAATTATTAATATTGGCTATATTTATGCAAAATTGCTTTTTTTATTTTAATTAATTTAATTATAAAATTTAAATAATATAAAATTATTTTAAATTAATAAAAAACTTGTAATAAACAATTAATGAACAGCATGCAAAATAATAAAAATTATAAGATAGTTTGGATTTTAATATGGAAATATTAAAAAACACTTGGAATAAAATATTATTTGATGTCTTGTATTTATTAAAAAAAATTTAAAAATAAAACTAACAGAAAGTAGGTAATATTAAATTATTTCAAAGTACATGTCTCCATAATCTATTTAAAATTTTAAATAGAATAAAAAAAAATATAATATAAATGATTAGATTTAAGACATGTTAAGATTTTAGGTTAGTCAAATTAAAATATTTGGTGAGGAAAACACACAACATACGTAATTTATATTAGGTCACAAAGACATCGCTATATGCAACAATAGACTTGTTTTTCTATTCTTATATTCAAAAAATTTTAAAAACCGATTTAGTTTGTGATTTATTTATATATTATATCTTTTAATTAGTACTTCCTAAACTATTCTATAATAATTTGTAAAGTATACTTTACAAATTACTTAGCCAAATCAATGAATTTTCATTTAATATTTGTAATTTATTTAAATAATTTCATTAAAAAGATTTATTTCTTCAGTTAAATTTATTAATTAAATAAATAATCTTACGATTTCAAGGTGTTAAACGGTCCTTACCGCGTCTCAACTGCATTTTATGGACGTATTAGTGCATATTGTAGGTGGTCAAGTCAGCCCAACGAACGTTTGTACACACAATCTTTTTTTATATATCATCCGGTGCAAATTAATTTTAGGTCAACGGCGAAAAGCGAACTCGAGACCGCAGCATTATGAGAAAATCTCTTAACCATTAAGCTACCACCATATATAATATATGGTTGAAACTGAAATTTCAAATGCATGTAAATCATTATTATCTTTTGTTCTTGTTTCTCTTTTATATATTATGTAATGTACTCGTACATATTTGTATTAATATTTTATATATGGTACATCATTGCAGCTAGACAAACTTCCTTTAAAAAATTTACATATGTCGCATGTTACGTTTTAATTTATATGCAGGTTTTGAGTTAATTTCGAGTATCCGAGTATTCGTTTATGTTAATAAATATTATTTGACAGCAATCTGACTATTGATTCGTGAATTATGAGTACAAATGTACAAGGTACAAGAGTTACATCAGAATATGTCACTATATATATATAACAAAAATATGTCACTATATATCAAATTAACTACGAAATATCTCGCGATCAAAAAACACGATGATTCACCTCAATGACAGCCGATGATTTCAATATATATATATATATATATATATATATATATATATATATATATATATATATATATATATATATATATATATATATATACATAACCTATTTATAATAAGTAAACAAAAGTCAGTGCCTGCAAACTTAATTTTCTGCAACACTATATAAACATTCATCATAGCTGCAGGATAGAATCTACTTCAGCATCAAACATTTGGATTAAAACGCTTAAAGTTCGCGTGAAAATCAATGGATTTTTTCCGTAAAAGAAGAAACTAAATTCGATCTTATTTGCGATTGTATTAGGTTCATCATCTTCATACCAAACTGCATACTAAAAGGAAACTTTTTTAATATGGAAACTAATGTAATAAGAACATCCCATATAGCAGCCATCAATTAAAACTTCACTGATACCAAACTCAGCATCTCAAAACTCCAACAAGAAGGCACGATTCAAGGAATAGAAAATTTGTCACTAACAAAACTAAGGAACAAGATTCAGAAGCAGCAAGAGAAAGAAGTACTCTTAAATTAAATCAACACGACATCCACCACTACACGGTTTCGTAGACAACAGTGGGAGTACTTATAATTTTCTTTGCTGTCGTATTTTATAAACTCAGGCAACAAAAGGTAGCACTACAGCCACCCAGATCATCCGCAGTTAAAACAACATGACGAGGCCTCAATGCCACCCAGGAGAATGTCCACGACATATGTATAAAATATATACATATATTATTTGACTTAAGTAAGAAAAATGGTAATATATAGTACCGCATATAGTAATATAACTATACTTTCTATGTATCAACAACAACAAATATTTTATGTATATAAACCAGAAACTTATTCATAATAAAGTAGAATGATTTAAAACGTCAACCAGTTGTATTATCTAAATAAATAGTTAGGCCCCACCAGTGGTAACCTAATTAATTTATATCTAATAAATACTGTCCCAGTAACAACAAAGAGATATTCATAGTGGTTAAAATATTAATTAGTATTATTTAAACAACAAATTTAATAAAAATGAAATTTAATATGTAATAAACTTCATTTCTTACTCATATAACTTCATATATTGGGATACCGATCATCGAAATATGTAATCCTTAAAAACAAATGTCCTGTTTAAACTGGTCTAGCAGTTTAACAGAGAAAAACACGGTCAAATTAATTTAATGCAAAAAAGATCATGTAATAGGTTAATTAACATAATAAACATAGTTATATGTACTTACCATTCAAGTAACTTCAGGACAATTCATTATATTTTCTTACATACAGGTATCTATATTAAAGATAAAAGTAACAAAAAAGATTATTCATTTCATGCTATAAAAATATGATATAAAATATTTTACCATTAATTTAAGTATACGTACTTAAAAAAATGAAAATACACAGTAAAAATGGATTATGAATATAAAAAAAAACTCGATTTTAAAATATCATTTTTCACAAAATAATTTAAAATTATTATCCTGCTTCAGATAATATTGGTTGATGAATAGATGTTTTAAGTAGTTCTTTCCATTTTTTTCATCAACTTTTTACTACCCAGGGAATTAATTAATTATAAAATTGTACCGCTAATAAATTGATTCATGACAAGTAAAATAACAGAGGTATATAGTATAAATAGCATAATTTTAAATCCATCGCGCATAATTTCAGATTTAAGTATTAAGATCGTTAAAATGTTTTTGTTGATGCTAATTATAAAAAACGTCTATTTCATCTAAAGCAGATATTATAAATGGTATAATTTATTAGAATTTGAATTGATATTTTTATTAAATATATTTTATTTTTAAGTGGTAAACATACATATATCTTATATTATATTTTTTACTTGTTATAAATTGACTAGACTTCGATGTAACTAACCATACAAAAATATGTATGTATGTATGTATATATATATATATATATATATATATATATATATATATATATATATATATATATATATATATATATATATATATATATATATATATATGTATATATATATATATATATATATATATATATATATATATATATAGATATATATATTTATATATATATATATATATATATATATATATATATATATATATATATATATATGTGTGTGTGTGTGTATATAAATGACGAAAAATGAAAAACACTATCTTTTTCTTGCAAAAACAAAAATATTAAACAAGAAAAACAATTATAATAATGAAAACACTTTTTATTTAAACGCGAAAAAAACGATCGACCGGTCGTTTTGACTTTATAACTTTAAACACTGAAATAAAACGTAATCATTTGTGTCTTATTATATTCATGAAATACCATAAAGATTCTTTAACTTTTATTTTAATTATCTATTTTTCAATTGTACTATTGTACAGTATATTATATTTTATACTGATAAGTTAATTGAAATACGCACAAATAAATAAGCATAAATGATAAGTGTATGCGTATTTGTTGCAGATCAACTTAGATATAATTTAGGTAACTTTAGATATATAAATAAAAAATACATATAAAAGTGGTGGATATTTCACTATATACTTAATTTAAATTTCACAAAATTAAATACATAATTACAACATAATGCACTTTATATTTTCATAAAGCATAATTCACTGTATATAAAAACTTAAAAAGCATATCACTCAAAACAAATTTTACCGTAAATTGCGTTCTTTTTAATTTTATGATCAAATAATATTTATCAATTTTATAAGCAAATAATTTATACATTATTTAATATTATAGTAAATAAATATATGCGTACCTGATTAAGAAAACTGTATTTTTTATAGATTACACAAAAAAGTTATGTTACTAACACATTATTATATTACACACAGGACACAGCACAACATTACACAAAATACTAAAACATACTAACGCAAAATATTTTTTTTTTTTTTTTTTTTATATTAAAAAATTTATCATATGAACTAATACAAATTTATAATTGGACTAAACTAAGATATTTTTAACCTAGGTTATTTATGATCTTTTATTCTAATGACTTTGTATAAAACTAGTTTGACGACATATAAGACGTGATTTTCTTTTGGCTTAACCTAAGCTATAAATTATTATTATTTACTATTGTTAACTATTGCTAAGTTTATTTATTTATTTACAAGACATTGTTTATTGCTTATGGCATATCCTTAAATTGTACATTTACTAAGTTCTAACTATTTTATTTTTAATGTTTAATTGTACAGTTATGTTTATATTTTTATTAGGTTATTTATTTAATTAAACTTATTTATTTGTTTGTTTACGATGCCGAATTTATTCTTTGGGATCCGGTCGCAGGAATTACATTTTTATGATTATTTATTTACATATTAAGTCGGATTTACTCTTTTGGAATCCGGTCGCAAGGGTGAGGGATTTCACGAAGGAATTGCGAATCAGAGTTTAGTGTTTTGTCAATGAATTTCACTCGAAGTCGTTCGGCAAAGGTGTGAAGGGGTTCAAGATTTGCACGTTCCTCGAGCACGGAGGTGCGTGTGCATTTGAAGGTTGGGGGTTTAGCCCAATCGTCAAACACAAAACGAAGAAGTGTGGATTGCAGTGATGCAAGACTTTTCCAGTGGGTTTGGGATAATTCGCTCATCCAGGCGGGCATGGCGTAAGTTATAATTGGTCTAATATAGGCTTTGTATAATTTGAGTTTGATTTTTGGAGAGAGGCAGCTGTTTCGGCAGATGAATCGGAATAAGAGTTGTCGAGCCGCAAAGACTTTCTTCTTCACATTTTTGATGTTTGGCAGAGGTGAAAGTTTACCATCGAGAATTATTCCCAGATATTTGATTTGTGGTTTGAATTTGAGGACATTGCCTTCGAATGAAATAGGGTTGGCCTCGGGCATTTTAGAAAATTTATTGTGATAGAAGTGGATAATCTCAGTTTTACAAGAGTTCACTTTGATTTTCCACTTTTTGGCATACTTTGAATAGAGGTTTAGATACTGGGACAGTCTTTGGCTGGACTTACGAGCGCTGGTGGAAGAGGTGAATATGGCAGTGTCGTCTGCGTATATTTGGATTTTGGTTTCTTTGTTGGAGGGTTTCGGAATGTCGTGGTAGAAGAAGGAGAAAAGATGAGGGCCTAGAATAGATCCTTGGGCAACTCCGGCTGAGACTGACTTGGTTGTGGAACAGTGGTTGTTTAATGAGACGTAGAATTTTCGGTTACTAAGATATGAGAATGTGAGCTTTATGAGGTAGTGAGGGAAACCGCAATTAATCATTTTATAAATTAAACCTTCGTGCCAGACTGTGTCGAAGGCTTTTTCTATGTCGAGAAAGGCTGCTATTGTCGATCTCCCGAATCGTTTGGATTTTTTAATGAAATTTTTAAGTCTTAGGATGGCCTGGGTGGCAGAGTGTCCTGTGCGAAATCCGAATTGTTCTTTGGGAATGTAGGGTTCAAGCAGTGGGAGTAGTCTGTTCAGAATGATTATCTCTGCTACTTTACTAATGCCGTTTAAGAGTGAAATAGGGCGAGTGTGTTCGATTATATTGGGTGGTTTTCCTGGTTTCGGAATAGGAATGACTTTGCCGACTTTCCAGCACTGGGGGAAATGACCTAACGTTAGAATTCCGTTTAGGATTGTGGTGAGCGAGATGATTGCCTTCTCGGGAAGATTTCTCAATGCTAAATTTGGGATATTATCATCGCCGGGGGCTTTCTTTTTGTTAAGGTGATTAAGAATATAAGAGATTTCTTCTACTTCTACCGTTGGAATTGTTGGGCTGGTTGGGGTAGAACGAAGGAAGTTGGTAACGCTGTTTTTAACTAAGTGCTCGAAAAGAGGGTCTTGCAAAACTTCGTTCTGAGTGTGAACTTGTTCGTAGTGAGATGCGATTTTTTCTGCGATTAGTTTAGGGTCAATGATGGGATGTGGATTTTGTGCTATTTGAGTGATGGGGCTTTGCTTCTTGCCGTTTAGTTTGCGGATTTCGTTGAAGATTTCGGGAGAGTTATCGGGTATTTTCTTCATTTTGGTAATGAAGTCGCTATTCCGTAGATCATTGATCCGGCAAGAAATTATCCTTGTAAGGATATTGATTTCCGCTTTATCGACTGATCCAGGGTATCTGTGGTGAAGACGGTTCATCCGATTACGTTGCTTAATGAGGGAATGAAGTTCGGGTGGAAGACTGCAGTTATTTTTAGCTTTGGTAATAGGGATGGTTTTCTCGATAGCTAGCTGAATAGTTTTAGAAAGGATGGATGCCGTTTCTTCAATCTGAGTAATGGTGGAAATAGGAAGAACTTCCGGCAGATTACGATGCACATGGACTTTGAAATTTGTCCAGTCTGCATGGGAGTAGTTTCGGAATACCTTTGTTGGTTCAACTTGGGTTTTGAATGCGACTGTGAAAAGGACAGGGAGATGGTCGGAGCAGAATTCGTGTAAGACTCGAGGGTGGCTAAGTAGATTGGTGTTCTTGGCTAGAACTAAGTCAAGGATTGATCCTCCACTAGGGAATGTAGGCTCATCTGGGGCGAGTAATTGGAAATTGGACTCCATGCATAGCTGGAAGAGGTTCAAACCGTTCTGGTTGTTATTTGGGCAGTTCCATGCTGTGTGGCGAGAATTGAAGTCTCCTGCCACTATGGATTTGTTGCTAATGTTAGCAAGGTATTCGATGTTGAGTTTGTTAATTTTTCTAACGTAAATTGAGCAGAAGGCAATGAATCGATTTGGAGTTCCTATGTTGACTATGGTAGCCTCAGTTTCGGCTGAGAGGAATGTTTGGGCCTGGAAGTGAGGGATACCATTCTGAATTAAAATGGCAGTGCCTCCAGATAGGTTCTTAGATCCATCTTGCCTGTATATGGAGTATCCAGGAACGTAGAGTCTATGTTTTTGGTTTAAATGGGTTTCGGACAAAAGAACTATGTGGGGTTTGAGGCGAATAAGCATTGCTTCGAGTTCTTTGCGGCGGTCCAGTGATACAAGACTATGAACGTTTAGAGTGATGCATGTTAATTGTTCTAACATGAAGTGGTTGAGGGTAGAGTGCTCATGAATCTGATGAAAGCAAAACGTTTTTCAGCAACGTTTGAATTTGGAATGCGATCGTATTCAACGAAGAATTTGTCGCATTTGCTCTTGAGATCGAAGAAATTTGTTCCGAAGAGTTCCTCACTTTCCTGTAATATGCGATTGATGCTATTACTGGAAGGGGATGGTTGGGGTTTCAGGGGTTGGGAGGTGGTGACTAGAGACTGGGGTTGGGAGGAGGTGACTTGAGCAAATGAGATGCCTTCCTTCCGAAGCCCGAGACCGGAAGGAATTTGGGCTGGACTTGGTTTATGAGGGTGGGTTTTAGATATAAATCTTAGTCTCACCTGACACTTGCTGAAGTTGGCAGGATGGTGTTCTCCGCAGTTGACGCACTCGGCTGGCTTCTTCGTCTCCTCGGTGTTCCCACATTTGCCTTGCTGGTGGAATTCTCTGCATTTGATGCATCGGTAGCTCCGGCCGCAGTTGGTTGAAGTGTGCCCAAATCTCTGGCAGTTACGACATTGAGTTACCTGGGCTCGGCCTCTTTTCTTCTCCCAGGTAACTTTGTAGTGACTCATTTCCCTGATGGAGAGAAGCCGCTCTATAGGAGTGTCCTTGCCCACTATTACTTGGAATAGTGGCATGGGCACTCTGATTGAGGTTCTGTCCGGAGTGGTCCTCTTGAAGGTCATCAATGAAACTTTAGCCTCTATTTGATGGTGTTCCTTAAGTTTTGATTGAATCACTTCAGGATCAAGTGATTGGTGAGCTCCTCGCATTACGTATGCAAGGCGCTTCTCATCGGCGTGAGTATAAGTGTGGTACTCGATGTCTGGGGAGCTCTTAAGTTCAGCTTTCACTTTTGTCCAGTCCTCCTTGTTTGTGGTGATGACCGAAATGGATTTACTACCACATCTGAAGGAGGCGCGACCTTCGGCGGCGGAAATAATTTGCCGTGTGGTTTTGTCCACTTTTTCGGCGGCCACATTGTGTAGTACAATTGGTGGCGGGCGTTTTGAAGCTTTACTGTTTACTTCACGCCTGGAGCTCACCGATAAAACACTTGAGAATGACATATTGGCGTCGATTCTCTCAAGGTTTTCTTCTTCTTCGTCGCTAGTTTTCTTTTTTTTTACTGTTTTGACAGTAAATGCTGCTTCTGGTCTGGTTTCCTCGTTGGGCTCTTCGACGCTGTTTACTACCTCTTCGAAGGAGTCATGGCCGCGCTTTCCCGTCGAGGTTGGCACGGGCGTAGTGACTTCTGTCGGCTTGGTAATTGTCACTGGCATGGTGATTGGCGCTAGCCTGATGTTTGGCATTGGCATGGTTGCTGGTGGATTTGGCTTTGGAGCGACGAGCATGTCGAGCTTAGCTATAACCATTGCCAAAGTGGTTTCGATTGCTTCAAATCGCTTATTCTTGCAGTTGTTGCTCTTTTTTGCTTTGGGGTGGCTCATTTTTATTTTTAATTATATTCACAGCACTTTAAACACTATTTATAATTGTATTCACAATACACTTATATATGGCACGTGACAAAAAATTTGATAGTTTTATGACACTTTGTTTTGAAAAAAACACTTAAAGGATTTTATGATACTTTTAAGGTATAAACTGGTTTAAACACACTAAACACGACTTGGTACGACTAGTTACCTGAGTGGCTGACGCAAACTGAATGAATGGTAACGCAAAATAAAAAATTCGTAACATTATATACTAATTCAATGTTAGAAAGAAAAGCAAGAACGTTAAAGTGAGCTCCAACTTATTGTTGGAAAGAAAAGGCCTATATAAAAAAGCGACAAAAAAATAATATTCAAAATATTAATGAAATCGAATGAAACAGAAAATAATTTGTATACTATAAAGTGAAATGCCTGAAATAAGTAGAAAAAAATTTAAAAAGGTGGGGCTTCGTAAATCAAATCAATCAGACAAAAAAAGTATAAATACCACATCATAAACTGCGAACTCGCTTTTTTTTTTTTTTTTTTTTTTTTTTTTTTTTTTTTTTTTAGCTTTTCAAATTTTAAAAATCGAAAAAAAAACATTTTCTCAACACAAAAATTTACTATCCAATTTCTATAGTACGACAAACCCTGTGACCTTGAACAATTTAACATGTAATTTTATATTTTATATGGAGTTTTCATTCTTTTCCTTATATCTAACTACCTCGTCTAATTTTCCTAAATCTTTTTTCATTTTTCACTAATCCCTTATTGTAATTATTGTATTCTATAATTTTATTTTCTACTTTAATGTTTTCGTTACATAGGGTAAATTCAATATTGTATGGAATATTCCTTATATTATTTTGTTTATATACAAACTTTTTAACGTTTTTCTTATTGATTATAGTTCATATAGATTTATTATAACATAAAAGTATGTATAAAAGTTTAAAAAATTATGATTTATGCTCTTTTTATGCTCATAATGAATATATAGGATAAATATATAATTAACGTTAAATAGTTATAAATAATAATAAATTGATAATGTTTATTGATTGGTATTATATATAAAGATCATTATAATGATAATAAATATTTTTTTGAGTTCATAAATGAGTATAAATGGGTCATTTCCGGCTTTGATTTTAATGGGATACGCACCATATTTCATTCAACATCGCATAAAAATATTTTTATTTGCATACTTTTTAATGTTTTTATGCTTGAATATGGTTGGTATAGTTATATTATAACATAAAAATATGCACAACATATATAAACATAACTATTTATGCTGTTTTTTTTAGGTTAAAGTATCTTCATAGTAAATCGATTTATTACATAAAATTGTTATAAATAATTGAATATTGATATGGTTTTTTGTATAATTTATTGTTAATTGATATCCTATTCGATAATAGATGGACATTTGAATTTTAAAATGGCGTTAAATAGGTTAAATTAGGGTTTATTGTATTCTGTTATATTGAATATTGAATGAATATTGAGTGTATGATTTTGTTTATATACAAACTTTTTAACGTTTTTGTTATTGATTATAGTTCATATAGATTTATTATAACATAAAAGTATGTATAAAAGTTTAAAAAATTATGATTTATGCTCTTTTTATGCTCATAATGAATATATAGGATAAATATATAATTAACGTTAAATAGTTATAAATAATAATAAATTGATAATGTTTATTGATTGGTATTATATATAAAGATCATTATAATGATAATAAATATTTTTTTGAGTTCATAAATGAGTATAAATGGGTCATTTCCGGCTTTGATTTTAATGGGATACGCACCATATTTCATTCAACATCGCATAAAAATATTTTTATTTGCATACTTTTTAATGTTTTTATGCTTGAATATGGTTGGTATAGTTATATTATAACATAAAAATATGCACAACATATATAAACATAACTATTTATGCTGTTTTTTTTAGGTTAAAGTATCTTCATAGTAAATCGATTTATTACATAAAATTGTTATAAATAATTGAATATTGATATGGTTTTTTGTATAATTTATTGTTAATTGATATCCTATTCGATAATAGATGGACATTTGAATTTTAAAATGGCGTTAAATAGGTTAAATTAGGGTTTATTGTATTCTGTTATATTGAATATTGAATGAATATTGAGTGTATGATTTTGTTTATATACAAACTTTTTAACGTTTTTGTTATTGATTATAGTTCATATAGATTTATTATAACATAAAAGTATGTATAAAAGTTTAAAAAATTATGATTTATGCTCTTTTTATGCTCATAATGAATATATAGGATAAATATATAATTAACGTTAAATAGTTATAAATAATAATAAATTGATAATGTTTATTGATTGGTATTATATATAAAGATCATTATAATGATAATAAATATTTTTTTGAGTTCATAAATGAGTATAAATGGGTCATTTCCGGCTTTGATTTTAATGGGATACGCACCATATTTCATTCAACATCGCATAAAAATATTTTTATTTGCATACTTTTTAATGTTTTTATGCTTGAATATGGTTGGTATAGTTATATTATAACATAAAAATATGCACAACATATATAAACATAACTATTTATGCTGTTTTTTTTAGGTTAAAGTATCTTCATAGTAAATCGATTTATTACATAAAATTGTTATAAATAATTGAATATTGATATGGTTTTTTGTATAATTTATTGTTAATTGATATCCTATTCGATAATAGATGGACATTTGAATTTTAAAATGGCGTTAAATAGGTTAAATTAGGGTTTATTGTATTCTGTTATATTGAATATTGAATGAATATTGAGTGTATGATTTTGTTTATATACAAACTTTTTAACGTTTTTGTTATTGATTATAGTTCATATAGATTTATTATAACATAAAAGTATGTATAAAAGTTTAAAAAATTATGATTTATGCTCTTTTTATGCTCATAATGAATATATAGGATAAATATATAATTAACGTTAAATAGTTATAAATAATAATAAATTGATAATGTTTATTGATTGGTATTATATATAAAGATCATTATAATGATAATAAATATTTTTTTGAGTTCATAAATGAGTATAAATGGGTCATTTCCGGCTTTGATTTTAATGGGATACGCACCATATTTCATTCAACATCGCATAAAAATATTTTTATTTGCATACTTTTTAATGTTTTTATGCTTGAATATGGTTGGTATAGTTATATTATAACATAAAAATATGCACAACATATATAAACATAACTATTTATGCTGTTTTTTTTAGGTTAAAGTATCTTCATAGTAAATCGATTTATTACATAAAATTGTTATAAATAATTGAATATTGATATGGTTTTTTGTATAATTTATTGTTAATTGATATCCTATTCGATAATAGATGGACATTTGAATTTTAAAATGGCGTTAAATAGGTTAAATTAGGGTTTATTGTATTCTGTTATATTGAATATTGAATGAATATTGAGTGTATGATTTTGTTTATATACAAACTTTTTAACGTTTTTGTTATTGATTATAGTTCATATAGATTTATTATAACATAAAAGTATGTATAAAAGTTTAAAAAATTATGATTTATGCTCTTTTTATGCTCATAATGAATATATAGGATAAATATATAATTAACGTTAAATAGTTATAAATAATAATAAATTGATAATGTTTATTGATTGGTATTATATATAAAGATCATTATAATGATAATAAATATTTTTTTGAGTTCATAAATGAGTATAAATGGGTCATTTCCGGCTTTGATTTTAATGGGATACGCACCATATTTCATTCAACATCGCATAAAAATATTTTTATTTGCATACTTTTTAATGTTTTTATGCTTGAATATGGTTGGTATAGTTATATTATAACATAAAAATATGCACAACATATATAAACATAACTATTTATGCTGTTTTTTTTAGGTTAAAGTATCTTCATAGTAAATCGATTTATTACATAAAATTGTTATAAATAATTGAATATTGATATGGTTTTTTGTATAATTTATTGTTAATTGATATCCTATTCGATAATAGATGGACATTTGAATTTTAAAATGGCGTTAAATAGGTTAAATTAGGGTTTATTGTATTCTGTTATATTGAATATTGAATGAATATTGAGTGTATGATTTTGTTTATATACAAACTTTTTAACGTTTTTGTTATTGATTATAGTTCATATAGATTTATTATAACATAAAAGTATGTATAAAAGTTTAAAAAATTATGATTTATGCTCTTTTTATGCTCATAATGAATATATAGGATAAATATATAATTAACGTTAAATAGTTATAAATAATAATAAATTGATAATGTTTATTGATTGGTATTATATATAAAGATCATTATAATGATAATAAATATTTTTTTGAGTTCATAAATGAGTATAAATGGGTCATTTCCGGCTTTGATTTTAATGGGATACGCACCATATTTCATTCAACATCGCATAAAAATATTTTTATTTGCATACTTTTTAATGTTTTTATGCTTGAATATGGTTGGTATAGTTATATTATAACATAAAAATATGCACAACATATATAAACATAACTATTTATGCTGTTTTTTTTAGGTTAAAGTATCTTCATAGTAAATCGATTTATTACATAAAATTGTTATAAATAATTGAATATTGATATGGTTTTTTGTATAATTTATTGTTAATTGATATCCTATTCGATAATAGATGGACATTTGAATTTTAAAATGGCGTTAAATAGGTTAAATTAGGGTTTATTGTATTCTGTTATATTGAATATTGAATGAATATTGAGTGTATGATTTTGTTTATATACAAACTTTTTAACGTTTTTCTTATTGATTATAGTTCATATAGATTTATTATAACATAAAAGTATGTATAAAAGTTTAAAAAATTATGATTTATGCTCTTTTTATGCTCATAATGAATATATAGGATAAATATATAATTAACGTTAAATAGTTATAAATAATAATAAATTGATAATGTTTATTGATTGGTATTATATATAAAGATCATTATAATGATAATAAATATTTTTTTGAGTTCATAAATGAGTATAAATGGGTCATTTCCGGCTTTGATTTTAATGGGATACGCACCATATTTCATTCAACATCGCATAAAAATATTTTTATTTGCATACTTTTTAATGTTTTTATGCTTGAATATGGTTGGTATAGTTATATTATAACATAAAAATATGCACAACATATATAAACATAACTATTTATGCTGTTTTTTTTAGGTTAAAGTATCTTCATAGTAAATCGATTTATTACATAAAATTGTTATAAATAATTGAATATTGATATGGTTTTTTGTATAATTTATTGTTAATTGATATCCTATTCGATAATAGATGGACATTTGAATTTTAAAATGGCGTTAAATAGGTTAAATTAGGGTTTATTGTATTCTGTTATATTGAATATTGAATGAATATTGAGTGTATGATTTTGTTTATATACAAACTTTTTAACGTTTTTGTTATTGATTATAGTTCATATAGATTTATTATAACATAAAAGTATGTATAAAAGTTTAAAAAATTATGATTTATGCTCTTTTTATGCTCATAATGAATATATAGGATAAATATATAATTAACGTTAAATAGTTATAAATAATAATAAATTGATAATGTTTATTGATTGGTATTATATATAAAGATCATTATAATGATAATAAATATTTTTTTGAGTTCATAAATGAGTATAAATGGGTCATTTCCGGCTTTGATTTTAATGGGATACGCACCATATTTCATTCAACATCGCATAAAAATATTTTTATTTGCATACTTTTTAATGTTTTTATGCTTGAATATGGTTGGTATAGTTATATTATAACATAAAAATATGCACAACATATATAAACATAACTATTTATGCTGTTTTTTTTAGGTTAAAGTATCTTCATAGTAAATCGATTTATTACATAAAATTGTTATAAATAATTGAATATTGATATGGTTTTTTGTATAATTTATTGTTAATTGATATCCTATTCGATAATAGATGGACATTTGAATTTTAAAATGGCGTTAAATAGGTTAAATTAGGGTTTATTGTATTCTGTTATATTGAATATTGAATGAATATTGAGTGTATGATTTTGTTTATATACAAACTTTTTAACGTTTTTGTTATTGATTATAGTTCATATAGATTTATTATAACATAAAAGTATGTATAAAAGTTTAAAAAATTATGATTTATGCTCTTTTTATGCTCATAATGAATATATAGGATAAATATATAATTAACGTTAAATAGTTATAAATAATAATAAATTGATAATGTTTATTGATTGGTATTATATATAAAGATCATTATAATGATAATAAATATTTTTTTGAGTTCATAAATGAGTATAAATGGGTCATTTCCGGCTTTGATTTTAATGGGATACGCACCATATTTCATTCAACATCGCATAAAAATATTTTTATTTGCATACTTTTTAATGTTTTTATGCTTGAATATGGTTGGTATAGTTATATTATAACATAAAAATATGCACAACATATATAAACATAACTATTTATGCTGTTTTTTTTAGGTTAAAGTATCTTCATAGTAAATCGATTTATTACATAAAATTGTTATAAATAATTGAATATTGATATGGTTTTTTGTATAATTTATTGTTAATTGATATCCTATTCGATAATAGATGGACATTTGAATTTTAAAATGGCGTTAAATAGGTTAAATTAGGGTTTATTGTATTCTGTTATATTGAATATTGAATGAATATTGAGTGTATGATTTTGTTTATATACAAACTTTTTAACGTTTTTGTTATTGATTATAGTTCATATAGATTTATTATAACATAAAAGTATGTATAAAAGTTTAAAAAATTATGATTTATGCTCTTTTTATGCTCATAATGAATATATAGGATAAATATATAATTAACGTTAAATAGTTATAAATAATAATAAATTGATAATGTTTATTGATTGGTATTATATATAAAGATCATTATAATGATAATAAATATTTTTTTGAGTTCATAAATGAGTATAAATGGGTCATTTCCGGCTTTGATTTTAATGGGATACGCACCATATTTCATTCAACATCGCATAAAAATATTTTTATTTGCATACTTTTTAATGTTTTTATGCTTGAATATGGTTGGTATAGTTATATTATAACATAAAAATATGCACAACATATATAAACATAACTATTTATGCTGTTTTTTTTAGGTTAAAGTATCTTCATAGTAAATCGATTTATTACATAAAATTGTTATAAATAATTGAATATTGATATGGTTTTTTGTATAATTTATTGTTAATTGATATCCTATTCGATAATAGATGGACATTTGAATTTTAAAATGGCGTTAAATAGGTTAAATTAGGGTTTATTGTATTCTGTTATATTGAATATTGAATGAATATTGAGTGTATGATTTTGTTTATATACAAACTTTTTAACGTTTTTGTTATTGATTATAGTTCATATAGATTTATTATAACATAAAAGTATGTATAAAAGTTTAAAAAATTATGATTTATGCTCTTTTTATGCTCATAATGAATATATAGGATAAATATATAATTAACGTTAAATAGTTATAAATAATAATAAATTGATAATGTTTATTGATTGGTATTATATATAAAGATCATTATAATGATAATAAATATTTTTTTGAGTTCATAAATGAGTATAAATGGGTCATTTCCGGCTTTGATTTTAATGGGATACGCACCATATTTCATTCAACATCGCATAAAAATATTTTTATTTGCATACTTTTTAATGTTTTTATGCTTGAATATGGTTGGTATAGTTATATTATAACATAAAAATATGCACAACATATATAAACATAACTATTTATGCTGTTTTTTTTAGGTTAAAGTATCTTCATAGTAAATCGATTTATTACATAAAATTGTTATAAATAATTGAATATTGATATGGTTTTTTGTATAATTTATTGTTAATTGATATCCTATTCGATAATAGATGGACATTTGAATTTTAAAATGGCGTTAAATAGGTTAAATTAGGGTTTATTGTATTCTGTTATATTGAATATTGAATGAATATTGAGTGTATGATTTTGTTTATATACAAACTTTTTAACGTTTTTGTTATTGATTATAGTTCATATAGATTTATTATAACATAAAAGTATGTATAAAAGTTTAAAAAATTATGATTTATGCTCTTTTTATGCTCATAATGAATATATAGGATAAATATATAATTAACGTTAAATAGTTATAAATAATAATAAATTGATAATGTTTATTGATTGGTATTATATATAAAGATCATTATAATGATAATAAATATTTTTTTGAGTTCATAAATGAGTATAAATGGGTCATTTCCGGCTTTGATTTTAATGGGATACGCACCATATTTCATTCAACATCGCATAAAAATATTTTTATTTGCATACTTTTTAATGTTTTTATGCTTGAATATGGTTGGTATAGTTATATTATAACATAAAAATATGCACAACATATATAAACATAACTATTTATGCTGTTTTTTTTAGGTTAAAGTATCTTCATAGTAAATCGATTTATTACATAAAATTGTTATAAATAATTGAATATTGATATGGTTTTTTGTATAATTTATTGTTAATTGATATCCTATTCGATAATAGATGGACATTTGAATTTTAAAATGGCGTTAAATAGGTTAAATTAGGGTTTATTGTATTCTGTTATATTGAATATTGAATGAATATTGAGTGTATGATTTTGTTTATATACAAACTTTTTAACGTTTTTCTTATTGATTATAGTTCATATAGATTTATTATAACATAAAAGTATGTATAAAAGTTTAAAAAATTATGATTTATGCTCTTTTTATGCTCATAATGAATATATAGGATAAATATATAATTAACGTTAAATAGTTATAAATAATAATAAATTGATAATGTTTATTGATTGGTATTATATATAAAGATCATTATAATGATAATAAATATTTTTTTGAGTTCATAAATGAGTATAAATGGGTCATTTCCGGCTTTGATTTTAATGGGATACGCACCATATTTCATTCAACATCGCATAAAAATATTTTTATTTGCATACTTTTTAATGTTTTTATGCTTGAATATGGTTGGTATAGTTATATTATAACATAAAAATATGCACAACATATATAAACATAACTATTTATGCTGTTTTTTTTAGGTTAAAGTATCTTCATAGTAAATCGATTTATTACATAAAATTGTTATAAATAATTGAATATTGATATGGTTTTTTGTATAATTTATTGTTAATTGATATCCTATTCGATAATAGATGGACATTTGAATTTTAAAATGGCGTTAAATAGGTTAAATTAGGGTTTATTGTATTCTGTTATATTGAATATTGAATGAATATTGAGTGTATGATTTTGTTTATATACAAACTTTTTAACGTTTTTGTTATTGATTATAGTTCATATAGATTTATTATAACATAAAAGTATGTATAAAAGTTTAAAAAATTATGATTTATGCTCTTTTTATGCTCATAATGAATATATAGGATAAATATATAATTAACGTTAAATAGTTATAAATAATAATAAATTGATAATGTTTATTGATTGGTATTATATATAAAGATCATTATAATGATAATAAATATTTTTTTGAGTTCATAAATGAGTATAAATGGGTCATTTCCGGCTTTGATTTTAATGGGATACGCACCATATTTCATTCAACATCGCATAAAAATATTTTTATTTGCATACTTTTTAATGTTTTTATGCTTGAATATGGTTGGTATAGTTATATTATAACATAAAAATATGCACAACATATATAAACATAACTATTTATGCTGTTTTTTTTAGGTTAAAGTATCTTCATAGTAAATCGATTTATTACATAAAATTGTTATAAATAATTGAATATTGATATGGTTTTTTGTATAATTTATTGTTAATTGATATCCTATTCGATAATAGATGGACATTTGAATTTTAAAATGGCGTTAAATAGGTTAAATTAGGGTTTATTGTATTCTGTTATATTGAATATTGAATGAATATTGAGTGTATGATTTTGTTTATATACAAACTTTTTAACGTTTTTGTTATTGATTATAGTTCATATAGATTTATTATAACATAAAAGTATGTATAAAAGTTTAAAAAATTATGATTTATGCTCTTTTTATGCTCATAATGAATATATAGGATAAATATATAATTAACGTTAAATAGTTATAAATAATAATAAATTGATAATGTTTATTGATTGGTATTATATATAAAGATCATTATAATGATAATAAATATTTTTTTGAGTTCATAAATGAGTATAAATGGGTCATTTCCGGCTTTGATTTTAATGGGATACGCACCATATTTCATTCAACATCGCATAAAAATATTTTTATTTGCATACTTTTTAATGTTTTTATGCTTGAATATGGTTGGTATAGTTATATTATAACATAAAAATATGCACAACATATATAAACATAACTATTTATGCTGTTTTTTTTAGGTTAAAGTATCTTCATAGTAAATCGATTTATTACATAAAATTGTTATAAATAATTGAATATTGATATGGTTTTTTGTATAATTTATTGTTAATTGATATCCTATTCGATAATAGATGGACATTTGAATTTTAAAATGGCGTTAAATAGGTTAAATTAGGGTTTATTGTATTCTGTTATATTGAATATTGAATGAATATTGAGTGTATGATTTTGTTTATATACAAACTTTTTAACGTTTTTGTTATTGATTATAGTTCATATAGATTTATTATAACATAAAAGTATGTATAAAAGTTTAAAAAATTATGATTTATGCTCTTTTTATGCTCATAATGAATATATAGGATAAATATATAATTAACGTTAAATAGTTATAAATAATAATAAATTGATAATGTTTATTGATTGGTATTATATATAAAGATCATTATAATGATAATAAATATTTTTTTGAGTTCATAAATGAGTATAAATGGGTCATTTCCGGCTTTGATTTTAATGGGATACGCACCATATTTCATTCAACATCGCATAAAAATATTTTTATTTGCATACTTTTTAATGTTTTTATGCTTGAATATGGTTGGTATAGTTATATTATAACATAAAAATATGCACAACATATATAAACATAACTATTTATGCTGTTTTTTTTAGGTTAAAGTATCTTCATAGTAAATCGATTTATTACATAAAATTGTTATAAATAATTGAATATTGATATGGTTTTTTGTATAATTTATTGTTAATTGATATCCTATTCGATAATAGATGGACATTTGAATTTTAAAATGGCGTTAAATAGGTTAAATTAGGGTTTATTGTATTCTGTTATATTGAATATTGAATGAATATTGAGTGTATGATTTTGTTTATATACAAACTTTTTAACGTTTTTGTTATTGATTATAGTTCATATAGATTTATTATAACATAAAAGTATGTATAAAAGTTTAAAAAATTATGATTTATGCTCTTTTTATGCTCATAATGAATATATAGGATAAATATATAATTAACGTTAAATAGTTATAAATAATAATAAATTGATAATGTTTATTGATTGGTATTATATATAAAGATCATTATAATGATAATAAATATTTTTTTGAGTTCATAAATGAGTATAAATGGGTCATTTCCGGCTTTGATTTTAATGGGATACGCACCATATTTCATTCAACATCGCATAAAAATATTTTTATTTGCATACTTTTTAATGTTTTTATGCTTGAATATGGTTGGTATAGTTATATTATAACATAAAAATATGCACAACATATATAAACATAACTATTTATGCTGTTTTTTTTAGGTTAAAGTATCTTCATAGTAAATCGATTTATTACATAAAATTGTTATAAATAATTGAATATTGATATGGTTTTTTGTATAATTTATTGTTAATTGATATCCTATTCGATAATAGATGGACATTTGAATTTTAAAATGGCGTTAAATAGGTTAAATTAGGGTTTATTGTATTCTGTTATATTGAATATTGAATGAATATTGAGTGTATGATTTTGTTTATATACAAACTTTTTAACGTTTTTCTTATTGATTATAGTTCATATAGATTTATTATAACATAAAAGTATGTATAAAAGTTTAAAAAATTATGATTTATGCTCTTTTTATGCTCATAATGAATATATAGGATAAATATATAATTAACGTTAAATAGTTATAAATAATAATAAATTGATAATGTTTATTGATTGGTATTATATATAAAGATCATTATAATGATAATAAATATTTTTTTGAGTTCATAAATGAGTATAAATGGGTCATTTCCGGCTTTGATTTTAATGGGATACGCACCATATTTCATTCAACATCGCATAAAAATATTTTTATTTGCATACTTTTTAATGTTTTTATGCTTGAATATGGTTGGTATAGTTATATTATAACATAAAAATATGCACAACATATATAAACATAACTATTTATGCTGTTTTTTTTAGGTTAAAGTATCTTCATAGTAAATCGATTTATTACATAAAATTGTTATAAATAATTGAATATTGATATGGTTTTTTGTATAATTTATTGTTAATTGATATCCTATTCGATAATAGATGGACATTTGAATTTTAAAATGGCGTTAAATAGGTTAAATTAGGGTTTATTGTATTCTGTTATATTGAATATTGAATGAATATTGAGTGTATGATTTTGTTTATATACAAACTTTTTAACGTTTTTGTTATTGATTATAGTTCATATAGATTTATTATAACATAAAAGTATGTATAAAAGTTTAAAAAATTATGATTTATGCTCTTTTTATGCTCATAATGAATATATAGGATAAATATATAATTAACGTTAAATAGTTATAAATAATAATAAATTGATAATGTTTATTGATTGGTATTATATATAAAGATCATTATAATGATAATAAATATTTTTTTGAGTTCATAAATGAGTATAAATGGGTCATTTCCGGCTTTGATTTTAATGGGATACGCACCATATTTCATTCAACATCGCATAAAAATATTTTTATTTGCATACTTTTTAATGTTTTTATGCTTGAATATGGTTGGTATAGTTATATTATAACATAAAAATATGCACAACATATATAAACATAACTATTTATGCTGTTTTTTTTAGGTTAAAGTATCTTCATAGTAAATCGATTTATTACATAAAATTGTTATAAATAATTGAATATTGATATGGTTTTTTGTATAATTTATTGTTAATTGATATCCTATTCGATAATAGATGGACATTTGAATTTTAAAATGGCGTTAAATAGGTTAAATTAGGGTTTATTGTATTCTGTTATATTGAATATTGACATGAATATTGAGTGTATGATTTTGTTATATACAAACTTTTTAACGTTTTTGTTATTGATTATAGTTCATATAGATTTATTATAACATAAAAGTATGTATAAAAGTTTAAAAAATTATGATTTATGCTCTTTTTATGCTCATAATGAATATATAGGATAAATATATAATTAACGTTAAATAGTTATAAATAATAATAAATTGATAATGTTTATTGATTGGTATTATATATAAAGATCATTATAATGATAATAAATATTTTTTTGAGTTCATAAATGAGTATAAATGGGTCATTTCCGGCTTTGATTTTAATGGGATACGCACCATATTTCATTCAACATCGCATAAAAATATTTTTATTTGCATACTTTTTAATGTTTTTATGCTTGAATATGGTTGGTATAGTTATATTATAACATAAAAATATGCACAACATATATAAACATAACTATTTATGCTGTTTTTTTTAGGTTAAAGTATCTTCATAGTAAATCGATTTATTACATAAAATTGTTATAAATAATTGAATATTGATATGGTTTTTTGTATAATTTATTGTTAATTGATATCCTATTCGATAATAGATGGACATTTGAATTTTAAAATGGCGTTAAATAGGTTAAATTAGGGTTTATTGTATTCTGTTATATTGAATATTGAATGAATATTGAGTGTATGATTTTGTTTATATACAAACTTTTTAACGTTTTTGTTATTGATTATAGTTC
Organism: Tipula lateralis; assembly: GCA_963932295.1. Classification (NCBI taxonomy): domain Eukaryota; kingdom Metazoa; phylum Arthropoda; class Insecta; order Diptera; family Tipulidae; genus Tipula; species Tipula lateralis. The sequence goes on from OZ010736.1 coordinate 200,009,357, forward strand.
ATATAGATTTATTATAACATAAAAGTATGTATAAAAGTTTAAAAAATTATGATTTATGCTCTTTTTATGCTCATAATGAATATATAGGATAAATATATAATTAACGTTAAATAGTTATAAATAATAATAAATTGATAATGTTTATTGATTGGTATTATATATAAAGATCATTATAATGATAATAAATATTTTTTTGAGTTCATAAATGAGTATAAATGGGTCATTTCCGGCTTTGATTTTAATGGGATACGCACCATATTTCATTCAACATCGCATAAAAATATTTTTATTTGCATACTTTTTAATGTTTTTATGCTTGAATATGGTTGGTATAGTTATATTATAACATAAAAATATGCACAACATATATAAACATAACTATTTATGCTGTTTTTTTAGGTTAAAGTATCTTCATAGTAAATCGATTTATTACATAAAATTGTTATAAATAATTGAATATTGATATGGTTTTTTGTATAATTTATTGTTAATTGATATCCTATTCGATAATAGATGGACATTTGAATTTTAAAATGGCGTTAAATAGGTTAAATTAGGGTTTATTGTATTCTGTTATATTGAATATTGAATGAATATTGAGTGTATGATTTTGTTTATATACAAACTTTTTAACGTTTTTCTTATTGATTATAGTTCATATAGATTTATTATAACATAAAAGTATGTATAAAAGTTTAAAAAATTATGATTTATGCTCTTTTTATGCTCATAATGAATATATAGGATAAATATATAATTAACGTTAAATAGTTATAAATAATAATAAATTGATAATGTTTATTGATTGGTATTATATATAAAGATCATTATAATGATAATAAATATTTTTTTGAGTTCATAAATGAGTATAAATGGGTCATTTCCGGCTTTGATTTTAATGGGATACGCACCATATTTCATTCAACATCGCATAAAAATATTTTTATTTGCATACTTTTTAATGTTTTTATGCTTGAATATGGTTGGTATAGTTATATTATAACATAAAAATATGCACAACATATATAAACATAACTATTTATGCTGTTTTTTTTAGGTTAAAGTATCTTCATAGTAAATCGATTTATTACATAAAATTGTTATAAATAATTGAATATTGATATGGTTTTTTGTATAATTTATTGTTAATTGATATCCTATTCGATAATAGATGGACATTTGAATTTTAAAATGGCGTTAAATAGGTTAAATTAGGGTTTATTGTATTCTGTTATATTGAATATTGAATGAATATTGAGTGTATGATTTTGTTTATATACAAACTTTTTAACGTTTTTGTTATTGATTATAGTTCATATAGATTTATTATAACATAAAAGTATGTATAAAAGTTTAAAAAATTATGATTTATGCTCTTTTTATGCTCATAATGAATATATAGGATAAATATATAATTAACGTTAAATAGTTATAAATAATAATAAATTGATAATGTTTATTGATTGGTATTATATATAAAGATCATTATAATGATAATAAATATTTTTTTGAGTTCATAAATGAGTATAAATGGGTCATTTCCGGCTTTGATTTTAATGGGATACGCACCATATTTCATTCAACATCGCATAAAAATATTTTTATTTGCATACTTTTTAATGTTTTTATGCTTGAATATGGTTGGTATAGTTATATTATAACATAAAAATATGCACAACATATATAAACATAACTATTTATGCTGTTTTTTTTAGGTTAAAGTATCTTCATAGTAAATCGATTTATTACATAAAATTGTTATAAATAATTGAATATTGATATGGTTTTTTGTATAATTTATTGTTAATTGATATCCTATTCGATAATAGATGGACATTTGAATTTTAAAATGGCGTTAAATAGGTTAAATTAGGGTTTATTGTATTCTGTTATATTGAATATTGAATGAATATTGAGTGTATGATTTTGTTTATATACAAACTTTTTAACGTTTTTGTTATTGATTATAGTTCATATAGATTTATTATAACATAAAAGTATGTATAAAAGTTTAAAAAATTATGATTTATGCTCTTTTTATGCTCATAATGAATATATAGGATAAATATATAATTAACGTTAAATAGTTATAAATAATAATAAATTGATAATGTTTATTGATTGGTATTATATATAAAGATCATTATAATGATAATAAATATTTTTTTGAGTTCATAAATGAGTATAAATGGGTCATTTCCGGC
>OZ010737.1:0-32500 GCA_963932295.1 Tipula lateralis
TATCCATCTATTATCGAATAGGATATCAATTTACAATTATTTATACAAAAAACCATATCAATATTCAATTATTTATAACAATTTTATGTAATAAATCAATATATCATGGGGAATTTTAACCTAAAAAAAAGAGCATAAATAGTTATGTTTATATATGTTGTGCATATTTTTATGTTATAATACAACTAACCCAACCATATTCAAGCATAAAAACATTAAAAACTATGCAAATAAAAATATTTTTTATGCGATGTTGAATGAAATATGGTGCGTATCCCATTAAAATCAAAGCCGGAAATGACCCATACTCATTTATGAACTCAAAAAAATATTTATTTATCATTATAATGATCTTTATATATAATACCAATCAATAAACATTATCAATTTATTATTATTTATAACTATTTAACGTTAATTATATATTTATCCTATATATTCATTATGAGCATAAAAAGAGCATAAAACATATATTTTTAAACTTTTATACATACTTTTATGTTATAATAAATCTATATGAACTATAATCAATAACAAAAACGTTAAAAAGTTTGTATATAAAAAAAATAATATAGGAGATATTCCATACAATATTGAAAACATTAATATACAATAAACTCAAATTTACCCTATATACCGCCATTTTAAAATTCCAATATCCATCTATTATCGAATAGGATATCAATTTACAATTATTTATACAAAAAACCATATCAATATTCAATTATTTATAACAATTTTATGTAATAAATCAATATATCATGGGGAATTTTTAACCTAAAAAAAAGAGCATAAATAGTTATGTTTATATATGTTGTGCATATTTTTATGTTATAATACAACTAACCCAACCATATTCAAGCATAAAAACATTAAAAACTATGCAAATAAAAATATTTTTATGCGATGTTGAATGAAATATGGTGCGTATCCCATTAAAATCAAAGCCGGAAATGACCCATTTATACTCATTTATGAACTCAAAAAAATATTTATTATCATTATAATGATCTTTATATATAATACCAATCAATAAACATTATCAATTTATTATTATTTATAACTATTTAACGTTAATTATATATTTATCCTATATATTCATTATGAGCATAAAAAGAGCATAAAACATATATTTTTAAACTTTTATACATACTTTTATGTTATAATAAATCTATATGAACTATAATCAATAACAAAAACGTTAAAAAGTTTGTATATAAAAAAAATAATATAGGGAATATTCCATACAATATTGAAAACATTAATATACAATAAACTCAAATTTACCCTATATACCGCCATTTTAAAATTCCAATATCCATCTATTATCGAATAGGATATCAATTTACAATTATTTATACAAAAAACCATATCAATATTCAATTATTTATAACAATTTTATGTAATAAATCAATATATCATGGGGAATTTTTAACCTAAAAAAAAGAGCATAAATAGTTATGTTTATATATGTTGTGCATATTTTTATGTTATAATACAACTAACCCAACCATATTCAAGCATAAAAACATTAAAAACTATGCAAATAAAAATATTTTTATGCGATGTTGAATGAAATATGGTGCGTATCCCATTAAAATCAAAGCCGGAAATGACCCATTTATACTCATTTATGAACTCAAAAAAATATTTATTATCATTATAATGATCTTTATATATAATACCAATCAATAAACATTATCAATTTATTATTATTTATAACTATTTAACGTTAATTATATATTTATCCTATATATTCATTATGAGCATAAAAAGAGCATAAAACATATATTTTTAAACTTTTATACATACTTTTATGTTATAATAAATCTATATGAACTATAATCAATAACAAAAACGTTAAAAAGTTTGTATATAAAAAAAATAATATAGGGAATATTCCATACAATATTGAAAACATTAATATACAATAAACTCAAATTTACCCTATATACCGCCATTTTAAAATTCCAATATCCATCTATTATCGAATAGGATATCAATTTACAATTATTTATACAAAAAACCATATCAATATTCAATTATTTATAACAATTTTATGTAATAAATCAATATATCATGGGGAATTTTTAACCTAAAAAAAAGAGCATAAATAGTTATGTTTATATATGTTGTGCATATTTTTATGTTATAATACAACTAACCCAACCATATTCAAGCATAAAAACATTAAAAACTATGCAAATAAAAATATTTTTATGCGATGTTGAATGAAATATGGTGCGTATCCCATTAAAATCAAAGCCGGAAATGACCCATTTATACTCATTTATGAACTCAAAAAAATATTTATTATCATTATAATGATCTTTATATATAATACCAATCAATAAACATTATCAATTTATTATTATTTATAACTATTTAACGTTAATTATATATTTATCCTATATATTCATTATGAGCATAAAAAGAGCATAAAACATATATTTTTAAACTTTTATACATACTTTTATGTTATAATAAATCTATATGAACTATAATCAATAACAAAAACGTTAAAAAGTTTGTATATAAAAAAAATAATATAGGGAATATTCCATACAATATTGAAAACATTAATATACAATAAACTCAAATTTACCCTATATACCGCCATTTTAAAATTCCAATATCCATCTATTATCGAATAGGATATCAATTTACAATTATTTATACAAAAAACCATATCAATATTCAATTATTTATAACAATTTTATGTAATAAATCAATATATCATGGGGAATTTTTAACCTAAAAAAAAGAGCATAAATAGTTATGTTTATATATGTTGTGCATATTTTTATGTTATAATACAACTAACCCAACCATATTCAAGCATAAAAACATTAAAAACTATGCAAATAAAAATATTTTTATGCGATGTTGAATGAAATATGGTGCGTATCCCATTAAAATCAAAGCCGGAAATGACCCATTTATACTCATTTATGAACTCAAAAAAATATTTATTATCATTATAATGATCTTTATATATAATACCAATCAATAAACATTATCAATTTATTATTATTTATAACTATTTAACGTTAATTATATATTTATCCTATATATTCATTATGAGCATAAAAAGAGCATAAAACATATATTTTTAAACTTTTATACATACTTTTATGTTATAATAAATCTATATGAACTATAATCAATAACAAAAACGTTAAAAAGTTTGTATATAAAAAAAATAATATAGGGAATATTCCATACAATATTGAAAACATTAATATACAATAAACTCAAATTTACCCTATATACCGCCATTTTAAAATTCCAATATCCATCTATTATCGAATAGGATATCAATTTACAATTATTTATACAAAAAACCATATCAATATTCAATTATTTATAACAATTTTATGTAATAAATCAATATATCATGGGGAATTTTTAACCTAAAAAAAAGAGCATAAATAGTTATGTTTATATATGTTGTGCATATTTTTATGTTATAATACAACTAACCCAACCATATTCAAGCATAAAAACATTAAAAACTATGCAAATAAAAATATTTTTATGCGATGTTGAATGAAATATGGTGCGTATCCCATTAAAATCAAAGCCGGAAATGACCCATTTATACTCATTTATGAACTCAAAAAAATATTTATTATCATTATAATGATCTTTATATATAATACCAATCAATAAACATTATCAATTTATTATTATTTATAACTATTTAACGTTAATTATATATTTATCCTATATATTCATTATGAGCATAAAAAGAGCATAAAACATATATTTTTAAACTTTTATACATACTTTTATGTTATAATAAATCTATATGAACTATAATCAATAACAAAAACGTTAAAAAGTTTGTATATAAAAAAAATAATATAGGGAATATTCCATACAATATTGAAAACATTAATATACAATAAACTCAAATTTACCCTATATACCGCCATTTTAAAATTCCAATATCCATCTATTATCGAATAGGATATCAATTTACAATTATTTATACAAAAAACCATATCAATATTCAATTATTTATAACAATTTTATGTAATAAATCAATATATCATGGGGAATTTTTAACCTAAAAAAAAGAGCATAAATAGTTATGTTTATATATGTTGTGCATATTTTTATGTTATAATACAACTAACCCAACCATATTCAAGCATAAAAACATTAAAAACTATGCAAATAAAAATATTTTTATGCGATGTTGAATGAAATATGGTGCGTATCCCATTAAAATCAAAGCCGGAAATGACCCATTTATACTCATTTATGAACTCAAAAAAATATTTATTATCATTATAATGATCTTTATATATAATACCAATCAATAAACATTATCAATTTATTATTATTTATAACTATTTAACGTTAATTATATATTTATCCTATATATTCATTATGAGCATAAAAAGAGCATAAAACATATATTTTTAAACTTTTATACATACTTTTATGTTATAATAAATCTATATGAACTATAATCAATAACAAAAACGTTAAAAAGTTTGTATATAAAAAAAATAATATAGGGAATATTCCATACAATATTGAAAACATTAATATACAATAAACTCAAATTTACCCTATATACCGCCATTTTAAAATTCCAATATCCATCTATTATCGAATAGGATATCAATTTACAATTATTTATACAAAAAACCATATCAATATTCAATTATTTATAACAATTTTATGTAATAAATCAATATATCATGGGGAATTTTTAACCTAAAAAAAAGAGCATAAATAGTTATGTTTATATATGTTGTGCATATTTTTATGTTATAATACAACTAACCCAACCATATTCAAGCATAAAAACATTAAAAACTATGCAAATAAAAATATTTTTATGCGATGTTGAATGAAATATGGTGCGTATCCCATTAAAATCAAAGCCGGAAATGACCCATTTATACTCATTTATGAACTCAAAAAAATATTTATTATCATTATAATGATCTTTATATATAATACCAATCAATAAACATTATCAATTTATTATTATTTATAACTATTTAACGTTAATTATATATTTATCCTATATATTCATTATGAGCATAAAAAGAGCATAAAACATATATTTTTAAACTTTTATACATACTTTTATGTTATAATAAATCTATATGAACTATAATCAATAACAAAAACGTTAAAAAGTTTGTATATAAAAAAAATAATATAGGGAATATTCCATACAATATTGAAAACATTAATATACAATAAACTCAAATTTACCCTATATACCGCCATTTTAAAATTCCAATATCCATCTATTATCGAATAGGATATCAATTTACAATTATTTATACAAAAAACCATATCAATATTCAATTATTTATAACAATTTTATGTAATAAATCAATATATCATGGGGAATTTTTAACCTAAAAAAAAGAGCATAAATAGTTATGTTTATATATGTTGTGCATATTTTTATGTTATAATACAACTAACCCAACCATATTCAAGCATAAAAACATTAAAAACTATGCAAATAAAAATATTTTTATGCGATGTTGAATGAAATATGGTGCGTATCCCATTAAAATCAAAGCCGGAAATGACCCATTTATACTCATTTATGAACTCAAAAAAATATTTATTATCATTATAATGATCTTTATATATAATACCAATCAATAAACATTATCAATTTATTATTATTTATAACTATTTAACGTTAATTATATATTTATCCTATATATTCATTATGAGCATAAAAAGAGCATAAAACATATATTTTTAAACTTTTATACATACTTTTATGTTATAATAAATCTATATGAACTATAATCAATAACAAAAACGTTAAAAAGTTTGTATATAAAAAAAATAATATAGGGAATATTCCATACAATATTGAAAACATTAATATACAATAAACTCAAATTTACCCTATATACCGCCATTTTAAAATTCCAATATCCATCTATTATCGAATAGGATATCAATTTACAATTATTTATACAAAAAACCATATCAATATTCAATTATTTATAACAATTTTATGTAATAAATCAATATATCATGGGGAATTTTTAACCTAAAAAAAAGAGCATAAATAGTTATGTTTATATATGTTGTGCATATTTTTATGTTATAATACAACTAACCCAACCATATTCAAGCATAAAAACATTAAAAACTATGCAAATAAAAATATTTTTATGCGATGTTGAATGAAATATGGTGCGTATCCCATTAAAATCAAAGCCGGAAATGACCCATTTATACTCATTTATGAACTCAAAAAAATATTTATTATCATTATAATGATCTTTATATATAATACCAATCAATAAACATTATCAATTTATTATTATTTATAACTATTTAACGTTAATTATATATTTATCCTATATATTCATTATGAGCATAAAAAGAGCATAAAACATATATTTTTAAACTTTTATACATACTTTTATGTTATAATAAATCTATATGAACTATAATCAATAACAAAAACGTTAAAAAGTTTGTATATAAAAAAAATAATATAGGGAATATTCCATACAATATTGAAAACATTAATATACAATAAACTCAAATTTACCCTATATACCGCCATTTTAAAATTCCAATATCCATCTATTATCGAATAGGATATCAATTTACAATTATTTATACAAAAAACCATATCAATATTCAATTATTTATAACAATTTTATGTAATAAATCAATATATCATGGGGAATTTTTAACCTAAAAAAAAGAGCATAAATAGTTATGTTTATATATGTTGTGCATATTTTTATGTTATAATACAACTAACCCAACCATATTCAAGCATAAAAACATTAAAAACTATGCAAATAAAAATATTTTTATGCGATGTTGAATGAAATATGGTGCGTATCCCATTAAAATCAAAGCCGGAAATGACCCATTTATACTCATTTATGAACTCAAAAAAATATTTATTATCATTATAATGATCTTTATATATAATACCAATCAATAAACATTATCAATTTATTATTATTTATAACTATTTAACGTTAATTATATATTTATCCTATATATTCATTATGAGCATAAAAAGAGCATAAAACATATATTTTTAAACTTTTATACATACTTTTATGTTATAATAAATCTATATGAACTATAATCAATAACAAAAACGTTAAAAAGTTTGTATATAAAAAAAATAATATAGGGAATATTCCATACAATATTGAAAACATTAATATACAATAAACTCAAATTTACCCTATATACCGCCATTTTAAAATTCCAATATCCATCTATTATCGAATAGGATATCAATTTACAATTATTTATACAAAAAACCATATCAATATTCAATTATTTATAACAATTTTATGTAATAAATCAATATATCATGGGGAATTTTTAACCTAAAAAAAAGAGCATAAATAGTTATGTTTATATATGTTGTGCATATTTTTATGTTATAATACAACTAACCCAACCATATTCAAGCATAAAAACATTAAAAACTATGCAAATAAAAATATTTTTATGCGATGTTGAATGAAATATGGTGCGTATCCCATTAAAATCAAAGCCGGAAATGACCCATTTATACTCATTTATGAACTCAAAAAAATATTTATTATCATTATAATGATCTTTATATATAATACCAATCAATAAACATTATCAATTTATTATTATTTATAACTATTTAACGTTAATTATATATTTATCCTATATATTCATTATGAGCATAAAAAGAGCATAAAACATATATTTTTAAACTTTTATACATACTTTTATGTTATAATAAATCTATATGAACTATAATCAATAACAAAAACGTTAAAAAGTTTGTATATAAAAAAAATAATATAGGGAATATTCCATACAATATTGAAAACATTAATATACAATAAACTCAAATTTACCCTATATACCGCCATTTTAAAATTCCAATATCCATCTATTATCGAATAGGATATCAATTTACAATTATTTATACAAAAAACCATATCAATATTCAATTATTTATAACAATTTTATGTAATAAATCAATATATCATGGGGAATTTTTAACCTAAAAAAAAGAGCATAAATAGTTATGTTTATATATGTTGTGCATATTTTTATGTTATAATACAACTAACCCAACCATATTCAAGCATAAAAACATTAAAAACTATGCAAATAAAAATATTTTTATGCGATGTTGAATGAAATATGGTGCGTATCCCATTAAAATCAAAGCCGGAAATGACCCATTTATACTCATTTATGAACTCAAAAAAATATTTATTATCATTATAATGATCTTTATATATAATACCAATCAATAAACATTATCAATTTATTATTATTTATAACTATTTAACGTTAATTATATATTTATCCTATATATTCATTATGAGCATAAAAAGAGCATAAAACATATATTTTTAAACTTTTATACATACTTTTATGTTATAATAAATCTATATGAACTATAATCAATAACAAAAACGTTAAAAAGTTTGTATATAAAAAAAATAATATAGGGAATATTCCATACAATATTGAAAACATTAATATACAATAAACTCAAATTTACCCTATATACCGCCATTTTAAAATTCCAATATCCATCTATTATCGAATAGGATATCAATTTACAATTATTTATACAAAAAACCATATCAATATTCAATTATTTATAACAATTTTATGTAATAAATCAATATATCATGGGGAATTTTTAACCTAAAAAAAAGAGCATAAATAGTTATGTTTATATATGTTGTGCATATTTTTATGTTATAATACAACTAACCCAACCATATTCAAGCATAAAAACATTAAAAACTATGCAAATAAAAATATTTTTATGCGATGTTGAATGAAATATGGTGCGTATCCCATTAAAATCAAAGCCGGAAATGACCCATTTATACTCATTTATGAACTCAAAAAAATATTTATTATCATTATAATGATCTTTATATATAATACCAATCAATAAACATTATCAATTTATTATTATTTATAACTATTTAACGTTAATTATATATTTATCCTATATATTCATTATGAGCATAAAAAGAGCATAAAACATATATTTTTAAACTTTTATACATACTTTTATGTTATAATAAATCTATATGAACTATAATCAATAACAAAAACGTTAAAAAGTTTGTATATAAAAAAAATAATATAGGGAATATTCCATACAATATTGAAAACATTAATATACAATAAACTCAAATTTACCCTATATACCGCCATTTTAAAATTCCAATATCCATCTATTATCGAATAGGATATCAATTTACAATTATTTATACAAAAAACCATATCAATATTCAATTATTTATAACAATTTTATGTAATAAATCAATATATCATGGGGAATTTTTAACCTAAAAAAAAGAGCATAAATAGTTATGTTTATATATGTTGTGCATATTTTTATGTTATAATACAACTAACCCAACCATATTCAAGCATAAAAACATTAAAAACTATGCAAATAAAAATATTTTTATGCGATGTTGAATGAAATATGGTGCGTATCCCATTAAAATCAAAGCCGGAAATGACCCATTTATACTCATTTATGAACTCAAAAAAATATTTATTATCATTATAATGATCTTTATATATAATACCAATCAATAAACATTATCAATTTATTATTATTTATAACTATTTAACGTTAATTATATATTTATCCTATATATTCATTATGAGCATAAAAAGAGCATAAAACATATATTTTTAAACTTTTATACATACTTTTATGTTATAATAAATCTATATGAACTATAATCAATAACAAAAACGTTAAAAAGTTTGTATATAAAAAAAATAATATAGGGAATATTCCATACAATATTGAAAACATTAATATACAATAAACTCAAATTTACCCTATATACCGCCATTTTAAAATTCCAATATCCATCTATTATCGAATAGGATATCAATTTACAATTATTTATACAAAAAACCATATCAATATTCAATTATTTATAACAATTTTATGTAATAAATCAATATATCATGGGGAATTTTTAACCTAAAAAAAAGAGCATAAATAGTTATGTTTATATATGTTGTGCATATTTTTATGTTATAATACAACTAACCCAACCATATTCAAGCATAAAAACATTAAAAACTATGCAAATAAAAATATTTTTATGCGATGTTGAATGAAATATGGTGCGTATCCCATTAAAATCAAAGCCGGAAATGACCCATTTATACTCATTTATGAACTCAAAAAAATATTTATTATCATTATAATGATCTTTATATATAATACCAATCAATAAACATTATCAATTTATTATTATTTATAACTATTTAACGTTAATTATATATTTATCCTATATATTCATTATGAGCATAAAAAGAGCATAAAACATATATTTTTAAACTTTTATACATACTTTTATGTTATAATAAATCTATATGAACTATAATCAATAACAAAAACGTTAAAAAGTTTGTATATAAAAAAAATAATATAGGGAATATTCCATACAATATTGAAAACATTAATATACAATAAACTCAAATTTACCCTATATACCGCCATTTTAAAATTCCAATATCCATCTATTATCGAATAGGATATCAATTTACAATTATTTATACAAAAAACCATATCAATATTCAATTATTTATAACAATTTTATGTAATAAATCAATATATCATGGGGAATTTTTAACCTAAAAAAAAGAGCATAAATAGTTATGTTTATATATGTTGTGCATATTTTTATGTTATAATACAACTAACCCAACCATATTCAAGCATAAAAACATTAAAAACTATGCAAATAAAAATATTTTTATGCGATGTTGAATGAAATATGGTGCGTATCCCATTAAAATCAAAGCCGGAAATGACCCATTTATACTCATTTATGAACTCAAAAAAATATTTATTATCATTATAATGATCTTTATATATAATACCAATCAATAAACATTATCAATTTATTATTATTTATAACTATTTAACGTTAATTATATATTTATCCTATATATTCATTATGAGCATAAAAAGAGCATAAAACATATATTTTTAAACTTTTATACATACTTTTATGTTATAATAAATCTATATGAACTATAATCAATAACAAAAACGTTAAAAAGTTTGTATATAAAAAAAATAATATAGGGAATATTCCATACAATATTGAAAACATTAATATACAATAAACTCAAATTTACCCTATATACCGCCATTTTAAAATTCCAATATCCATCTATTATCGAATAGGATATCAATTTACAATTATTTATACAAAAAACCATATCAATATTCAATTATTTATAACAATTTTATGTAATAAATCAATATATCATGGGGAATTTTTAACCTAAAAAAAAGAGCATAAATAGTTATGTTTATATATGTTGTGCATATTTTTATGTTATAATACAACTAACCCAACCATATTCAAGCATAAAAACATTAAAAACTATGCAAATAAAAATATTTTTATGCGATGTTGAATGAAATATGGTGCGTATCCCATTAAAATCAAAGCCGGAAATGACCCATTTATACTCATTTATGAACTCAAAAAAATATTTATTATCATTATAATGATCTTTATATATAATACCAATCAATAAACATTATCAATTTATTATTATTTATAACTATTTAACGTTAATTATATATTTATCCTATATATTCATTATGAGCATAAAAAGAGCATAAAACATATATTTTTAAACTTTTATACATACTTTTATGTTATAATAAATCTATATGAACTATAATCAATAACAAAAACGTTAAAAAGTTTGTATATAAAAAAAATAATATAGGGAATATTCCATACAATATTGAAAACATTAATATACAATAAACTCAAATTTACCCTATATACCGCCATTTTAAAATTCCAATATCCATCTATTATCGAATAGGATATCAATTTACAATTATTTATACAAAAAACCATATCAATATTCAATTATTTATAACAATTTTATGTAATAAATCAATATATCATGGGGAATTTTTAACCTAAAAAAAAGAGCATAAATAGTTATGTTTATATATGTTGTGCATATTTTTATGTTATAATACAACTAACCCAACCATATTCAAGCATAAAAACATTAAAAACTATGCAAATAAAAATATTTTTATGCGATGTTGAATGAAATATGGTGCGTATCCCATTAAAATCAAAGCCGGAAATGACCCATTTATACTCATTTATGAACTCAAAAAAATATTTATTATCATTATAATGATCTTTATATATAATACCAATCAATAAACATTATCAATTTATTATTATTTATAACTATTTAACGTTAATTATATATTTATCCTATATATTCATTATGAGCATAAAAAGAGCATAAAACATATATTTTTAAACTTTTATACATACTTTTATGTTATAATAAATCTATATGAACTATAATCAATAACAAAAACGTTAAAAAGTTTGTATATAAAAAAAATAATATAGGGAATATTCCATACAATATTGAAAACATTAATATACAATAAACTCAAATTTACCCTATATACCGCCATTTTAAAATTCCAATATCCATCTATTATCGAATAGGATATCAATTTACAATTATTTATACAAAAAACCATATCAATATTCAATTATTTATAACAATTTTATGTAATAAATCAATATATCATGGGGAATTTTTAACCTAAAAAAAAGAGCATAAATAGTTATGTTTATATATGTTGTGCATATTTTTATGTTATAATACAACTAACCCAACCATATTCAAGCATAAAAACATTAAAAACTATGCAAATAAAAATATTTTTATGCGATGTTGAATGAAATATGGTGCGTATCCCATTAAAATCAAAGCCGGAAATGACCCATTTATACTCATTTATGAACTCAAAAAAATATTTATTATCATTATAATGATCTTTATATATAATACCAATCAATAAACATTATCAATTTATTATTATTTATAACTATTTAACGTTAATTATATATTTATCCTATATATTCATTATGAGCATAAAAAGAGCATAAAACATATATTTTTAAACTTTTATACATACTTTTATGTTATAATAAATCTATATGAACTATAATCAATAACAAAAACGTTAAAAAGTTTGTATATAAAAAAAATAATATAGGGAATATTCCATACAATATTGAAAACATTAATATACAATAAACTCAAATTTACCCTATATACCGCCATTTTAAAATTCCAATATCCATCTATTATCGAATAGGATATCAATTTACAATTATTTATACAAAAAACCATATCAATATTCAATTATTTATAACAATTTTATGTAATAAATCAATATATCATGGGGAATTTTTAACCTAAAAAAAAGAGCATAAATAGTTATGTTTATATATGTTGTGCATATTTTTATGTTATAATACAACTAACCCAACCATATTCAAGCATAAAAACATTAAAAACTATGCAAATAAAAATATTTTTATGCGATGTTGAATGAAATATGGTGCGTATCCCATTAAAATCAAAGCCGGAAATGACCCATTTATACTCATTTATGAACTCAAAAAAATATTTATTATCATTATAATGATCTTTATATATAATACCAATCAATAAACATTATCAATTTATTATTATTTATAACTATTTAACGTTAATTATATATTTATCCTATATATTCATTATGAGCATAAAAAGAGCATAAAACATATATTTTTAAACTTTTATACATACTTTTATGTTATAATAAATCTATATGAACTATAATCAATAACAAAAACGTTAAAAAGTTTGTATATAAAAAAAATAATATAGGGAATATTCCATACAATATTGAAAACATTAATATACAATAAACTCAAATTTACCCTATATACCGCCATTTTAAAATTCCAATATCCATCTATTATCGAATAGGATATCAATTTACAATTATTTATACAAAAAACCATATCAATATTCAATTATTTATAACAATTTTATGTAATAAATCAATATATCATGGGGAATTTTTAACCTAAAAAAAAGAGCATAAATAGTTATGTTTATATATGTTGTGCATATTTTTATGTTATAATACAACTAACCCAACCATATTCAAGCATAAAAACATTAAAAACTATGCAAATAAAAATATTTTTATGCGATGTTGAATGAAATATGGTGCGTATCCCATTAAAATCAAAGCCGGAAATGACCCATTTATACTCATTTATGAACTCAAAAAAATATTTATTATCATTATAATGATCTTTATATATAATACCAATCAATAAACATTATCAATTTATTATTATTTATAACTATTTAACGTTAATTATATATTTATCCTATATATTCATTATGAGCATAAAAAGAGCATAAAACATATATTTTTAAACTTTTATACATACTTTTATGTTATAATAAATCTATATGAACTATAATCAATAACAAAAACGTTAAAAAGTTTGTATATAAAAAAAATAATATAGGGAATATTCCATACAATATTGAAAACATTAATATACAATAAACTCAAATTTACCCTATATACCGCCATTTTAAAATTCCAATATCCATCTATTATCGAATAGGATATCAATTTACAATTATTTATACAAAAAACCATATCAATATTCAATTATTTATAACAATTTTATGTAATAAATCAATATATCATGGGGAATTTTTAACCTAAAAAAAAGAGCATAAATAGTTATGTTTATATATGTTGTGCATATTTTTATGTTATAATACAACTAACCCAACCATATTCAAGCATAAAAACATTAAAAACTATGCAAATAAAAATATTTTTATGCGATGTTGAATGAAATATGGTGCGTATCCCATTAAAATCAAAGCCGGAAATGACCCATTTATACTCATTTATGAACTCAAAAAAATATTTATTATCATTATAATGATCTTTATATATAATACCAATCAATAAACATTATCAATTTATTATTATTTATAACTATTTAACGTTAATTATATATTTATCCTATATATTCATTATGAGCATAAAAAGAGCATAAAACATATATTTTTAAACTTTTATACATACTTTTATGTTATAATAAATCTATATGAACTATAATCAATAACAAAAACGTTAAAAAGTTTGTATATAAAAAAAATAATATAGGGAATATTCCATACAATATTGAAAACATTAATATACAATAAACTCAAATTTACCCTATATACCGCCATTTTAAAATTCCAATATCCATCTATTATCGAATAGGATATCAATTTACAATTATTTATACAAAAAACCATATCAATATTCAATTATTTATAACAATTTTATGTAATAAATCAATATATCATGGGGAATTTTTAACCTAAAAAAAAGAGCATAAATAGTTATGTTTATATATGTTGTGCATATTTTTATGTTATAATACAACTAACCCAACCATATTCAAGCATAAAAACATTAAAAACTATGCAAATAAAAATATTTTTATGCGATGTTGAATGAAATATGGTGCGTATCCCATTAAAATCAAAGCCGGAAATGACCCATTTATACTCATTTATGAACTCAAAAAAATATTTATTATCATTATAATGATCTTTATATATAATACCAATCAATAAACATTATCAATTTATTATTATTTATAACTATTTAACGTTAATTATATATTTATCCTATATATTCATTATGAGCATAAAAAGAGCATAAAACATATATTTTTAAACTTTTATACATACTTTTATGTTATAATAAATCTATATGAACTATAATCAATAACAAAAACGTTAAAAAGTTTGTATATAAAAAAAATAATATAGGGAATATTCCATACAATATTGAAAACATTAATATACAATAAACTCAAATTTACCCTATATACCGCCATTTTAAAATTCCAATATCCATCTATTATCGAATAGGATATCAATTTACAATTATTTATACAAAAAACCATATCAATATTCAATTATTTATAACAATTTTATGTAATAAATCAATATATCATGGGGAATTTTTAACCTAAAAAAAAGAGCATAAATAGTTATGTTTATATATGTTGTGCATATTTTTATGTTATAATACAACTAACCCAACCATATTCAAGCATAAAAACATTAAAAACTATGCAAATAAAAATATTTTTATGCGATGTTGAATGAAATATGGTGCGTATCCCATTAAAATCAAAGCCGGAAATGACCCATTTATACTCATTTATGAACTCAAAAAAATATTTATTATCATTATAATGATCTTTATATATAATACCAATCAATAAACATTATCAATTTATTATTATTTATAACTATTTAACGTTAATTATATATTTATCCTATATATTCATTATGAGCATAAAAAGAGCATAAAACATATATTTTTAAACTTTTATACATACTTTTATGTTATAATAAATCTATATGAACTATAATCAATAACAAAAACGTTAAAAAGTTTGTATATAAAAAAAATAATATAGGGAATATTCCATACAATATTGAAAACATTAATATACAATAAACTCAAATTTACCCTATATACCGCCATTTTAAAATTCCAATATCCATCTATTATCGAATAGGATATCAATTTACAATTATTTATACAAAAAACCATATCAATATTCAATTATTTATAACAATTTTATGTAATAAATCAATATATCATGGGGAATTTTTAACCTAAAAAAAAGAGCATAAATAGTTATGTTTATATATGTTGTGCATATTTTTATGTTATAATACAACTAACCCAACCATATTCAAGCATAAAAACATTAAAAACTATGCAAATAAAAATATTTTTATGCGATGTTGAATGAAATATGGTGCGTATCCCATTAAAATCAAAGCCGGAAATGACCCATTTATACTCATTTATGAACTCAAAAAAATATTTATTATCATTATAATGATCTTTATATATAATACCAATCAATAAACATTATCAATTTATTATTATTTATAACTATTTAACGTTAATTATATATTTATCCTATATATTCATTATGAGCATAAAAAGAGCATAAAACATATATTTTTAAACTTTTATACATACTTTTATGTTATAATAAATCTATATGAACTATAATCAATAACAAAAACGTTAAAAAGTTTGTATATAAAAAAAATAATATAGGGAATATTCCATACAATATTGAAAACATTAATATACAATAAACTCAAATTTACCCTATATACCGCCATTTTAAAATTCCAATATCCATCTATTATCGAATAGGATATCAATTTACAATTATTTATACAAAAAACCATATCAATATTCAATTATTTATAACAATTTTATGTAATAAATCAATATATCATGGGGAATTTTTAACCTAAAAAAAAGAGCATAAATAGTTATGTTTATATATGTTGTGCATATTTTTATGTTATAATACAACTAACCCAACCATATTCAAGCATAAAAACATTAAAAACTATGCAAATAAAAATATTTTTATGCGATGTTGAATGAAATATGGTGCGTATCCCATTAAAATCAAAGCCGGAAATGACCCATTTATACTCATTTATGAACTCAAAAAAATATTTATTATCATTATAATGATCTTTATATATAATACCAATCAATAAACATTATCAATTTATTATTATTTATAACTATTTAACGTTAATTATATATTTATCCTATATATTCATTATGAGCATAAAAAGAGCATAAAACATATATTTTTAAACTTTTATACATACTTTTATGTTATAATAAATCTATATGAACTATAATCAATAACAAAAACGTTAAAAAGTTTGTATATAAAAAAAATAATATAGGGAATATTCCATACAATATTGAAAACATTAATATACAATAAACTCAAATTTACCCTATATACCGCCATTTTAAAATTCCAATATCCATCTATTATCGAATAGGATATCAATTTACAATTATTTATACAAAAAACCATATCAATATTCAATTATTTATAACAATTTTATGTAATAAATCAATATATCATGGGGAATTTTTAACCTAAAAAAAAGAGCATAAATAGTTATGTTTATATATGTTGTGCATATTTTTATGTTATAATACAACTAACCCAACCATATTCAAGCATAAAAACATTAAAAACTATGCAAATAAAAATATTTTTATGCGATGTTGAATGAAATATGGTGCGTATCCCATTAAAATCAAAGCCGGAAATGACCCATTTATACTCATTTATGAACTCAAAAAAATATTTATTATCATTATAATGATCTTTATATATAATACCAATCAATAAACATTATCAATTTATTATTATTTATAACTATTTAACGTTAATTATATATTTATCCTATATATTCATTATGAGCATAAAAAGAGCATAAAACATATATTTTTAAACTTTTATACATACTTTTATGTTATAATAAATCTATATGAACTATAATCAATAACAAAAACGTTAAAAAGTTTGTATATAAAAAAAATAATATAGGGAATATTCCATACAATATTGAAAACATTAATATACAATAAACTCAAATTTACCCTATATACCGCCATTTTAAAATTCCAATATCCATCTATTATCGAATAGGATATCAATTTACAATTATTTATACAAAAAACCATATCAATATTCAATTATTTATAACAATTTTATGTAATAAATCAATATATCATGGGGAATTTTTAACCTAAAAAAAAGAGCATAAATAGTTATGTTTATATATGTTGTGCATATTTTTATGTTATAATACAACTAACCCAACCATATTCAAGCATAAAAACATTAAAAACTATGCAAATAAAAATATTTTTATGCGATGTTGAATGAAATATGGTGCGTATCCCATTAAAATCAAAGCCGGAAATGACCCATTTATACTCATTTATGAACTCAAAAAAATATTTATTATCATTATAATGATCTTTATATATAATACCAATCAATAAACATTATCAATTTATTATTATTTATAACTATTTAACGTTAATTATATATTTATCCTATATATTCATTATGAGCATAAAAAGAGCATAAAACATATATTTTTAAACTTTTATACATACTTTTATGTTATAATAAATCTATATGAACTATAATCAATAACAAAAACGTTAAAAAGTTTGTATATAAAAAAAATAATATAGGGAATATTCCATACAATATTGAAAACATTAATATACAATAAACTCAAATTTACCCTATATACCGCCATTTTAAAATTCCAATATCCATCTATTATCGAATAGGATATCAATTTACAATTATTTATACAAAAAACCATATCAATATTCAATTATTTATAACAATTTTATGTAATAAATCAATATATCATGGGGAATTTTTAACCTAAAAAAAAGAGCATAAATAGTTATGTTTATATATGTTGTGCATATTTTTATGTTATAATACAACTAACCCAACCATATTCAAGCATAAAAACATTAAAAACTATGCAAATAAAAATATTTTTATGCGATGTTGAATGAAATATGGTGCGTATCCCATTAAAATCAAAGCCGGAAATGACCCATTTATACTCATTTATGAACTCAAAAAAATATTTATTATCATTATAATGATCTTTATATATAATACCAATCAATAAACATTATCAATTTATTATTATTTATAACTATTTAACGTTAATTATATATTTATCCTATATATTCATTATGAGCATAAAAAGAGCATAAAACATATATTTTTAAACTTTTATACATACTTTTATGTTATAATAAATCTATATGAACTATAATCAATAACAAAAACGTTAAAAAGTTTGTATATAAAAAAAATAATATAGGGAATATTCCATACAATATTGAAAACATTAATATACAATAAACTCAAATTTACCCTATATACCGCCATTTTAAAATTCCAATATCCATCTATTATCGAATAGGATATCAATTTACAATTATTTATACAAAAAACCATATCAATATTCAATTATTTATAACAATTTTATGTAATAAATCAATATATCATGGGGAATTTTTAACCTAAAAAAAAGAGCATAAATAGTTATGTTTATATATGTTGTGCATATTTTTATGTTATAATACAACTAACCCAACCATATTCAAGCATAAAAACATTAAAAACTATGCAAATAAAAATATTTTTATGCGATGTTGAATGAAATATGGTGCGTATCCCATTAAAATCAAAGCCGGAAATGACCCATTTATACTCATTTATGAACTCAAAAAAATATTTATTATCATTATAATGATCTTTATATATAATACCAATCAATAAACATTATCAATTTATTATTATTTATAACTATTTAACGTTAATTATATATTTATCCTATATATTCATTATGAGCATAAAAAGAGCATAAAACATATATTTTTAAACTTTTATACATACTTTTATGTTATAATAAATCTATATGAACTATAATCAATAACAAAAACGTTAAAAAGTTTGTATATAAAAAAAATAATATAGGGAATATTCCATACAATATTGAAAACATTAATATACAATAAACTCAAATTTACCCTATATACCGCCATTTTAAAATTCCAATATCCATCTATTATCGAATAGGATATCAATTTACAATTATTTATACAAAAAACCATATCAATATTCAATTATTTATAACAATTTTATGTAATAAATCAATATATCATGGGGAATTTTTAACCTAAAAAAAAGAGCATAAATAGTTATGTTTATATATGTTGTGCATATTTTTATGTTATAATACAACTAACCCAACCATATTCAAGCATAAAAACATTAAAAACTATGCAAATAAAAATATTTTTATGCGATGTTGAATGAAATATGGTGCGTATCCCATTAAAATCAAAGCCGGAAATGACCCATTTATACTCATTTATGAACTCAAAAAAATATTTATTATCATTATAATGATCTTTATATATAATACCAATCAATAAACATTATCAATTTATTATTATTTATAACTATTTAACGTTAATTATATATTTATCCTATATATTCATTATGAGCATAAAAAGAGCATAAAACATATATTTTTAAACTTTTATACATACTTTTATGTTATAATAAATCTATATGAACTATAATCAATAACAAAAACGTTAAAAAGTTTGTATATAAAAAAAATAATATAGGGAATATTCCATACAATATTGAAAACATTAATATACAATAAACTCAAATTTACCCTATATACCGCCATTTTAAAATTCCAATATCCATCTATTATCGAATAGGATATCAATTTACAATTATTTATACAAAAAACCATATCAATATTCAATTATTTATAACAATTTTATGTAATAAATCAATATATCATGGGGAATTTTTAACCTAAAAAAAAGAGCATAAATAGTTATGTTTATATATGTTGTGCATATTTTTATGTTATAATACAACTAACCCAACCATATTCAAGCATAAAAACATTAAAAACTATGCAAATAAAAATATTTTTATGCGATGTTGAATGAAATATGGTGCGTATCCCATTAAAATCAAAGCCGGAAATGACCCATTTATACTCATTTATGAACTCAAAAAAATATTTATTATCATTATAATGATCTTTATATATAATACCAATCAATAAACATTATCAATTTATTATTATTTATAACTATTTAACGTTAATTATATATTTATCCTATATATTCATTATGAGCATAAAAAGAGCATAAAACATATATTTTTAAACTTTTATACATACTTTTATGTTATAATAAATCTATATGAACTATAATCAATAACAAAAACGTTAAAAAGTTTGTATATAAAAAAAATAATATAGGGAATATTCCATACAATATTGAAAACATTAATATACAATAAACTCAAATTTACCCTATATACCGCCATTTTAAAATTCCAATATCCATCTATTATCGAATAGGATATCAATTTACAATTATTTATACAAAAAACCATATCAATATTCAATTATTTATAACAATTTTATGTAATAAATCAATATATCATGGGGAATTTTTAACCTAAAAAAAAGAGCATAAATAGTTATGTTTATATATGTTGTGCATATTTTTATGTTATAATACAACTAACCCAACCATATTCAAGCATAAAAACATTAAAAACTATGCAAATAAAAATATTTTTATGCGATGTTGAATGAAATATGGTGCGTATCCCATTAAAATCAAAGCCGGAAATGACCCATTTATACTCATTTATGAACTCAAAAAAATATTTATTATCATTATAATGATCTTTATATATAATACCAATCAATAAACATTATCAATTTATTATTATTTATAACTATTTAACGTTAATTATATATTTATCCTATATATTCATTATGAGCATAAAAAGAGCATAAAACATATATTTTTAAACTTTTATACATACTTTTATGTTATAATAAATCTATATGAACTATAATCAATAACAAAAACGTTAAAAAGTTTGTATATAAAAAAAATAATATAGGGAATATTCCATACAATATTGAAAACATTAATATACAATAAACTCAAATTTACCCTATATACCGCCATTTTAAAATTCCAATATCCATCTATTATCGAATAGGATATCAATTTACAATTATTTATACAAAAAACCATATCAATATTCAATTATTTATAACAATTTTATGTAATAAATCAATATATCATGGGGAATTTTTAACCTAAAAAAAAGAGCATAAATAGTTATGTTTATATATGTTGTGCATATTTTTATGTTATAATACAACTAACCCAACCATATTCAAGCATAAAAACATTAAAAACTATGCAAATAAAAATATTTTTATGCGATGTTGAATGAAATATGGTGCGTATCCCATTAAAATCAAAGCCGGAAATGACCCATTTATACTCATTTATGAACTCAAAAAAATATTTATTATCATTATAATGATCTTTATATATAATACCAATCAATAAACATTATCAATTTATTATTATTTATAACTATTTAACGTTAATTATATATTTATCCTATATATTCATTATGAGCATAAAAAGAGCATAAAACATATATTTTTAAACTTTTATACATACTTTTATGTTATAATAAATCTATATGAACTATAATCAATAACAAAAACGTTAAAAAGTTTGTTGAATATGGTACGTATCCCATTAAAACCAAAACATTAAAGTAGAAAATAAGTTATTTAATGTAATATTTAAATTATAATATACATTAATTACAATTACGAATATAAAGTTTTAGTGAAAAATGAAAAGAGATTTAGGAAAATTATACGAGGTAGTTAGATATAAGGAAAAGAATGAAAACTCCATAGTAAATTGTATGTAAAATTGTTCAAGGTCAATGGTTGTTGTACTATAGACGATGGAAGTTGAAATTGAAGTGATGAAATTTAATTTTTTTTCAATATTAAAATTTCAAAAAGCTAAAAAAAAAAAAAAAAAAAAAAAAAAAAAAAAAAAAAAAACAGCGAGTACGCAGTTTATGCTGCGGTATTTATACTTTTTTGTTCTTCGGTTCGATGTATTACACTAAGCCCCGCCCTTTTAAATTGTGTTTAACTAATATTTCGTTTTTCACTTTATGGTATGGAGATTATTTTCTATTTCATTAATTTTTTTCTTAATTTACAATTTAGTTTGAATCATTTTTACATATCGGTCTTTTCTTTCTAATAATATCTCTCATTTCCTTTAATATATTTGCTTTTCTTTCTAATAGCGATTGAGTATATATTGATAGGAATTTTTGATTTCATCACAGTTGTGTGTTTCAATTTGCTGTGAATTGTTGCGTATATTTCAAATGCAATTTTTGTGTAGTTTTGGTTTTATGTCAGTCGTGTACTCGTGTGTTTTAATTTCTTGTGTATTGTGAAGTGTAGTGTATATTTTAAACTGCAATTTTTTGTGTAGTGTTGTATTAGAGTAAGTGGCACCTGATATATTTTTTTTTATCAATTAAAAATATAGTTTTACAGTTTTCTTAATCAGGTACTAGTACATTTATGTACATACTTTATTATTCAATAATGTGTAAATTTCATATTATATTCTAAAAATTACAATGCAATTTACGGTAAAATTTATTTTGATGTGAATTTTATATTAATCATGTTTTATGAAAAAATAAAGTTGATTATACTTTGTATGTAGTTGTTACATCATAAAAAAAACAAATTGATGTAAAAATGGATCCATAATTCTTACTTTCGATCTTAAATAAATGTCTTCTATAATTATATAATAAATTTTGCCTTAATTTTGTGATATTTAAATAAAGTACTCATTGATTTTACGTGTATAAGTATGTATGTTTTTTTATACATATATCTAAAGTTACCTCAATATGTTTAAAAAAATTCTCTTAACATAGTATATGTAACCTTTATAAATGAATTCTGGCAATAAAACATAATTACTGTTTTATGTTAGTTGTATTTTTTGATGTGTTGTGTGTAATAAAGTGTATAATGTGTATAACTAACATAATTTTTATTGTGTAATCTATAAAAAAAATCCAGTTTTCTTAATCAGGTACGCGTTTATTATACACTCGTATATTAAATAATGTGAAAATTATATTATATTATTTGATTATAAAATTTAAAAGAACGCAATTTATGGTAAAATTTGTTTTACGTGATGTGCTGTTTAAGTTTTTATACACAGTGAATTATGCTTTATGAAAATATAAAGTGCATTCATAACATTTTGTATGTAAATTTGTACAACCAACCTCAAAAATATGATAGTATTTTTAATTGGCATATCATAATTTAAAACAAACAAATCGTTGTATAAAATCGATTCGGAATATATGGATGAATGTAACTTTTTACTATTTCGATGTTAAATAACTGTTCGCTGTAATTATTTAATTTAGTGAAATTAAAAAAAAGTAGTGAATATCCATCGCTTTATTAAGAATTTTTTATTTATATATCTAATGTTACCTAAATTATATCTCAATTGACCTGTAACAAATACGCATACACATATTATTTATACTTATTTATTTGCGCGTATTTCAATTGATTTATCAGTATAAATTATATACTGACTGTACAGTAGTGCAATTGAAAAATAGATATTTAAAATAGAAGTTAAAGAATCTTAATGGTATTTCATGAATATAGTAAGACGTTTTATTTCAGCATTTAAAGTTATAATATTAAAACGACCGGTATGCCGTTTTTTCGCGTTTAAACAAAAATTGTTTTCATTATTATAATTGTTTTTCTGGTCTCAAATTTTTTTACGAGAAAAAAATAGAATTTTTCATTTTTCGTCATTTATATACATATACCAAATAACTTATAATGACTATAAGGAAAATCGCGTCAATATTTTGTGCCAACATTATATAATCCCGGAGAAGATTAAAAAAAGTAGTTGAACGAAATGTTTACATTTTTTAACTGCAGTTTTTTGTATTCAACGAATTATTAATGAAACCACAATTTCAAATCTAAAAACAAAATTTAATTTTACTACCGAAATTGGAAATTTTTTAAGTAAATGGGCTTATAATTATAAGCCCATTTACTTAATAAATAAATGAACCAAAATTTGTTTTCTTTTTAAATTATGTCATTTCATTAAAAAATTACTTCGTAAAATTTCTATTGTTCTCGTTAAAACGTATTGGTATGCTATCTAAAAATCTCCGAAATTTGCTATGTAAATTGACACGATTTTTCTTATAAGTTATTTGACATATACATACATAATTTTGTATGTTTAGTTATAGCTGGGCTCGAAGTCCGGTCAATATAAAAAAGTACAAAATATAACATAAGATATATGTATGTTTATATTAAAAGTACAAAATATAACATAAGATATATGTATGTTTATATTATGTTTACATAAGATATATGTATGTTTACAACTTAAAAATAAAATATATTTAACAAAAATATCAATTAAAATGCTAATAAATTATACTATTTATAATATATGCCTTAAATGGAATAGACATTTCTTATAGTTAGCGTCAAAAAATATATATTTTAACGATCTTAATACTTAAATCTGAAATAATGCGCGATGTATTTAAATTTATGCTACATATATCTATATTGTTTTATTTGTCATGAATCAATTTATTAGCTGCACAATTATATAATTTATTTTTTCCTGGATAGTCCGATATCATGTTGATGAACAAAAGGAAAGGATACTACCTTAAACATCTATTTATCAACCAACATTATCTGAAGCAGTATAATAATTTTGAATTATTTTGTGAAAAATGGTATTTTGAAATCGAGATTTATTTTATTTTCATAATCCATAATTATTGTGTATTTCCATTTTTTTAAGTATGTATACTTAAATTAATGATTAAATATTTTATATCATGTTTTTATAGCATGAAATGAATAATCTATTTTGTTACTTTTATCTTTAATATAGATACCTGTAAGAAACTATAATGAATTGTCCTGAAGTTACTTGAATGGTAAGTACATATAGTTAACTACGTTTATTATGTTAATAAACCTATTACATACTCTTTTTTCGCATTTAATTGATTTGACGGTGTTTTTATCTATTAAACTTTTTTACCAGTTTAAACAGAACATTTGCTTTTTAAGAATTACATATTTCGATGATCGGTATTACAATATATAATTATATGAGTAAGGAATAAAGTTTATTACATACTAAATTTCATACAGCTCATTTTCATTTTCTAATTAATATTTTAACCACTTTGAATATCTCTTTGTTGTTAATGGGATATTTTTTAGTTAAATATAAGTTAGTTAGGTTACCACTGGTGGGGTCTAACTATTTATTTAGATAATACAACTTGTTGACGTTTTAAATGATTCTAATTTATTATGAATAAGTTTCTGTTTTATATACATAAATTTTGTGTTGTTGTTGATACGTAGAAAGTATAGTTATATTACTATAAGCGGTACTATATATATAACCATTTTGCATACTTAAGTAAAATTAATATATTTTTACTTAAATAAGCAAAATGTATGTGTATATACACATGATTATGCGTTTTAATAAACTGCAATGCTAGTTGTAATTATAGTTGTTTGAACTGTTAACATGTGACGTGAAAATTCTCACGGGTGGCATTGAAGCATCGTCGTGTTGTTTTAACTGCGAATGATCTGGATGACTGTGGTGCTACCTTTTGTTGTTTATAATATACGACAACAAAGAAAATTATAAGTACTCCCACTGTTGTGTACGAAACCGTGTGGTGGTAGATGTCGTGTTGATTTAATTCAATTAAGAGTTTTTCTCCCTGTTGCTGCTTCCGGATCTTGTTCCTAATAGTTTGCATTTGAAGATGATGCATCTTTGATTTGAAGATGATGAACCTAATACAATTGCAAGTAAGATCAAATTTAATTTTTTCTTTTAGGGAGAAAATCGATTGATTTTCACGCGAACTTTAATCGTTTTAATTCAAGTGTTTGATGCTGAAATAGATTCTATCCTGCAGGTAGGGTGAATATTTGTATTGTGTTGTAGAAAATTAAGTTTGCACGCACTGACTTTTGATTACTTATTATAAATAGAATATATATATATATATATATATATATATATATATATATATATATATATATATATATATATATATATATATATATATATATATATGTACGTATATATATATATATATATATATATATATATATATATATATATATATATATATATATATATATATATATATATATATGTTGTTCTTCCTTGACACATATATGATTGAAATCCCCTGCAGTCATTGAAGTAAATCTTTCTTTGTGTTTATTGATCGTGAGATATTTCGTAGTTGATTTGATATATAGTGACATATTTTTGTTCACTGCTGGAACTATAACTTATTGGCTGAATATTTGAAATAAATTCATTTGTGCTGAATGGAGTTGGATTAGAAACATTATTTTATTGTTAGTTATTTCATATTTGACGCTCATAATTCGGTAGAGAACCGTTAAGTTGTTTAATTTGTTAACCACCTGGAAGTTGTGTATTTGAGAGAATGCGTTCTATTATATTTTTCAGGTCCGTTTCTAGTTGTCTTCGCGTTAGTAACAACGAATGCACTCTGCCGTGTTGTGAGTTTAATAACGTCGATTATAGCGTTTTGTGTATCTTGTAGCTCTTCGTGACAAACATTATTTGAAATGCGTAAGTCAAAACTGATTGAATTTTGTTGTGACGAAGATTGTTCATGGCAAGTGTGTTGCTGGTATTGCTTAGTATTTGTGGTATTGCTTAGTATTTGTAATTTTCTTCTGTAGTAACTTGAAGTTAATTGTGCTCATTTCGTGGTCATGTTCAATAATATTTATGGTTCCATCGATAATTGAAGTTTGATTTTTCTCTAGGTTAATTAATTGATCTTCATTTGATTTGCTCCGTGCGATAGCTCTTTCGTAGTGCTCAGTTTCTTTTTGAGTTAATACTTCAAATAATTCACCTAAAACCAATCCTACTGTATCTCCAACTCCTTTGAATCGATTGAGGATCCGGTTAAATGTTTGAATTAACAATTTTGTTGTTCAATATTTGAAATCTGTCTGTTATGTTGATGTTATATTACTAAGCATATCTTTAGCCTGAGATTTAATCGATTTGTTAAGGGGTTTGGCCAATAATCGATTTCAGCGGTTTGTTGAAGAAGTTGGCCAATAATTGGTCGCTATATCAATAATTATTGACCAATTTCTTCAACAAACCGCAGAAATCGACATATCAACATCGAAACTATAAGTCGTATCGTTCTGAATCTTATATTATGTTCTTTATAACAAATGCAAGATACTGATCCCAGTTTTACATTGATTCGATATGTATTAACGATTTTGGTATGTCATACGAATTATTATTATCACATTGGCCAATCTCCTCAACATACCGCTGAAATCGACATTATCAAAAATCAAAAGTATAAGTCGTATCGATCTGAATCTTACACTTTATTACAAATATACAGTAGAACTGCTCCAAGTTTTACATTAAAACGATATCAATTAATAATTTGGAATGTCATACGAATTTTTATTGTCACATTGGCCAATATCCTCAACAATTCTCTAGAATCGAAACACGAAAATCGAAACTATAAGTCGTATCGTTCTTTATTATATTCTTACATCAGAAATACAAGGTACTGGCCCAAGGTTTACATTAATACGATATGCATTAACGATTTTGGCATGTCATACGAATTATAATTGGCCAATCACTTCAAAAAATATCTAAAATCAATATACCAAAATCGAAACTATAAGTCATATCGATCTGAATCTTTTATTATGTTCTAACGTAACAAATACAAGGTACTGGTCAAACTTTTACACTAATACGATATGTATATCAACGATTTTGGTGTGTCATACTATTATTATCACATTGACCAACCTCCTTAACAAACCGCTGAAATCGACATAAAAAAATCAAAAGTGTAAGTCGTATCAATCTGAATCTTACACTATGTTCTTACGTTACAAATCCAGAGTTACTGGTTCAAGTTTTGCATTAATACGATATGTATTATCGATTTGGCATTTCATATAAAAATGGTTATTGTCACATTGGCCAATTTTCTCAACAATTCACTAGACGCGAAACACCAAGATCGAAACTATAAGTCATATCCATCTCATAATGTTCCATCTCATACATTCACAATGTTCTAGGTTCTTATAAGGTTCTTATAATACACAAACAAGGTACTGGTGCAAGTTTTCATTAATACGATATCCAATAACTATTTCGCATGGCATACGAATTGTTACTGTCACATTGGCCAATCTCCACAACAATTCACTAGAATCCACATCAAAAAACCGAAACCATAATTGTCATACAAACCGTTACTGTCCAAGTTCTCTAGTAACGATCGCTGATCATTATATAAATCTAATGATCAGTGATATCTTATCGAATTAATCAAATATAATACTATAGCTTGAAATAATTGTGTTTAATGAATCATCTTAATGTTTCTATATATTTTATTAATTTACCGCAAATTATCAAATTAATTTTTAAATATAAAAGCATTAATGTATTTAAAGCTATCGAAATACAAAATTAGCACTATATAAGGCTTTGCTGTAACCCTTGTACATTTGAACATAAAGCAAAATAAGAAATATTTAGGAGAAATCATTTAAAGGAAAGGGAAATACATAATATTTATTTAAATTAACATATAAAAACCTATAATGGCATACGCTAGTTGAACGAAATTAACTCAAAACCGTTCTGTAACTAAAGAAATATAATAAATTAATTTAACTGAAGAAATTAAACTTATTAATATAAATAAAGAAATTATTTAAATGAATAACAAATACTAAATGAAAATTCATTGATTTGCCTATATAATTTGTAAAGTAGAACAGTTGAGTACTTATTAGAAGATATAATATAAAAATAAATGGCAAACTAAATAGGTTTTAAGAACTTTTCAAATATAGGAATAAAAAAATAAGTCAATTTTTGCATATAGGCCCGTACCGTGTCAACAATCTGACTCCAACGGTTTCGATTACGAGACAGATCTTCTTACTGTTGCAAGCAGCCTGAAGATGGCAGATCGCTCTCTTCGCCGTGGAGCCATCGTCGCCGACAACAACCTCTTCACCTACCGAAAGGAGTTTCTCCTTTTAAAGATCGCTGTATCATTCGTTTCGGATCAGCACGCAGAACGTGATCGAGCCAGCCTACTCGCTGTCCTTTGATCTCATGCACGATATCAGGAATTTGCATTAAATTCCTGATCTCGTGATTGAAACGAACTCGGTATGTGCCACCAACGTCGCATTTTGGACTATATATCACACGCATGATTCTTTCGACTGTTAAAAGCCATCTTTCGTACTCATCCGTCAAGGCCCAACTCTCACATCCATACATGACAACGGGTCTGATCAACACTATGTACAGTTTCAGCTTATCCGTATTTGCAAGATATTTTAATTTCAGAAGTGGACGTAGAGATTGATATCCTCTCCCACACTATTATCGTGAGTAATGAGAGATCCAAGATACTTGAATCTCATTACTCCTTCAAACGTGTGGTTACCACTACTGAAATCAATTGCGTCTTGGTCTGGAAAACCAGAGATCATATATTTGGTTTTGGACTCGTTGATTTTGAGACCAACGGAAGCTTAAAACTGTTGCAGTGGATCAAGTATCTGCATATGCAAGAAGTTGATTGGATTGTCGAAATAAAATGTTGTCCTGAGGTGTTTCACTTTTACGATGGATGTATTCCAACATGAGATTAAAAAGTATCGGGGACAGCGCATCTCCTTGCCAAACACCAGAAGTAATTGCAAAAATTCTCGATAGCCTGTTTTCAACTTTGCCACAGCATTGTGACTGCGTTACTGTCATTTTATACAGATGAACATATTATTTTGGTATTCCTAAATATTCAAGTGCATACCATAGTCTCTCTGGATTGATCGTGTCATAGGCTTGCTTGAAATCTAGGAATACCTGGTGTACATCGCGAGATGTTTCGTAGTACTTGGAAAAAATCATCCGTAGCGAAAAAACTTGATCAGTGACTGAACGATTTGGACGGAATCCTCCTTGGTAGTCACCGACAATTTCCTCCGCTAGAGTAGTAATTCTTCCCAAGATAATGTATGACAGTAACTTGTATGCTGTGCAAGGAGAGCTATACCGCGATAGTTCTCAAATTTTAAGCGATCACCCTTTTCGAATATTGGGCATAACGCGGCCACTTTCCATTCTTCAGGCATAACTTCATTTCGCAATACCAATCGAATAAGGTCGAAAAGACAGTTCCACAAAGTTAACCCTCCGAATATCAAGAGCTCTGAATTAATGCAATTAACCCCTGGTGAACGATTCTTCTTTAATCTCTGCATGGCCATTGTGAATTCCTCATAGGATGAATCCTAAATGAACATCTCCGCGGTCTGTATTTGAGGGTATTCAAATACAGCTTGTGATACATGTGGAACATTAAGTAAGTCAGAAAAATGTTCACGCGATGTATCGAGTACCGCATCGACGTTAACACAGAGGTTTCCATCCTGGTCCCGAATGGCAGTTGACCGAGATCTTAAGGAATGGTGCAATTCGGTGATTTCTTTAAAGAAACCACGCGAATTGTGCTCATTGCTGAGTAGTTGTACTCTTAAGACCTTAGCGTTCTACCATTCCCGCTTCTTCAATCTACAAATGCGTTTAGCTGTCCTCGTAGCAAGAACTACTTTGTTTTTTCTTGCAATTGTAAACCGAGTCTGCGCTTCATTGTGGGCTATATTGCGTTGCTCAACAGCAAGACGACACTCCTCATCAAACCAATCATTTTTGGGCTTAGTTTTCTCTATACCAAGACAACCGAGGTTTTCAATACTTCCCAGACACTGTTCACAACTAAATCTTATCATTTATATATTTTTTTATTCTATTTAAAATTTTAAATAGGTTATGAAGACATTTGCTTTGAATTACCATTTACCTACCTTCTGTTAGTTTTATTTTTCAATTGTTTTTAATAAATACAAGACATCGAATAATATTTTATTCCAAGTTTTTTTTTAATATTTCCATATTATATACCTAAACTATATTATAATTTTTATGATTTTTTTTTGCTGTTGATTAATTGTTTATTACAATTTT
>OZ010737.1:35000-50000 GCA_963932295.1 Tipula lateralis
ATATATATATATATATATATATATATATATATATATATATATATATATATAGCTAGTAAATTAGTTTTTAATTGGGTAGGTTTTCTTGATAAAGTAGATATATTGAGATTAACGAATAATGTGGCGTTGGGCACATAGCTACCGAGATTATACTATTTAATCTTATTTCATATAATCAATTTCAATTTAACAGCTTATTTTCATGTAGTTTTATAATATGCCGAATTGTCGGTGTGTAGAAAAGAAAATCCTCGAGATAATGATGAAAAAATGTATGTACCGACCAAGAATCAATGGTTTACCGTACTGTTTCAGAATGTGTTTGATGAAGTTATTGTAATATAATAATAATATAAATATAGAAATTTAAAATCGAGGCATCACATCACATTCTATCAAAACAAAAAAGGTTTGACAGCGCAATTAAGGCAACATTTCAGCCAACATAATGAACTTCTAAATCTACAATTAATCTCATACTCAAGTAAAAAATACCTAATTAAAATTAATTAATGTTTAATATGTTGTTAAGCTAATATTTGTAAAGCAGTATGTGAATATTTTGTCTATATATTAAGGTAACCTTTTTGTTTATTTTTCAGTTGGACAAGATTTATACCTTATATGTGTTTTGACTGATTTAATAGAAGTTGAATTATTTGCATTTCGCTGTTTGATATATTTATAATTTGTCGAGTAAATTTGATACTAGTAGCGGTGCTACACTCTCGTTTGGCTCAACATTAAGATTATTTTTCTTTCTTTTATATTTTATTTTAGGCCACCATTTCCGACAGTTTGTATTACCCATATTTGTTTTAACTGATTTTAGTGAAGTTGAGTCGGTTGTATTATGGCTCTGGCTACTCGGACACTCGATTAAAGAATATGAATGCTCGTAAATATTATAGTTTGTTTCTGCTATAGTAAGATTTATATTAGCATCCAATTTATGATTTTTACTATTATTGCTTATATTTAATTTATATTTTTTAATCGGGTCTGATCTATTGAATGTTGATGATTGAAACTAAAAAACAGAAGTTCTTGTATAATAAAATTTAATAAATAGATATATATATATATATATATATATATATATATATATATATATATATATATATATATATATATATATATATATATATATATATATATATATATATATATAAATATATATATATAATTATAAACACTTACACCACTTAAAATGGTACTTCTACTGCCATTGTGACCAAATATACTACTTGTATCATATACCATAGCACGATTTCGTAGTTCATGTTTTATACTCCACTCTCGGAGATAAATATCTGGTTGTTTTGATTTAGCTCCATTCCCTTTTCGTATCATTGATTGCCATCTTATGTTAAAAAAATTTGTTATGAAAATAACAGATGTTAAATATGATAAATTATAAAAAACTATATTTGTTCAAAATATCGAATTCTAATGTGTACATATAATGAAATTATTTATTGATTTTGAGAATAATTTAGATGTACAATTTTGCATAAATTATAAGCTGGTTTGTAAGTATTGGTTATAGAATTATAAATGACAACATTAAACATTTAAGGTAGTTAAATTATATTCAATTTATGTTTTTATATGTTTATGTAAATTAATAACTGTTGCTATAATTTCATAGATTTTTATTAACGTATTTAAACAAAACGTATAAGTAACATACAATTTTATTTACCTCAATACTATCTGTAATAATCTTGAATGTTGTCCTATTTTTCTCAGTATACGACAGGCACCAATTAATGCTTGTTGATGAAATTTTGCAACTCGCAATGCTTTTTGAAACTCTTTTTTTGCATCGTGAAGTAAATCTAGAAATATGAAGCTTTACATTTATGAAATTCGGTTTCATAAAATATACTTACTATTTTCTAAAAGCCAATTACCGTAATGAGTAATATGTTCTGGACAAGTTGATGAGATTTCCGCAACTTTTCTTAATATACGACCTGCTCTGACGCCAGATCGTAATTTGTATAATTTTAAATATGCTGGAATAAATAATGGTTCTAATTTGATGCAACGCTCTAACATGTATATTGCTTCCGTGGTTCGATTTGCTTTTCTGTAACAAATGGGAAAAAAATATATTAAAATATTATATATATATATATATATATATATATATATATATAAATATATATATATATATATATATATATATATATATATATATATATATATATATATATATATATATATATATATATATATATATATATATATATATATATATATATATATAAATATATATATATATATATATATATATATATATATATATATATATAAATATAAATATATATTTATATATATAAATATATATATATATATATATATACATATATATATATATATATATATATATATATATATAATATATATATATATATATATATATATATATATATATATATATATATATATATATATATATATATTGGCAAAAAAATATGCCGTTTTAGTGATTCATTCATTTCAACACACTTGTTCAAACTTTATATTTATTGATTTTAACATTTTCATCTATTACCAGTGTTAAAACATGAAAACAAAAGAAAAGCAATTTACTGAAAACAATAAACAGGAATCTACTCGCATTTAAGATTATTTTTATTGATGACGATAATTTTGATTTGTCAATCAAAATCGAAGTTGAGTGTTGTGAAGTACTTTAAAGACTGATTGAGTACTAAGAAGACTTTAAAACTATATAAATAGGATATCGCAGTAAACCATTAATATCAAAAGTCTCATAGATAAGCAAAATAATCATGAAATTATTTACTAACTGTTCTTAGTGCTTGAAGTCGATTGGGTTAACTAATTTTATCTGTAGATTTTGATTTTCCAATTATATGTGAAGTAACATGGAATCAGCAATAACAAATATCGTTTTAAAAGCAAAATAGTTTAAAATAACACCCTAATTATTGATTAAAACATTTTAACAGTGTAAAAAGAGGAAACAACGAGAAACATATAGCTGACAATAATACACAAATAAAAACTTAAAATTATTTTAACTATCAATTTTGATTTGTCAATGAAAACTGATTAACAGTATATATATTTACTTTACGGCTCTACTATGGAGGACGGTTTAAAGATAAGTTAGAAAGACAGTACTAATACAGTACTCAGTTAATCTATTACAAATTATATTATCTATATTATATTATATTAATTCAAACATTATAGTGTAAAAACTGTTGTACATCTAGGTTATTTATACAAAACATGTTTCCCACTGTTTCTCCCATTGCCTATGTTTTCTAATTTTCTTATACAAAATATTGTTTTGTTAAAGTTGAAATTTAAATGAGTATATTGTTTTCTTGTTTTATTTATTTATTTTTATTTTTTAGTTTTAAGTTGCGAAATTTGTTGAACAAAACTTTTATTTTTACTTTAAACTTACCTATATAATTGGCCTAAATTATAATGTGCATTAACATGGTCTGATGAATATTTGATTGCCTCTAAAAAATGATGTTCTGCCAATTCTACTGCATTTATTAAAGTTCCTAAGTTGTTATGAGCACTTGCATAGGTAGGCCATAATCTTAAAATATAAATATGTAAATTTCATAAGTTCTACAGTTTACTAACAAATTCACCGATAACTTTAATTTAGCTTTTTTATGAATTGCAGAAATAAATTATATTCTTATCATCAGAGCTACCTAAATCCATAGCCGTAATAATACGTCATCTTTTTAGT
The DNA here is from genome assembly GCA_963932295.1 of Tipula lateralis. Taxonomy (NCBI): domain Eukaryota; kingdom Metazoa; phylum Arthropoda; class Insecta; order Diptera; family Tipulidae; genus Tipula; species Tipula lateralis. The sequence goes on from OZ010737.1 coordinate 38,755, forward strand.
TGAGCATTTTTTAGAGGATATACATTTACACTTTCTCATAACATGTAAAAATCATAATTTTTTAAATTATCTTTATGAATAACAAATTATTTGTTTGATTTGTTTTTTATTGTTTTGAGTACACATACATAAATGTTGAAAATCATTCTGAAAATTAATTATCTAAATATCATAATAATTTAATAAAACATAAGAGAAATGACAAAATCAAACGAAAAAAAAATGCGAGAAATTTCTCGCATGAAACGACATGTTAAATTAAAATTTAATATTTAAAATTATTTTGGTTTAAAGTATTGAATACACAAAATTATTTGAATGATTGTAATTAAAATAAAGATATACAAAGTAAAAATATATATTTTTCATAAGTAAAACTATTTCGTGTGGCTTCGAAACCGTTAAAAAAGCTGTAAGATTTATTTTAAAGATTTTTTTTTGTTATAATGAAATTATGGAATGTGTAACAGGGACGTAATTTTAATGTATTTTAAATAGCGTAATAGTAAGGCTATTGTTCCAATTAGATGTGTATATATAGCAATAGAGATGACTCTGTATTATAATCTGATTCGATCTTCATTTTGTATTGCACATCATAATGACATTTTTTCAACTATGTAATTATGAATATTCATTTTAAGTTTTTAAGAGATATTTGTTCTAATTAAACAATTAATTGCAAAATATTAAATTTATTTTATGCAAAAACTTTTAAATAGTTTATATACTTATTTTATGCAAAATCTTTTAAATAGTATTATACTAAATTTTCTAAATTTCATTTTATTATTAAAATTTTCCATAGATCACAATTTTATTGAAAAATTTCATTTGATAAAAACGTATAATATAAATTGAAAATTAACGAATAATATTATTAAGGAATAAGTCTATTAAGTACTTACTTTAATGCTTGTCTGTAATGATTGATTGCTATATCTGGCTTTGATGAATCACGTAAAAAATTTCCAAAATTATAGTGCATTTTAGCATTATGTGGCAGTACTGCTAATCCAGCTCTATAATAGATAAATATAATAAGTTTTTAAATTTATTCTAATAAACTCGAAATACAGAATAATTAATGTCAATTTCCTGTACTAATTGATTTATTTGACTATATTCGGTCGCAGCCAATCTATCGAATAGAACTTACCTTAATAACGTTTCTCTTGAATACCAATCATGATTACGTTTTACGGTTGTTAATGTTCCTCCAGCAATTACAACAATACCCATTAATGTGATGAGGCTTCGATATTTTGGAAATGCTTCCCATAACACTTGTGCCCCATATACCACTAATAAAACGCATCCAAGGCTAATAAGGTTAATTATAAAAAATATTAGTTACTATTAACTACAAAAACAAAGTTTTTTTTACCTTGGAATATATAAAACTCTCTCAGCTACCACAAAACCGACGGTAACCACTAGATTTGTGGCTGGCAAAAATGGTAAAATGAGCAATAAAAAACCTAATACAAGTGGAACATGACGTTGTTGCTGAGAAGTGATAATGAAATAAAATACTTTAAATATACTTTGAATTCTTAAAATATGATTATAAGATTATATGATTATAAATAAGATTATGTGCGAAAACCAATTAAATATATCATTATAAGACATAAGTTAATTTATGATATAGTTATAAATAAATAAGTTAAATTATAATATAGTTATAAATAAAAATTATATATAATATCAAAAAATAATAAAATTACTATTATTTCGCCATTATGCATATAAACTTATTCATTTTGAATTTTGAACATACATTTTTTGTTGAATTTGATCAAGTTTCACCAAACAAACTCTAAATTTTTTAAATTCAATTAATCTTTACAATAAGGTTTATAACTACTTACTGTTACTGTTTATGAACTTTCAAAACTACATAATTTCACCTACACAGTAAGGTTTAATACATCCTTAAACTACTTACTGATACTAACTGAATTTTATGTATTTTAAAATCAACGTTATTACAATTTAATATTATTCCCGTTATTTTATTTCTTTAGACCGCATTTTAGTTGATATATAGCATAAATAATCGTATACTAGGTATCCCGCAATTGATACGTATGGTACGGTTGGATCAAAGTGAAGTTGATTTTACTTGAATCTATTTCTACGTTCGACCTTCCTGTTATAACCTTTTAAAGAGAGACCTTCGAATTCAGCACTTTATGTTAAAGAAACTTTAATATCATGAGAGATAGTTGTTTTTGTTTTATAATATTAAATTCAAATGAAATAAAAATTTATAATTTTTTTAAAGGTAAAATATTTAACTTGTAATTATTTAATTGATGATTTTTATTAAACATTTAGAAACAACTTCAAAAATTTATCTTACATTTTATTTTTATGCCTGTAAGCTCTTAAAAATTACTCAACAGTACATACATGTTTTTTAACACAAAACTCAGGTAGTTCTCCTTATGATTTCCTAAAAGCTAAATTTTTATCTTATACGCAATATTTTGTTATGTAAAAATGTAAATTATACAATAAAAAATGTCGTATTATATAACATAAGTTTTAACAAATTCTCGTGTAAAAAATATGTAATATTTACTATGTTCCAATGGAAACCATTTACTATTCACAAGTACATGTGAGTAGATAGTCTAAGGAACGCAAATTTATATGACAGCAGTAAAATATAAGCTAAAATATGTTTGTGTTGTTTTATGATTTGATGGTGATAGCTGTCAATTTGTCAAAAAATGGCATTAGAATTATAAACAATAATTAAATAAAAATAAAAAAATGACTAAAGATTGGAATATATCCATTTTTACGATTAAATTTGTTTATTTGTTATTTTAATGAAAATGTATACTCTGCAAGCTCAAATATAAACATAAAATGATAGTTCAACATAACCTAGTGATTCGTAAATCCATCTGTTAGATTTGTTTTAAACTAAATACTCTAGCGTTAATTTTATGCGTAACTACTTGTATCATCTATACACCACCATTTGACTATGAGTAGATGTCAGTAGAAACAAGTACTTGTAAGTAGTTTACTCATGCCATTGGAATATGGCTATTAAGAAATATTAAACGATTATTTTAATGTTTTACTTTTTAAATCATTTATTACTATCACCATTGCCAATCTATAGTTAGCTTTTCTGAAAGCTAAGGATTTGAATAATTTTTGCTTTAACACTTGCATGAAATGATGAAAGCAAAGACAATTTCGCTTTATTTAGTAAATGAATACAGTATTTTTATAGACTCACTAACGTGAAAGTATTTTGTTACAATATAAGCCGCTGAAGAGAACTAATAAATTATTATATTTCTCAAATTTATAGTTCATAGAATTTGTGTATTCCGTGAGAACCAGAGAAGTTAACAATTATATGAGAAGCTAACAATTATGTGCAAAGGATTTTAGGATAAATAAAATTGGCTGATAAAGATTTTAAAACATAATTATTCGAATTGGTAAAGTTTCCAAATCTGCTCACAGTATAATTGAGATCAAATGTATGTTTGTAGTATAAGTATATGTTTGAGAACAAGAACACTTACCTCAAAATCAATAACGCCGCGATATGCTAATAGAATAGCAGCGCTAAATACAATAAAAGTCAGTAGATTTCTCGGATCACTAACGGTAGCAAGCAGGGGTATTGATCCCATTTGCCAATCGTGACTAAGTGTGGCTGGGCATATGCATAGCCACCAATTGAATGCAGCTAAGTAGCAGAATGTTAATAATCTAGAATAAATTAATAAAACAAACCTTTTTATAAACAATGTTAAATACATAAACACACATCTATCTATCTATATCTATCTATCTATCTATATATATATATATACATATATATATATATATATATATATATATATATATATATATATATATATACATATATATATATATATATATATATATATATATATATATATATATATATATATATATGTCGCTATGTATATGAATATGTATGTCGTCGGTTTAGAGAGTTTCTCATCTCGCCGCGGTCTCGAGTTCGATTCTCGCTGTTGACCAAACAATTAACATACAACCGGATGACATAAAAACGCGTTTGTGTATAAAATATATATATATATAAAATATATATATATATATATATATATATATATATATATATATATATATACATATATATATATATATATATATATATATATATATATATATATATATATATATATATATATATATATATATATATATGTCGCTATGTATATGAATATGTATGTCGTCGGTTTAGAGAGTTTCTCATCTCGCCGCGGTCTCGAGTTCGATTCTCGCTGTTGACCAAACAATTAACATACAACCGGATGACACAAAAACGCGTTTGTGTATAAAAACATTTGTTGGGCTGACCACCTACAATTTAAAACGAAACATATGAACATACTAAATATATATATATATATATATATATATATATATATATATATATATATATATATATATATATATATATATATATATTCCATCTATAGATGTAGGCCGTACCTTTAATAATAACAATATTCTACTATATTTAAAAGCGTTTTAAAACCTGAACTTGCGTTCTTATTATATAATCGAGTCATATAGATTTAAAAACTGTAGCAAACATTTTTAATTTACCTACCTCACGTATACATTTGGATGAAATGCTGTTGGATTGTCTTGTTGACTAAATCGCGGTAACGAGCCTTGCAATAATGCTAATCTTATAGCCAATAATACACACATTGATAATAATACACGAGATATACGTCTTACAAACAAATTAGTCTCTTCACTCCATCTTACATCGACAATAGTTCGTTTTAACGAAGGCCAACATCGATAGGTATCATAAAATAAATTAAGTAATAATACTGTTACTCCAGTCTCTTTCGCAAGCATACTTAAACCACCCAATATAATACTAAACCAAATTGCTGCGCCATCTAACTCATCCTTATTTCTGTAAACAATAAGATAATAAAAAATATTTTTTTAATAATTTAACAAAGTATAAATAAATATAAATTTAAAACGAAACATATGAACATACTAAATTTCTATTAAACTGTTTAGTCCACCCGAGTTGTTGGATTAATCTTTAACTATCGTACCTATATAATTTGCTAACTATAATAATTACAGCATTTATATCTACAGAATTATTTTGAGGTCGATTTGGATATAACTTAAATAAAAATTGATTATAATGATTTTTAATTATAATACAAATGCAAATATTTAGAAATCATGAATAGCAAAAAAGTTTCTTATGCAAGATATGATTAACCGTGTGAAGTTTCGAACAAAATTTGTTAATATAAATTGACGCGAGTGAATGTTAAAATCTATTTGAATCTGGATTTTGAACATTGAAATTTAACATTCGATTCAGCTTAATTTATTAGTCATCTTAATCTCTGTCGTTAACAGAGATTAAGATGACTAATAAATTAAGCTGAATCCAATAAATAAGCTGTAAACTATTAATTTTACATTATATAAACACGATAAACTAAAATTACCATAAAATTGATATAATTAATCGTATTTATTATTAATTACTAGTTAGAAATACTATGAATTAACAAGCTTTGTGAAAAACAAAAATTTGGAAATTTTATCAAACAATTTAACCGAGAAATATTATTAACAAGTTTTGTAGTGGATACAATTAAGTTTTTCAATTTAATTCATGGCCCGATTCTAAACATGTTCAAGAGGATATATTATACATTAAATACATCAATAAATATTAGCTTTTAATATTTTTCAGCCAGATTTATGATAAGTGAGAAGAACTATTAACTAACAAGCTTTGTGTAATATTGAATATGTCATAAAATTTTCATTAAAATTTTTTTCATTAATTTCAATATTTTAACGCCATATTTAGAGCTAGTAAAAAATTAAAATTGTAAATTATCAAGTTTTGTAGGGGAAACGATTAAGTTAAATGTTTGGTTGATCGGTTTGTTCAATATAATCGATAGGACCCTTCAAATGTCCAAGAAGTTGCTTTTTATACATGAAATAGCTCAATAAATTGGCTTTTGATATTTTATGGTCAGACTTATGACTAGTACGAAATACTATGAATTAACAAGTTTTATAGGTGAAAACAATGTAATTCAATCAAATAAAAAATTTGTAACTCACCCGTGATATATAAGTAATGAAATCAGGAAAAATATACAAGCTAACACATCAGCTCGACCAACAATTCCGGTTACCTGTAAATAAATGGTTTTGTTTTTAAATCATTTAAATCGAAACAAATTATTTATATGTATCGTCAAATTAATGTGTATTCCATACTATACTATTTTCAAACATTTAAACTCGGGTTTTGTTGACACCCCATTTTACTTATGTAAATATAATATTTGAATTTAATTTTCAATTAGATTCAAAATATGATTTGAAATTATTAAATAAAAGATTGATTTATTAATTTGCATTTTTATTACATTTATATTATTTGTGTAATTTTTTTAGGTATAATTAACTATACATATTTCTAGATTAAAGCTGATTTTTACCAAGTACCTAAAAACTTAAGGGTGATATAACTATAATGTTTTATATTGTTTCAACATAAATTTTAATCTTAAAGTTCTTTATTTTTGTTTTGTTTATAAAGTTATTGCAATTGTTGGTATTTTAAATTCAACAAATATGATGAAAAATTAAGTAAAATCACATTCGTAATTGAAGAGTATGAAACTAAATGGAATCTTATTTGAGTAGTTTGTGGGCTAAGTAAGTTTTGTTTTGTCAATAAATATGTTTGAAAATTTATTTCATTAATAAATTTATTGGAGAAATATTCGAAAAAACTACATGTATAATCGTTAAAACAATTTATTAAAATGAATCTTCAATTATAATGACTTTTAGAAAAATGTAGAATAAATATACACTACATCTATTTTGGGAAAAATCAAGCATGCGGGTTTGTGTGTTTATTTGGTTATATATATAAATATAATTTATATATATACATATTTATATATATATATATATATATATATATATATAATATATATATATATATATACATATATATATATATATATATATATATATATATATATATATATATATATATATATATATATATAGGGTATATATATATATATATATATATATATATATATATATATATATATATATATATATATATATATATATATATATATATATATATATATATAAATATATTTATATATATATATATATATATATATATATATATATATATATATATATAGGGTGTCCCGTTAGTGACTGACACAAATGGTATGGTTGGATTCCTTTATCAAAGCGAAGACAACTTCACTTTTACCACTTCTTACTGTGAAGCCCTCTATCAAATTATAAGCGTTTGAAGAGGAGCCTTGCAACGTAGCATCTTGTATTAAAATTAAATAAATATCTCGAGCAATAACCATTATCGTCAGGCTCATATCATTTAAAAGGTGAATTAAAAGGTAAATTTTCATTTAAATAAAGTATAAAAATCATGAAGATTTACTTAAAAATTATTTCAAATTTAAACAAAACTTTAACAATTTTTTTTGTTTCCTTACCATTTATCTTTTAACAATTAGTCTACGACGGTAAATTTTTTTTTTGAAAACATAGTTCAGACTCTTAGCTTTCAGAAAGCTAACTATGTGTGATATTTGTTTTATTATTTTATAAACATTTTAAATTTGAAAATTTTGAATTTTCTTTATTAGATTGGAAATTAAAATAAATTTTGAAATATCTTGAGATATTGATTTAATTTTAATACATGGTGCTACATTGGAAGGCGCCTCTTCAAACGCCTATAACTTCATAGCAAGGCTCCACAGTGCAAAGTGGTAAAAGTAAAGTCGCCTTTGCTTTTGACAAGGAATTCAACCATACCATTCTTGGCAGTCACAAACGGGACACTCTCTCTCTCTCTCTCTACACACATATATACATACATAAATATATATATATATATATATATATATATATATATATATATATATATATATATATGTTGCAAGCTGTATTAAATATGTAGTATTTCACCGACTTGGGTCCGAAATATACAAAAGAAATCGCTGTTGCAGTTTTGTTTTATTATAAAAACTTTATTTAGATTTTTTATGATGTACTCGTAACTGACTGTACAAAGTCTTGTTTGGTACTGATTTGATGTTAAGAATTTTTACTACAAAATGATTTTACAAAAATATAATTACTGGGCGCATCCCAATTAGTACTAAAGTAAGACAATTAGTTACATTCACAACAAAAATGTAAAATGTGTGTAATAGATGATAATGAATGCTTAATAACGAATAATTCTCCGAAGTATTTTAGTAATATTGTAATATTTAATTTATGAGGTAAGATAAGTGGCCCATAATATTGATCTATAGTAACGCTAGATTTGATGAATATTTATTAATTTAGTATAGTTTATGTTTACGTTCAACATACTCCCACTCGTTAAGAAATCATTTTCTTAACTATTTGACATCAATTTGCACAACTTCGATATTGGTCTTTTGATTTCACCCTTGTTTGTCTTGAGTGTGACAACTCGAACTAAATTGTCAGTTCCTGGATGAACATTTATTACTCTTCCCTTAGGCCAAGATAACGGAGATTGATTAGGTTCCTTGATCAAAACCAGTTCGCCAATTTTAATGTTTTGCTTTTGATGTTGCCACTTTGATCGTGTTTGCAAGGTGTTGAGATACTCCTTGTGCCATCTAATCCAAAATCCTCGATTCATATTTTGAAGTATCTCCCATCGGCTACGCAAGTTGATATCATGCCCATTATGTGTGTCTGGGACCTGTTGTAAGGATGTCCCAATTAAGAAATGCGCAGGTGTAAGCGCTTCTAAATCATTTGGGTCATCGCTAACTGGAGTAAGAGGCCGCGAATTGAGCACTGCCTCGATTTGACATAGAAGAGTTATGTATTCCTCGACTGTAAGAGCTGAATCTCCTATAACTCTTTTAAGATGGGTTTTAAAAGATTTTACACCAGCCTCCCATAACCCTCCAAAGTGCGGTGCTGACGGAGGTATAGTGTGCCATTTGATGCATTTCTCTGCTAAATCTGCCGATACCCTGTTGTTGTGTTCGGTGGTGGTTATGATGTTATAGAACTCATCAAATTTTCTTTTAGCTCCTATAAAGTTTGAGCCGTTGTCGCTAAAGATATTAGAGGGCAAACCTCTGCGGCTAGTAAAGCGTCTTAATGTTGCCATGAATGCATCGGTGGTAAGCTCACCAACTAATTCCAAATGAATGGCTTTTGTGGCCATACAAATAAATATACAAATGTATGCTTTAGTGCGTTTGGCTCCTCTACCCTTTTTGCTACTTACAAATATCGGACCAGCGTAGTCTACACCAGTATTATCAAAGGCTCGGGTAAAGGTGACCCGAGGCTTAGGTAAGTTCCCCATTGATTGATTTAGATAAGTTATTTTTGTTCGTATACATCTCGGACATTGGTTAGAGATCCGTTTGATTTCGTCTTTAGCTCCGATTATCCAGTATCTTTCTCTGGAAATAAAAAATAAAGCAGAAGGATTGGGATGTAGGTATACATGATGCAAATGTCGTACTAGTTTATCTGTGATAGGATGTATTTTTGGAAGGATTAACGGATGTTTAGCGGTATAAGGAATATTTGCATTATTAATTCGCCCACCGACGCGAAGTAGCCCTTTATCATCCAGAAACGGCATTAATGATACAATGCGACTACTTTTTGACAATTGTGCTTTGCGTTTAATTTTCTCGATGTCCTCGAAAAAGGACTGTTGTTGTACCCACTGAATCACTGCACGTTCAGCGGATTGTATATGGTTAATTGTAACGTAAGGCATTTTCCTTTTTCGACTAATATCAGCGTATCGGAAACATTGTCCGAGTATTCGAAGAATTTTTGAATAGCTGGAAAACTTTTCCACAATTTGCTCAATCAACTCCGTCTCTTTATACTGTACATGTAACGATGTTTTCCGTTTTTCCAACTCAGTCAAAAATTTGCACTTTAGATGTTGTTTTGGCCATGAGTCATGTGATAAGAACAAATAATTAGGACCTCTCCACCATATTGTATGCCTAATGAGTAGTTGTGGCGATAAACCGCGAGTACAGCAATCAGCCGGATTGTCTGCGGTAGGAACGTGATTCCAATTCTGTCGTGGTACTCTTTCTAATATGTAGCTGACTCTATTACCAACAAAACAGTTCCATTTGCGTGGCTCATCTGACAACCACCCCAAAACAACTGTAGAATCCGTCCAAGCGTATAGATTTTCTTTTCCAATATTAAAGATAGTTACAATTTTTGTTAAAAGCTTAGCTAATAACACCGCTCCACACAGCTCCAACCTTGAAAGAGATAATTGCTTTAGTGGCGCCACTTTAGTTTTAGCACAGATAAGTCGACACTGAATCTTATGATTGGAATCCAAAAAACGCGCATATATGGCAGCAGCATAAGCCTTTTCCGAAGAATCGCAGAAACCGTGATATTGTGTATTGGTTTTATCTTGCGTTGGTATATATCTTTGCATCTTAATTTGGGATAAAAACGAAATTTCCGATTTAATTTTGATCCAGTCATCTTCAATTTCCTGAGGTAATGTTTCATCCCATCCAGCCTTTGTCAACCATATGGATTGTAAAATTGTTTTAAGCTTAATGGTTGTTGGAGAAAGCCAGCCAAGAGGATCAAATATTTTCCCAGTTTCCGAAAGTAATTTACGTTTAGTCATTTTGAAGTGGGTTGGTTCGGGTACTTGAAAAGTAAAACAGTCATCCTCTGGTAACCAACAAACACCTAATGTTCTAACAAAAATTTCATGATCCTGGATTGTGATTGAATTTCTACCTCGATTACACTCAGGAATTGCGTTCATGAAACTCTGACTATTTGAACTCCATTTTCTTAGAGGAAATCCCGCATTGCCAAGAACATTAGTTAGATCCTTTTGTAATTTTAACGCATCTTCGACAGTTTCAGCACCGGACAAAAGGTCGTCTACGTAGAAGTCATTTTTTATAACATTACATACATCAGGAAATATAAGGGAGTTTTCTTGAGCTACCTGATGTAAGGTGCGAATCGCTAAAAAAGCTGAACAAGTTAGCCCATATGTCACCGTGGTTAACCAGAAATGTTGAATTTTATCATTTATATTTTCCCGCCATACAATTCGTTGTAAGTCC
>OZ010737.1:59987-64987 GCA_963932295.1 Tipula lateralis
TTTATTTTATTTAATTTAATTATAGAAACACCGAGCAGACAAAAACACGTCCACTCGGTATGAAGATCCACACAACACTCTATATATATATATATATATATCTATATATATATATATATATATATATATATATATATATATATATATATATATCTATATCTATATATATATATATATATATATATATATATATATATATATATATATATATATATATATATATATATATATATATATATATATATATATCTATATATATATATATATATATATATATATATATATATATATATATATATATATATATATATATGTATATATATATATATATATATATATATATATATATATATATATATATATATATATATATATATATATATATATTTATATATATAAACCGCTCAGGTGGCGCAGTGGTTAAAGCTGCGGCAGTTGGAGCGGGAGGTACTGAGTTCGAATACCGGTTCGGGGCAAGATTCAAATGGGTTTTTCACCTTCGATCGTTTGGGCTGTGCGATCGGTGTGAAAAATGAACATATATCTGGATCCCCTGTCGTGTTTAGAATCCATGGGCCGACCCATCTTCCATGTCAGTACTATAGGCTGACATGGAGCTATGCAATGCGCAGATGGTACTACGAAAAAAATTGGACCTATAGCCGTAGAGTGGTATCACAACGGACCGATCGCCGGTCTAAGTGTGCGATAGCAGCCACAACAACCTAAAATAACCTATATATATATGTATATATATATATATATATATATATATATATATATATATATATATATATATATATATATATATATATATATATATATAAATATATATATATATATATATATATATATATATATATATATATATATATATAAATATATATATATATATATATATATATATATATATATATATATATATATATATATATATATATATATATATATTAATTAATATAAATTTATATTAAATTCACATATAATAGATACACTACTTCATAATATCCTCTTACATAACGTTTGCATATATAATTATATTTATATCTTATAGCACGATTATTTTGAATTTATTTTTTAAGCCCATTTCATAATGGATGTATTTCCATTTCTATCTAAAATAAATATTATGTACTTTTCTTTAAATGTATTGTTATTATTCATATTTTGTATGTATCCAGACACACAGCAATGCTTTCATATTTAAAAATTTAACGTCTTATATTTGGTCTATTGTCACATCCCTTCCTATCTATACAGTATATGTATTACCTTCTGTCCGTTACATAGCACAATACCAATCTGTAGTATGACTTTTTGATGATCTAGTTGTTTATTTGGTTTTGCACATCATCAAGGTGTCATAATTAGTTGTTTATTATTCCCAAAATTTGCTATTCAATCGTGAAAATTCATTTTTTAGTTTTACCCTGTTCCTGTTTTAGCTACTGAGTTGAATTATTTGTTTGGTGGTCTAATGTTAAATGTTACATTGTTGATTTTATATCTGAAGAATGTTCTAATTTACTTTTGTTTTAAATTTCTTCTTGGATGAGTTTTGGTTTGTTATTTGAAAAATAAGGTTTGAATCCTCTTTATAATCAGTTTAAAATTGGTGAAACAAGTTTGTCCTAGTAGAGTAAAATATATATTGCAAAAGTATTATATATTATTAATTTTATTTTTAACAAATAATTAGTGTGAATAATTTTATAATTGACTGTCTTCTAAAATATTATAATAAACAAAATGAATATCCACATTATTAATTAGTCCATCTGTGACATACTTCTGCCCTCTTAAATATAAAAGGTTTTAATGCACTTCCCCACATAAAAGAACTAATCTTGAAATTTATCTTTCATCTATGTTGTTGCTTTTTTTATTATTTTTGTCTTCACTAAACTATAATCTTTCTGCGAATATTTTATACGTTATATCTTTTTTATATATTTTATTATATTATATACTGGTCTTGTATGCTCGTTTGTACTTTATGAGAAGAAATGAAAGAAAAAATTTTATATTGTTACAAAAATAATAAATATTTAATTTAAATTTTATTTCTAAATAATGCGTTTGTCAAAAATTATTTCTTAAGAGATAAATCTCAAAGGATTAATCACAAAATAATAAAATGAGGGAGAAATAAAAATTAAAATTTTGTTTTCAAAAGTTTTTTTTAATGATACACGTACCATTTTATTTAAACAGAAGTAACTATAAAAAATTGAATATCTAACAAAATAATAAAATTAATTTTGTTTTTAAAAATAACGTTTTACAAATGGATTAACAAAGAAATATTATATAACTCAAAACATTAGGCGAGTGTAATGTTGAAATCTTGAAAATTTTGTACCATAAAAGCTACAATTCACCTGTCCAACGGGTTTGGTCATATAAAACTTCATCTATATTCTATTTGCAAAACGTTGCTTTTTAAAATTATTAATAAAACGAAATTAAATAATGAATTATAATTTACTAATGCATGTTTAATATTCAAAACCTTTACTGATTTACTTTATTGATTTGTAAGATTCCACAGAAATATTTTAATCAACATCTTTCTTGAGATGTATGAAACATTCAATTTTGTATATATATATTTTCGACTTTGCTTATGATGAAAACTTTTGAATGTGTAATTTTTTGGTTACGTTGAAAAATTAATTCGCTTTTTACAATTTTGGATTATTGCAGATGCGTGTAAAACGCATTATGTTCATTTATCAGATTTTTTATATTTATTTTTTTTATTTTATATAATTCTTCTACAAAAATCATGCTTACAGTTTTAAAAAATTTAAGAAAATTCTTAAATATTTAATTTAATCAGAAAGAGCACACCTTCCTGACAGGATAAAAACTAAGACAGTAAAATATAAATTATTAATCTGATGAATGATAAAATTAGTTAATTTTCACAGGTAAATATTGTTATCTTAAGATATCAAAGAAATTGATACCTGTTATCTTCGCAACAAAGAAATTGATACTGGATTTTAATCTTTTTAGCTTCATTGTATAACAAAAAGAAGTTTTTTAAGATGGTACATACGAATAATTTGATGGATTTGTCCAGTCCCGCAAGGTGCCAAGTTTTTTTTTGAAAAGATTGAATATGTTATTTTTCATTTCAATTGTTTTAAGAGTAAGAACATAAATGTTTTGTATAGTGATTGTGCATGATTGTTGTGGACCATGCTGGTTTAAATGATAATATGTCATTAGCAAAAATTTGTACACCAACTTTGTCAACTACATCACTAATTTAAAGTTTCATCACACTTTGAGTATAACCTAATAATAATAATATTTTTATTTATCCAAGGATTTGTGCAGAAAGTTGAATAGAGTTTAAAAGTATCTAACAACTCTTGCATTTTGAGAAGCACAATTTTACTCAAACTAAGGATATCAAATTCTATAACGCCTCACTATCATCTTCACCTTCAAGTATCAAAGTGTTTGAACTAGTGAAACATCCAGGGACATTTTTTAAATCAATATCTTTCTTGAAATATATTAAAAACATTCAATTTGGTTTAGTTCTAAATGAATAAGTATTTCAAATCCCTAAGTGAAAATAATTATACTAACAATATATAATAATTTACTAAAAATGTAGTAGGCAATGACTCTACTGTGGATTATCACCTTAGTCGTTTCTGTGATTGTTTCCTTTTCCCAAACCTTATATGTTGGGATGCAAGCAAGGATTGGGCCCGCATAATTTTGGAGTAAAAATTCTCAGATATCTATTTGGAACTCAGCTGAATATACTCCAGGATTATGGTAACAATCTCAGAATCACCGTAACTGGTTGGCTTGTACTTCTCCTATCATATCATATATATATATATATATATATATATATATATATATATATATATATATATATATATATATATATATATATATATATATTTATATATATATATATATATATATATATATATATATATATATATATATATATATATATTTATATATATATATATATATATATATATATATATATATATTATATATACATAAATATATATATATATATATATATATATATATATATATATATATATATATATATATATATATATATATATATATATATGGTTATTGAAATTGAAGAAAAGTATACTAATTTAGTTAATCGAGTAATCAAATAATACCTTAATAATACCAAATTAGTTCATTCGCATTTGATCTCTTTTCAATTTTATTCTGATACAAAATGGAGAGCCTTGTATGTACAATAAGCGAAAGAAAATAATACGCACAATGCAAAATTAAATCGAAATGAAATTTTGGGAATAAAAATAAACACGCGCACTGAAAAGGACCTCTATTTATGAAAAATAACAGTTATTAAATCTTCAATCAGTTTTAATTTAAAGTCTATTAGGAGTGAATGGCGCAGTGATCTCTTGAAAGTAAATCACATTTATTGTTTATTTTTTAAATAATCATAACTATATACTACCAATTTAAATCAACAATAATTTTTAATTTAAGAATATTTAAATATTATATCTAAAATAATGTATATAGAAAAACTATTTTAAAATTAAAATCATCACCATTCAACTCCTTTAAACTAATAATCAAAATCTTTATTTTAATAATCATTAAAATCATCTTATCTTTTCATTTATTGTTTTTTTACATTAAATTTTCTTTTTTTTCAATCTATAGAATGTGTAGAACGTTTACTTTTTTGTTCATAGCGTTTTGTGTTTAAAGATGACGATATTTTCAACGTAGAATTAAAAATTAGATTGTGAAAACGGGGAAAGTTAGATACACCATAGATTGTTATATTATTATTTTTTATATGGATACCGAAATTGTACTTAAATATATAGAAGGGGATTGTTTAAAATATATAGAAAATTATTATTTTTTCACTTTTGCTTATTACGTTTTATGAAAAACTTTTGATAAGATAATATGGTTTTTTTTTATTTTATGTTAAATATTCAACAGAAATGAAA
>OZ010737.1:69987-94987 GCA_963932295.1 Tipula lateralis
CAGAGATTATGATTTCTTCAAAGTAAATATTTATTTTTAAAATCAACTTTGCTTCAACAAAAATCTCCATATAAGATCTTGCTCTTTGAAATAAAACAATTATATAAAATACATATTATTCAGTGATTGACACAGATTATTAAACTCAGAGAAATAAGACAAATTTACTATGTTCAATTATATTTTATGGATTTAAAAATTTACCCGTTTATTGTTTTTATCGATATACGAGAACTATTCGATATGTTAAATATGTTCGATAATATGTTAATTCGACAAAACATTTTTTGTAATTCCTAAGGTGTCCTAAATGCATTAACGTTCCTGATAACCATATTTTAATGTGGGTGTTAATTAAACACAAAAATAAACAACACTTAATAAATAAATTCATGGACAATTTAACCGATCGTTATTTATACCCTTTTCAACTGTTTTTCGTTTTCTAAATATATGTGAGTTTATATAATCAGTCGGTATTATTAACATAAATAATTAAACAACACCAACAAGAAATTCTGATAAGAAAAAAGTTAAAAATTTGCATAAATAAATTGTAAGTTTGAACTAAGTATACTATCTTGTTCAAATTTAAATAAGACGAGAAAAGTTACTGTATTTACGAGATTTTTGAGATGAGTTTACTTTATATAATAAAATACTTAAAATAAAATTTTGTGTTTCTCAATTAAAAAAAATCAACTTCGGAAAAGGTATAGTCATTATTATTAGTATCTAAGTGTTGATACCTAAAAAAAATAATCCACAAAGTAGCATTTGTCTATGTCAAAAATTAATATGAATACACTTATCTAAATCCACAGCTTATGACCTTCAGTCAATTAGTTTCAACACATTTAATTTATTCTTTTATTTTAACTCTAACTTCTACACATTTGATACACATTTGATTCTACACATTTGATACACATCTACTACACATTTGATTTATATAAATAAAACACTAACCTCAAGTCATAACATTATAATCACCTGTGATTGTAAAATGTTCCATATCAGCTGATTTCTTGTTTACCTGTTTGATATTTTTATTATTCATTAAACTAATTGTTAATTTAATTGATAACCAACCTTAATAACCATAGCTAACTAAATATTTTATGGTTAATATTTATTTGGTAATTTTTGAAAACATAGAGGTCTCTATTGTATGAAATAATATTAAAAGGCGCGAATTTTTTATGTTAAAAAAAAATTATTTTTAAGAATAAAAATTATTATTATAAAGCGAACTGCGAAAGCATACAGTGATATACAGTGATCAGAATAAAACCTAAAATTAAAAACACAGTGATTATTTATTATTTACCTGGAACATTATTTGGATACGAAAGACACCGCTTCGACATATTTACGACCCCTGCTACTATTTTGGATACGAGAAAACACCGCTTCAACATATTTTTGACCACCGCTATACTTTTGATACGACGCACAACCAACGATAAATTTGGACCTTTGCTTTACTTTGGACACGAGAAGAAAAACGGATCATAAAATTGGTGCTAGTTCTGGTTTGGACAATCCAGATTTACACAGTGCATTGAACGCTGCATCTGAGCCTCAAGCAGTGAATTGGGCTGACAAGCACGGCGAATTAACCAGCTCCACAGAGTGTCAACGGAGTTCAGTGCCAACTGTACATTGGTCCTTCGAACCGGATCTTTCGAATTGGAATTTTTGGCGCCAATTTTCCGCTTGGGTATAAACTGTGAGTAGAAGATTATTTTCTTTGAACTTTATTGAAAATTAAAATTATAAATAAAACAATAAAGTGACCAGTGAAAATTTAAACCAGTTAAATCAAAGCTTCTATAAAAAAAAAAAAAAAAAAACGTGAAGTGATAAACCGTAAATTTGAACTATGGCAGAGGCCCGAGGATTAAAGCGAATGATAAAGAGTTTTGAAAGTATTAAAACTCAAACATCAACATTCACAGCCGACACTCGTATCAGTGAAATAAAAACTTTTATTACGCTTTTAGCTGATGAATGGAAGGAATTTCAAGCTCTTGAAAGGCTAATGAAAGGTGAATTCGATGACGCAAATATGGATTTGGTTGAAAAAATCGAGGACACCTACGCTGAATTGAAGCAAAGATTGGTTAGACTGGAAAGACAGCATGAAGAAATCAATTCTAACCTTAGTAATCATTCAGTAGAGGAGCTTATGCTTAATCAAAGCAATTTCCTGCAAGAGATTTCTTCAATAAACAAACGGGAAAGTGAAGTTCGCCTACCTCGTGTCAACATTCCTGAGTTTAGTGGCAATTACGCAGATTTTCCGTCTTTTCGGGATCTATTCGAAAACTCGGTTCATAACAACGAAACAATTCCTAAAGTACATAAACTACAGTACTTGAAAAGCCTACTCAAAGGAGATGCATATGCTCTAATTAAGCATTTAACTGTGACCGATGCTAATTATGACGAAGGTTGGGACAAGGTTAAAGCCAGGTTTGATAAACGCAAACACGTGGTGCAAACTTTGTTAAAACGCTTTATGGATCAACCAAGCCTGCAACAAGGTTGTGCAAAATCTATTCGCCATTTGTCGGATATATCAGATGAAGTCATAAGGGGTTTGAAGGTACTAAGTGAACAAGCGGAAGGTCGAGATCCATGGCTCGTTTATTTTTTGGTAAATAAATTGGACAACGAATCAAAAGAAGCATGGGCTCATGAATCTACTGAGATGGACTTTCCCTCTTACTCAACTTTTGGTATTTTTAAATAAAAGAAGTGATGCCTTAGAAAGTTTAAGCTCAATGCAAAGAGCTAAGGCACCTGCAATGAAACGAGTAAGCTCATTGGTATCACATGTCGCCAAATTTACTTGTCCATTATGTTCGGGAGAGCACTATTTGAGTAAATGTGACAAATATATAAATCTAACAGTGCCTGAACGTAAAGGAATAGTAGCGGAGAAAAAACTGTGCTTTAATTGTCTTTCTCCTTCTCACCCGTCTGTAGTATGCAGGTCAAAATATAGTTGTGGTAAATGTCATCGGAGACATCATTTGACCTTACATTTCGAAGAAGCGAAGAAATTAAATAGTGACGAAATATTAAATGGTAACATTTTGAATATTTCAGAAACCAGTATAGCTAAAAATATTGAATCGAATGCGGCACATCTACCTAGTTTCCAATCATTACTTCCCACGGCGATAGTAGAAGTAACTGATAAATATGGAGCAATTCACAAATGCAGAGTATTGTTAGATTCCGGGTCTCAAGCCTCTTTTATAACAGAGACCTGCATGCAGCGGTTGAAATTGCCTCGATCCAAGGCAAGCATTACAATTACTGGTTTAGCCTCCGGAAAAGTAACGACTAAAGGAATGGTTTCCATCTCAGTAAACTCAATTTATTCGGCGAAGGATACAATGCATATTGATGCGCTTATACTCAGTCAACTACCTAACAGATTACCAAGTTTTGATTTTGATTGTAAAGATGTGAGTTTTCTAAATGATTTGAAACTAGCTGACCCTAATTATAATCAAGTTGGACCGGTTGACATTTTAATCGGTGCTGAAAGATTTTTCCACATTCTTCGAAATGGGCGGCTATCCAATATTAACAACACTTTAGTGGCGCAACGCACAATGTTTGGGTGGATTGTATCGGGAATAACAAATAAAAATAGTGTGTTGACCAGCGAGACAGTGCAAGTGAACAATTGCACTCTTAATTTGCATTTAGATGTCGATATTGACAATACCTTAAAGCGGTTTTTTGAACAAGAGGAGATGCCTAGCGAACATATTCTAGATCCAGAAGAAGCTGAATGTGAACAACATTACAAGAGTACTTGTGAACGAGACAATAATGGACGTTATATTGTAGCCATTCCGTTTAAGAAGAATGCAGCTAAACTTGGGAATTCAGTGAGTGCAGCAAGGCGTAGATTTTTATTATTAGAAAGAAAGCTGCAAGCTAATCCAGCACTTAAAGAGGAGTATGTAAAATTTATAAGCGAATATATTAATCGAGGTTATTTGGAGCTTATCAAAGAGACTGACATTACCATAGATGAAGAGAAAAGCTTTTATTTGCCCCATCACTGTGTGCTGAAGGAAACAAGTGAAACGACCAAACTTCGTGTTGTATTTGATGGCTCTGCAAAGTCTTCAACAGGAATCGCTTTAAATGAGAAAATGCTAGTTGGTCCAACCATACAGCCAACTTTGTGGGCAATTTTAATGAGATTCCGAAGTCACAAAATAGCGCTGATTGGAGATATCGAAAAAATGTACAATCAAGTTTTGGTTCGAGAGAGTGACACGCAATTTCAAAGAATTTTGTGGCGAAGTGAAGTATCTGATGAACTTAAGCACTATAAGTTGAATACTGTTACTTTTGGTTTAGCCAGTTCATCATTTTTAGCCATTAGAACCCTACATCAGATTGCTTATGATAATAAACATAATTACCAAGATATTATTATATCGCGAATTTTGAATGATTTTTATGTTGACGATTTTATATCAGGAGCAGAAACGGTAGAAGAAGCGCACAACATTAAAGAAAAAATTACTGAGGCATTATTAACTGGAGGATTTAACATAAGGAAGTGGAAATCGAACGTATCGGATATTACGGCGATGGAAAATACAGGTGAGGTTTCGATATTCCATAATTCAACCGAGACGAAAATACTGGGACTTCAATGGAATGCGCAGGAGGATATTTTCATATTCAAGTTAAATATCGAGAGTGAGAGAGAACCAACAAAACGACAAGTTATCTCCGAATATTCCAGAGTATTTGATCCGTGTGGATGGTTGTTTCCAACTATCATCCTAATGAAGATAATGTTTCAATCTCTATGGTTACTGAAATTGGGCTGGGACGATAAGCTACCAGACAACGTGGCAGACACCTACAAACGAATTCGAAGTGAGTTGAAATTATTAGAACGCATAAAAATAAATCGATACATTCCACAGGACGGCGCAATAGAACTGCATGGATTTTCTGATGCAAGTGAAAAGGCGTACAGTGCCGTAGTGTATTGCAAAACCATAAGTGAAAACGGCACAGTTACAATTAATCTTATGACATCGAAAACCAAAGTAGCACCAATTAAACAAGTATCCTTGCCGAGACTGGAACTATATGTGGTGCCCATCTACTAACTAAACTACTAGCTCTGGTGAAAGCTACCATAAAGAATCCGGTAAAATGTTTTGGGTGGACCGACTCCACAATTGTTTTAATGTGGCTATCCAGCCATCCAGCAAGATGGAAAACGTTTGTGGCTAATCGCACGTCGGAGATTTTAAGTCAACTACCTCGAAACCGTTGGAACCATGTACGATCCGAGTATAATCCTGCGGATTGCGCGTCAAGAGGAGTATTTCCTTCGCAACTGTTAAATTTGCATCAATGGTGGCATGGTCCAAAGTGGTTGAAAAGCTCTAGCACTGATTTTACTGTTCAAGAGGTGGTTTCTGCCGACGAAAAACATTTGGTTGAAGAGCGAAAAAGCTTCAAACTCGTCGCTTTTAATACGCAATCAGAAGAACACATAATAGACTTGCTAATATCCAGGATCTCATCTTATTTCAAATTATTAAGGGTCCTAGCATATGTCTTAAGATTTGTAAAAAATATAAGATTACCGAAAAACAAAACTTTAAGATTTTTATCCGTAAAGGAGATTCGGAACGCCAGAGACATCATCTTTAAACATCTGTAAAAACACATCTTTCAAAATGTACATCCAACACTCATTTAACGTTTGAAGAGATGGCAACTTTGCTAAGCCAGATCGAGTCGATTCTGAATTCAAGGCCGCTATACGCAACAGCAAATGATGATGCAGCTATTGATGTTTTAACACCAGCGCACTTTCTCATAGGCTCAGCGAATTTTTACCTACCTGAGGAAGAGATTGGTGAAACCATACCAGTTAGAAGGCTGACAAGGTGGCAATGTATCCAGCAGCGTGTTCAGTCATTTTGGAAAAAATTCAGCATCGAGTATCTACACAATCTGCAACAAAGAGCAAAATGGCGTGAACCACAACAAAACTTTAACATTGGCGATGTCGTGCTAATAAAGGAAGACAATTTACCAACTTACAAATGGGTACTTGGAAAAGTTGTTCAGTTACATCCAGATCAACATGGAAGAGTTAGAGTTGTCACTTTAAAGACATCCACAACAACACTTAAACGGCCAATTGTAAAATTGTCTAAGCTACCAGAGCAAGAGAATGTAGCGATAGTTAACGACGGTATCGTTAACGGGGCGGAGAATGTTGATACCTAAAAAAAATAATCCACAAAGTAGCATTTGTCTATGTCAAAAATTAATATGAATACACTTATCTAAATCCACAGCTTATGACCTTCAGTCAATTAGTTTCAACACATTTAATTTATTCTTTTATTTTAACTCTAACTTCTACACATTTGATACACATTTGATTCTACACATTTGATACACATCTACTACACATTTGATTTATATAAATAAAACACTAACCTCAAGTCATAACATTATAATCACCTGTGATTGTAAAATGTTCCATATCAGCTGATTTCTTGTTTACCTGTTTGACATTTTTATTATTCATTAAACTTATTGTTAATTTAATTGATAACTAACCCTAATAACCATAGCTAACTAAATATTTTATGGTTAATATTTATTTGGTAATTTTTGAAAACATAGAGGTCTCTATTGTATGAAATAATATTAAAAGGCGCGAATTTTTTATGTTAAAAAAAAATTATTTTTAAGAATAAAAATTATTATTATAAAGCGAACTGCGAAAGCATACAGTGATATACAGTGATCAGAATAAAACCTAAAATTAAAAACACAGTGATTATTTATTATTTACCTGGAACATTATTTGGATACGAAAGACACCGCTTCGACATATTTACGACCCCTGCTACTATTTTGGATACGAGAAAACACCGCTTCAACATATTTTTGACCACCGCTATACTTTTGATACGACGCACAACCAACGATAAATTTGGACCTTTGCTTTACTTTGGACACGAGAAGAAAAACGGATCATAAAATTGGTGCTAGTTCTGGTTTGGACAATCCAGATTTACACAGTGCATTGAACGCTGCATCTGAGCCTCAATCAGCGAATTGGGCTGACAAGCACGGCGAATTAACCAGCTCCACAGAGTGTCAACGGAGTTCAGTGCCAACTGTACACTAAGAACATATCTCAATTTGGTTGTAGTTCATAGTTTACAAAAAGGGATGAGAAATTTTATATAAATTTAAAAAGAACAGATAAATATCATTCATAATCTCTATCTAAATTATCCTTAACAATAATAGTATAGTATCAATAATTTTTTTATATTTCAAGTAAAAGTAAAGTATTTTCTGGCATTAATGATGACTATAGATATAAATATATATATATATATATATATATATATATATATATATATATATATATATATATATATATATATATATATATATATATATATAAATATATATATATATATATATATATATATATATATAAATATACATATATATACATATATATATATATATATATATATATATATATATATATATATATATATATATATATATATATATATATATATATATATATATATATATACATATATATATATATATATATATATATATATATATATATATATATATATATATATATATATATATATATTATATATATTTATATATATACATATATATATATATATATATATATATATATATATATATATATATATATATATATATATATATATATATATATATATATATACAGTACTGTGCAAAAAAATCCGGACAGTTCGAATTCCTTTAAAAACTTAAAATATTGCCTAGTGTTTTTACTTTTTTTTAGATTCCAATTTTAAGATTGCTTTTGGTAATTCATCCGAACTCTGAAAGTATAAGCTGTAAAAGTTATGTTTATGGAGAAAGAGCTTTATATCCCCAAATAAGGAACCGATTATTTTTATGCAAGTTGGAGCTTTCTGCCACATAGCCAGACCTGTTAAATTTATTTACTGGAAAATATCTTCTTTCGACTGGCCCGACATGAACCTCATAAGAATGGGTGGGAATCGATGAAGTGGTTACAATTGTGATCACAACCAAACCGCAGCTCTTACAAAAGATTTATTATGTGTGGAGTCATCCACAAATTCAGCAGACATAGTAAAGTCTTGCATTGACAGTAAAATGTATTATATCTAAATTAAATCGACGACACCTTTAGTTTGCGAAATATAATTGATTTAATCTGTAGTATATTAAACTCTATTAAATGAATTTTATTATTTCTAGTAAAGTTATATCGTTCTAGTATATTCTAGTAATTATTTTCTAGCTTTCGTTCTATTTTTGGTTTAATAGATTCATTATAATCTTCAATAAATAAGAAGAACAATCAAAATCTGATGACTGAAATTGATGATTTTAAATTGAAGTGTAGTTATGTACACTTACGCAAATAAAACGAAATTAGCACCCATATTTTTATATAGTTGTGATACTTTTCACATGATGTGATAATCATATTTTGGTATTCTCTGATTCGGTTAAACCGACGAGGTAGCCCTTGGCGTTAAACATAATATTTATATTTATCAGACCTTACATAGGAGAATAGGGTTTTATATACCACTGTTTATTCTCACTTGTACGAAACCTTCATCGTAGCTTTGCTAAGACCAGGTATACTTTTCACTTTGGTTGGAAGTCGATACTATTTCCCGTGTAACACAATTCGAGCTCACGATTATGATATAAAAACATAATCAATTTTTCCATTTTCAAAACTTGTGCAATTTTTTATGGAATGTTAGATGCATTTTAGACTATTACTACAGAGAAGAAATAAAGCTTTTTGGATATATGGTTTCATATACAACGGCAATAAAAAGTTAAAAAATTAAACACACATATGTATATGTAGGAATCCAACGAGTAAAACAACCGGCAATCTTCTAATTTTAACAATTATATTTTTGATTACTTTATCTTCTCGCATTCTTGAATCGACTAATTCTTTTCCCCCTTCGTTTTCGATTCGATTTTCATTTATTTACATATATATATATCTATATATATATATATATATATATATATATATATATATATATATACATATATATATATATATATATATATATAAACATATATATATATATATATATATATATATATATATATATAGATATATATATATATATATAAATATATATATATATATATATATATATATATATATATATATATATATATATATATATATATATATATATATATATATATATATACATATATATATATATATATATATATATATATATATTAATATATATTTATATATATAAATATATATATATATATATATAAATATATATATATATATATATATATATATATATATATATATATATATATACATATATATATATATATATATATATATATATATATATATATATATATATATATATATATATATATATATATATATATATTTACCTTTACCATAATTATAATAATATCATTTTATAAGCGTTTTACTAAAATCGGCATAAATTCGTTTAGTTCGTCACAAAACATAAACAACGTATACAACAACTATTTCTATATTTTATCAGCTTCATTAATCAAAAACTAAATAAAATATAAGTAGTATTGTAATAGTAGCAAAATAATAAATATATAGTGGAATGAATTAGTAATAAAATAACACTTGTATAAAATTTCAATTATATTATCATAAAATTAAATACGATATATTGAAAGTTTTATACACGACAATAATAACAAAAATCAGATTTATAATAGCCTTATTTCAATTAAGTTGTGGAAGTGTTTCTTGAAAACCATATTTAACTTTCCATTATCAACGCAATTGTGTTTTATAATAAAATTTATTTGGGTGGCCCAATTATATGCTATTCCATTATAGACTTATGTATTTATATTTATAATAGATATTCTCTACTGAGTTTTTATACATATACGTAGTATTTATAAATTTAAGAGGTTAAATTTTAATATTTAATATTTCATTAATTATGTTTTTGAATAGAGAAATAATATCAAATTTCTAACATTTTGATCTTATACTTGATCTTATACTACATTGTTGAATTGGAGCTACACTGGCTGATATTGTTTAGGTATTGAGAATATTTTATTTAATAATGGTATAAATTTAAAGTGCAAAAATAAAAAATGCTCATGTTGCGCTTGAATATATCACAATATTTAGTACTTTAGAAGTACAAACTATGTTCAATATCTAATAATTAGTCCCGCGAGTAATGTTATGGGATTTAAATTTGACATAGAAAGTTTGTTAGTTTTTTCGTTTGATTATAATCAAACTTAAAATAACCTTCATTGTCAGCAGTATTGACTTCCAAAGAGGTAAAAAGATAAAAGATGTTTTACAATGGATTATCATTATATGTATATTTTCAATGGAACAATCAATCATAACTTATTGATCCTAGATCTATATCAATCTCTATTAAATAAGCTACAGCAAAACTACTAAATGAGCATTTTCAACATCGGATTCAACATCATTCACTATGAACAGAATACGAGTATGTTTTATTTAAATTTTTAATACTTTAATGTTTTAGTTAAATTTTTTACTTTAAATAAATGAAAATTACTTACAAAATATTAAGTTTGATTTTTAGAAATAATATTAAACTGTTATATCATAAATATAAAACTTGAATTTTTTGATTTCGATTATTGTTTCTTATAGATTTAATTTTTCCCCTACTATTTAGCAGAGAAGCGAAACAAATCAAAAATCTTTTTTGAGATGGCTTTTTCAGCTGACATTGTATACATTTATTTACAAATTTTTAATTTTCATTCATGATGATTCTTTTTGATTTTTGATTTCATTTTCTTGTGATTTTTAATTTCGTTGACGTTTCGTTCGATTATGATTCGATGTGGTTTTCGAGTTGCGTTATTTGGAGCTGGAAAGTTCCAGGTTGGAATTCCGATGAGCGATGCAAAAGGGATTTTTCACAATCTGGTTATGATCGTTGGTTTGAATAAATATATTTATTACCCCTCCCCACATACTAGGACTTCAGAATTCATAGGTCGACCATAATCCTTGTCAGTTCTATAAGCTAGTATGAAAGGCGTAAAGAAGGAAATTAATAATCGAAGCTCGAAAGAGTGGAGAAGTACCTTGATCTTAAAAATATTGCAAAGATAGCAAACAAAGAAACAAGTACAAAATCTGCATAAATATAAAAATTAAATATAAAAATTTGATTAATGTCCAGTCCATAAATAATTTAAAAACAAAAAAAACTATTTAATAAAATTGCAAAATATTTATTTGTCAAGTAAACAATTGACAGTATGACATTTTTTGTCTTAACTTAAGAAAAAAACAGAAAATAATATGAAAATAGATATTTAAAATTAAATTTTTTAATGTATAGACTATTTTTAAGGTTTACAATTTCTATGGTTAAATATCAATTTATGAGTTTTTAAGTTTCTATGGATAAATTTCATAAAGATAATTTCTATTATAGAAATTCTAAAGGTTTTTTAGTAAGTTTTCACTGACAAGCCCATAATAACACAACATACGCTTTTTTAACGATAAAAAACATAACTTTAAGAAAACTTTAAAATGAGAGTAATCTAAAAAATTAAACGTTCACTCGACATTTAACTTAAAAATCGGAGGTAACTTTTAAACTAAGATAGAAAGCCATATTTTTTATTGCAGATACGGATTCTACGACTAAAAGTACGTATGATTTGAATGAAATATTTTGTTCGGTTCATATGGTGTTGTAATCGACGAAATTCAATTTTTTCAATTTCTTCTTCTTAGAACACACGCATTCGCTTCATCAAAACGTTTGAAATAAAATTCTTCATCAAAACAATTTATTCAGTTTTTTAAATCACATTTATCGTTTGTGTTATTTCTTATCTTCATGTTTTTCGTAATTGCAAAATAAACGATAAAATACTTTAGAATAGAGCGTTTAACTGTGGTAGAGAAAATTGAAATGGTTCTGGTTTATGGAGAAGCTAGCAAAAATCTTAAAAATGCTGTTGCTATTTACGCTCACCGTTTTCCGGATAGGATTCGCTCACGTGCTTCATTTGGCCGTACTATCAAATAATTTATTACTGATGGAAATGGCACCCGAAAAAGAGGACCCGTAGAGCAACAGTCACTAGAGAAAATAATGAAATTGCTGTATTGGCAGCGGTAGTGCACGAGAAATAGTTCACGATTCCGGATTGTGCCTCACCAGTGTTTGGAGAATTTTAAAACGACACAAGTATCATCCATATCATGTGTCCATTGACAAAAAGTTACCCAAAATCGGGTAACTTTTTGTCAATGGGTACGTGAACAAATACAACAAAACCTCAATTTTTTTCGTTGCGTAATGTTCTCTGACGAATCGTCATTTACAAACTATGGAACGGTTAATCGACAACACATGCATTATTGGAGTGTTACAAATCCGCACTGGCTTCGTCAAGTTGAACATCAGCGTCCTTGGACTGTCAACGTGTGGTGTGGAATAATTGGCAACAAACTCACAGGCCCCCACATTATTGAAGGCAACTTGAATGTTCAAATGTACCGAAACTTTTTGGAAAATGAACTGCCAATATTACTTGAAAATTTGAGCTTAGAAGTGAGACGGAACATGTGGTTTCAACATGATGGTTGTCCTGCACACTATTCGGTGGTGGCACGTGAAATACTTGATCGTGATTCCAATGGTCGCTGGATCGGTAGAGCTGGTCCAATAAATTGACTCGCCAGGTCTTACTGCGCCAGATTTCTGTTTGTGGAGCTATCTCAAAGACAAAGTTTACAAACAAGAACCAACAACACGTGAGAACATGATTTAGCGAATCTGAAATGCGTATGCTGAAATCCAACCAAACAGACTTCTCAGTTGTGTACAATCATTTGAAATGCGTATTAATAAGTGCATTGAAATCGCAGGCAATCATTTTGAACACTTATTTTAACCTAAAATTATTTTATTCACCTGCCATTTACATTAATAAATTGTTTTGATGACAAATTTCGTGTATTTCCAATGAAAACGTGATGTTTTTTATTTCAAACGTATTGCAGAATCGAATGTGTGTGTTCTACGGGTGTTTTCCAATCATCGAGTTATTTCAAACTTGTTGATTTATTTGACGCCAACTTGAATAAGTCAGTCAAGCTGTTCCAACTGATTTAGGTGACTTATTTTGACAATCACTAATCAAAACAAATTTTACAAATTATTTTTTAATTGAATACAATGTTGTACCGTTTTCTTTGCATATCCAGAACAAATTTTTGAATTTAACTATAGAAAATTTTATATTGCAATTTATACAAATTCATAAATTAACAAGTTTTTTTGTTTGTCGAACATTTATTATTAATGTGAGTTGACAATCGTGTTTACATGATCAAATAAGTATTCTGCTGAAAGAAAGAGATAGGAAATATGTCACCTCAATAGCAGACTTATTTGAATAAATCGGTATAAGCAAATAAGTTGGTGTTTGGAAAACACCCTAAGAAAGAAAAAGAAATTTAAAATATTGTGTTTCGTCGATTACAACGCCATCTATCATGAACCGAACAAAATATTTCATTCAAATTATACGTACTTTTAGTCGTAGAATCCGTATCTGCAATAAAAAATATGGCTTTCTATCTGAGTTTAAAAGTTACCTCCGCCCCACCTACAAAATGTGGGGCGGGGGGCTATTTTTTTGCACTAATGTATTTCTCCCACGGTATGATTAAATTTTGATTATGGACATTTTTTCCATAGAGTGGCTATTTTTCGAGATATTTGATCGTCTCAGTTTAAAAGAAACACCCGGTATATAGTTAAAATTCTTATTTGTTTTAATATTTGAATTGTCACTGATAAGTTCATAAAGTGATAACCATAGAAACACAAAGAAATGCGGCAAAATCGTATGTTTTCATCAAAGAAATTCTTGAAAAAAAATTGTTAAATTTATCTATTACTAAATAATAACAATTACAAAATAATTGTTAAATTTATCTATTACTTGAAAAAATTGTGTTTGCGGTAAATGAGTCAACAAAATAGACGTTTGATGTTAAAAATAATAAATACCAACATTATTCAGCCAAATAACTTTAATAAAGATTTTTCGAAGAATTAAAGTATGAAACAAAATATGGATCAGGTATATAAATATATTTTATTTATTTATTTACTATGATGAATTAAACTTTTAATGAAAGTTGATATAATAAATATATATATTTTTATATAACAATCAGAGTTTTATTTTATGTTTTTAATAATATTCATTTCATATAAAATTTCGTTTTAATTCGAAATGTAATCACGTGTTTATAGTTCTAATGACGTGTTGAAGTGTTTAAAGTTCAATTGTCATCAACTAAGAAATTGAATTTATATCGATATATATTTAGGTGTGGGGTCAAGTTAAGTTTTACTAACAAATTATTATTTGCTATGGTAAATTTTTATAAAACATGTACTAGTTTTTTTTATTTCTATAAGTTTATTCTTGATAATAATAAATTTAAGTTAATAGGAGCATCCTTCTTTTGATAAAAAGCTTTTGTTAAACAATTTGATTTTTAAGTGAAAGTATAGTTAAATTGATGTTAATGAAAATATTAACAACCTTGAATTATAGTATTATTAAATGTAGTATTATATTATTTATTATTTAATTATTGAGTATTCCTCTTTTACTCTGACCCTTGCCACTCTATTTCTAATTTTTTGACCAAGTGATCATCTGCCTATAATTTTTCTTCTGTCTCTTTGATTATCAAATAATATAGTAGAAATTGGATAGAAAAACTAGAAAACTAAAATAAATAAAACCTATCTAAGTTGAAATTTAATATTTCTTGGAAAACATCTTTTTTACTACTTAACTTTTTTGTATGTTGAAAATTAAAATGGATTAAATTTTGAATAAAAATCATATTCAACAAATTTATATTATATTTTAAAAAATTTACATAACAAAAATTATTTTTTTATTTTTCGAATTGACTCGTTTTTTTTATTAAGGTATCAAGTGTGTTTTTAATTTAAATGTGCCTGTTTACATTCATCCATCACTACACAACCTCACTGCGCACTTTATCGTTTACACGTAAAAACTCAAATCGTCATCAAAAATTTGAGTGATATTAGTATGTGTGAGATAATTTTCATTATATTTTGATGCTTTGCGAAGAAAGGTTCTCTTA
This sequence comes from Tipula lateralis, assembly GCA_963932295.1. Classification (NCBI taxonomy): domain Eukaryota; kingdom Metazoa; phylum Arthropoda; class Insecta; order Diptera; family Tipulidae; genus Tipula; species Tipula lateralis. The sequence goes on from OZ010737.1 coordinate 85,310, forward strand.
ACTAGAGGAAAAATTATAATGTTTATGGAAATTTATGTGTTGTTTTATATAAAAAAAACAGTAAAAAATATTTTGCTAAATAATTAAACTTCGAGCTTAGGGTAATCGATGTTTTTTCACTTTCCCAATACATAATAAAATACAAGGGAATATATAAAGACATATTGTAGATAAACATTTTATTTAGCAATCACCATTACAATTATTGAATACAAAACACAACGGTCCTAAAAAATAAAAATTTTGTTATCATTCATAAAATTTCATAAACAAAGTGAACGAAGAAAACAATCGACCCTTAAATTTTTTTTACACATATTACACCTATTTTTTAGATTTGGTCTTCATCCATCAATAGTCATCTCATAATCATAATGAAACAGCGAAATATGAAAAATAAATCCGATCCTAAACAAGTTTTTATTTAATTTTTTATTTTTATTGTGAGGCACAGTAAAAATTGGTTGAAAAATGCACACAAAAACCCCCACTCTAAAAATATTTTATAGACGAATAGGTAAGAGACGAGGAAGTGTCAAGTGATGCTACGTGTAAACACCCCCAATATATAACAATTTCTAATTCTATATTGTGATATTCATCGATCGCGTGAATTAAATATTAATAAACATTAAATTTATTTTTTTAAATAAACTTTTTTATTATATTTTTTATTTATTAATCTTAAGATTAACTTTTACATTTAATTTAATTTAATAACAAACTTTAATGCAATTCTTCAGAATGCCAGTTATGAAATCTCTTACAAACTTTAATACAACTCTTCAGAGTGTCAGTTAAGAAATCTTTTTATTAATTATAAATTTTCCTTTATATAGTCTTTTTACTCCCTACTTCTATTTTAATTTATATTATTGGTTTATTCTAATTCCAAGAAATTAAATGGTAAGTAATATATGTAATATAACTTGACCATATTTGATTCTAAGAAAATTGGTAAGTTATATTAAAATTATTTAATTCTAATCTTCAATAAAAATATATGCATTTGTGTTTCTAAGAAAACAATTGGCAAAACAAATACAATTATTAGAAAATATATTTTTAATATAATATTACATTATGTGTATTTGATATTTTATTACTTATGTCTGTTTCATTGTTTATGTCTGTATTGTTATGGAATATAACTCCCCCCTTATTAAATTTTGGATTCTCCTGAATTCTTTTAACATTAAATTTTATCTGTTTTTGTTTATAAAATATTACAATAATTAAAATTACAATTATTATTACAATTATTACAGACATACTTATTCCTGAATAGATAATAATTTTATGAAACTTTAATTCATTTATTTCATTAATATTATTCATGGTTTCTATCATTATTTCATTAAAAGTTAAAGTATCATTATTTGATATATATTCTAAATTTGAAATTATATATTTATTTCTTATTTCTCTTACATTATTATAAAATGTTTGATTATTTAGTTTAATAGTACAATTGTAAAATTTAATAAAATAATTACCATTAAGGTTAAACTTTCTTTCATCACAATTTGAAGATAAACTTATGTTATTTGCTAGTTGTAACAATAAACTACTATCATCTATATTATATATTTCAGTATCACATTTTTTTATATTTTGGCAATTTTTTGATAAAATACAATGTTTTAAATTATTTAATTGATATAATGCTTTATTTTCATCATATTCATAAAATTTATTTTGATATTCAAATGTTTTTACTATTGGATAATTAATAATATTACAATTATTTTCTTTTGATAATGGTATTATTAATTTATTATTTATGGTCATCATTTCATAAGGAATTTTAATTAAAAATATTAAATTATTATTAGTTGTTTTTGAAAAACCTACTTTTAATCTTTTAATTTTATTTGCATCTATCTGATATTCAACAATTTCGTCATGAGTTAAAAGAGATGGGTGTATAATATTGAGATTTGAAAAAATTATATTATCTTGTAATTCATTGATTATTTTATCTATTTCCTGTAAACGTATTTTTATTTCTATTGCTATTAATTGATATGTTGTATCATTTATTTTGTTTTCTATAAAATTTTGAATTGTTATTCGATCATTTTCTATAACAGTTAATAATGTATTTACTGATTTGTTAAAATTATTATTTATTTTAATTTGATTGTTTATACTTGTTATTAAATTATGGTCGTTTTCTTCTATTGTTTCCAAATGTTCATTTAATATTTGTCTGTCTTCGTCGTCCATAGTCCCTGAAATCCATTTATTAACAGTTCCTATAAAATTAAATAGTCCTCTTTTATGTATTACGTGATGTCCTGTTTTAAGTGTTGCAATTTTGTCTACTAATTTGTCTAAGTCATGTAATAATGAAGTACTATAATTTTTGGGAAGTTTGAATACTACTTTTATTGATTCTTTTATTAAGTTATCTATTTGTTTTAAGTCAATTATATGTAATGAATAATTATATGTCGTTGGTATTAATACTTCATCTTCTTGTAATATTACGTATCCATTATTTGAGTCAATTTTCTCTACTTGTAGTTCGGCTTGTATTAAAATTGTCCGTTGTAGTAGAAATATCGTTATTATCATTGGTAGTATTGTTGTTATTATTTTCTGTAAATTTTAAAGGTCTTTTAATGTTTATTGGGTGAATATTGTTTAAGTTATGTATTCGAAATTTCGGTTGGTCTTTGTGTCTAACCGATTTGTAATTTTTTATATAACCGTACTGTCTATTTTCTTCATAGTTTTCTCTATTCTTATTGTACTTTTTTATTCGTTTGGTTTGAGCATTTATTAAGTTTTTGTGTATTTCTTCTTTTTTTTGTGTGTCTTCTTCCGCTTCTATTGGACTACATTTTATTGTGCTATGATATTGATTATTATAGCTTTTTATAGCTTCTAACATTTGAATTCTTATGGGATGAATTTGTTCTATATTTAATATTCTTATTTTTTCGGTTAAGGTATTATTTAATCTCTCTATATCTGCGTTTCCAGTGTGGCTATTTGGTTTAACTAAATGTAATTCTACCTTTTCTTGATTTAAAAATTCTTTGATATTAATATGCTTGAATTCGTTATCCGCTACAATTTTTATGGGCTTTTTATGATTAAAATACATTTTCATTTTCTCTATTATTTCTAAATGATTTCTACTATCTAAAGGGTAAGCTATTGCAAATTTAGTGAATTTATCTATAAAAATTATGAATGATTGTTTCTTGTTTACGTACGTATCTACGTGGACTATTTCATTTTTATCTTTAGGAATTTCGGTTACTTTAAATTTTGGTTTTATAGGATTCCTGTCGTATTTTCCTCTACTACAGATATCACAATTATTTGTAATCTTATTAATAACTAGTTTAATATTTTTATGATAAATTTTGAATTTAAGATGTTCGTAAAGTGGAATTATTCCTGGATGTTGTTGATTTTTATGATGATACGAGATTATTTTAATCAACTCATCTTCTGACTCTATATCTTGAGCAAATTGAGTACATCTTATAAATTTAGTATTTGGGAATTCTTCTATTAGTGTTTGTTTTATATTATTGAACTCATCTTCTGTAATTTTGGTATGAATTGCTATTCTGGTGTCAGATAAATATGTTTTTAGTTTGTTTACTAACTCTTCTCTATTTATTCTTGGATTAATGTTAATTCTTCTATTTCCTAGTACATATTCTATTTCGTTAGTAAAATTTTCAGTAAGTATTAATTGGGTCTTGAATCTGTTTACAACTGTTTCTAAAATTGTCAAATTATTGTTTTCGTCTTCGTTTTGTAAAGGTATCGTTGGCTGGGTACTATCTGTACTTTCGTTTGTCAGTTCTGAATTATTTATTTCGTTGTTTTGAAAAATATGTGATGAATCTCCTCTCCCTTCGTTAAATTCAGAAATATTCTCTATTTTATTTATCTCGTGGTTATCGGCATTAAGTCTACTTAAAAAATCTGCTATTTTGTTTTCCTTGCCTTGTAAGTAATTAATTTTAATGTTATATTCACCAAGCGACAGTATCCATCTTTGAAGTCGTGGATTGAGGTCTTTGCCTAAATATTTGGTGTGTAGCCATTTCAAAGCTTGATGGTCCGTATTAAGTTCAAATTGTTTTCCATAGATATACGGTCTAAAATATTTTATCGACCATATGACCGCCAACAGTTCTTTTTCGGTTGTGTTATAATTAATCTCGTGATTGTTTAGTGTTCTACTTGCGTAAGCAATAGGATGATTTTCTTGTAATAGTACAGCTCCAATTGCGAACTGACTTGCGTCTGTATTCAGTACGAATGTCTTATTAAAATTTGGGTATCTTAAAATAGGATGTGTCGTTAACAAGGTTTTTAGTTGTTCAAATGCGTTTACGTAAGTTGGATCTAATTTATTAATTTTCGTATCTTTTTTCAAGTATTTGGTCATAGGTTGGGCTATTTTTCCATAGTCTTTGACGAATTTTCTATAGTAACCTGTTATACCTAAAAATGATTTAATTTGCTTTTGAGTTTCGGGAAGTTTTAATTCAGTTATTTGGTTAATTTTCTTTAAATTCGGTTTTAAGCCTTCTGTAGTTAAAGTATGTCCTAAGTATTCAGTCTCTTTACAAAAAAAGTTGCATTTGTCGATTTGTATTTTTAAGTTTGCTTCTCTTAATTTATGAAATATTTTATTAATGCTTACCACATGTTCTTCAATCGATGTACTGAAAATTAGTATGTCGTCGAGGTATACCACACAGATTTTATTTATGAATTCTCTAAGTATAGAATTCATTAATCGTTGGAACGTTGCCGGTGCGTTTTTCAATCCGAAAGGCATCCTAACATATTCGAAATGACCAAAAGGAGTAGAAAAAGCTGTTTTGATTTGGTCTTCCTTATTCATTAAAATTTGGTGGAACCCTTTAGCTAAATCTAAGGTAGTAAAATATTGAGCTCTACCTAGTTTATCTAATATACTATCTATGTTAGGAATTGGAAATTTGTCATCTATAGTGATCTCGTTTAGTTTACGATAATCAATAACAATTCTCCATTTCTTCACATTTGAATTATCCATTTTTTTTGGTACAATCCACAAAGGTGAATTATACGGTGAATTTGATTCCCTTATGATTCCCTGTTTCAACATATCCCCAATTTGTTTTTCAATTTCTTCTTCATGTATTTTGGGATATCTATATAATTTACTATATATTGGGTTGTTATGTTTTAATTTAATTTCATGAGTTATCTCATGAGTAAAGGTCAAATTATCACCTTCATTGTAAAACAAATCCTTATTTTTTGATAGTAAGTGTTTTAAGTTTTCTTTTTCTTCTTCATTTAAATGTTTTTGGTTTATTTTATTAAAAATTTCTTCTTTCGAGTTACCGATTGGTTCAAGGTGGTTTACTTCAGTAAGCTCACGAGGGTAACCGATATCTACGAATGGAATTATGTATTTATCAAATACTTTTAAGTATTCATTTTTTGTGTCAATGGTTGCTTCGAAGGGTTTTAAAAAGTTGATACCTATGATGGCATCATATTTTTCACTCTTAAGGGGAAAAATTTTCCATTCTAGCGTACCATTTTTTATTAATTCGTTTGGGATGGGAGTTATAGTTTTCTCCGTTACGTAATTTGGTCCACCCAACGAATTATATAATATAGGATATTTTAATTTTATAATTTTATAATTTAAAGAATTTGGTTTTATTAAACTGGTATCCGATCCAGTATCGATAAGGCAATTAATGCATTTGTCTTTAAATGTCAACTTTACTATGGGGAGTTGGTTTGCTGAGGCTGTTCTATAAAATTTACCTCGTTATTGAATCCGTTATTAATATTGTCTACCTCCATAGGTTCTACCTGTCTATTTTGTTCTTGTCTATCGAAAGTATTCCTATATTGTCCGTTATTATCATTTTGTCTATGGTTCTGTATTACCCTATTATTATCAAACTGTTGTCTAAACTGTTGTCTAAACTGTCCGTTAGTATTAGTTCTATGGTTATTAGAATTATTATTGTAATTATTATTGTGATTATTATAATTATTAAAATTTCTTTGAACTTGGTTGAATCCATTATTTGGTATATGATTTGGTTTTCTATTATTATTCCTTAGATTATTGTTACTTAAATTATTGTTAAATTTTTTTTCATTTGGCATATTTCTGTTATTTTTACTAATTCTATATTCATATTTAATAATGTCATCGGCCAAATATATTTCCGATTGACATAGAATATTGTCTAATTCATAAAGACTTTTGGAACTATCAATTTGTAATTGGACGATCGGAATAATTTTTGATTTTAGTATTTCTACTAATTCTTTGTCAATCGACTGATAAGTAAAATTATCCTCTTCGTCGAAATCACAAATTTCACTACATAGACTTTTAGTTTTATTTAGCTTATTAAATAGATCTTTTAAATTAAATACCTTTTGCTCCTTGGATTGGTACAGCAACTGATGAATGGTCTGCTTTGGACGGTACTTCAGTTTCAACTGTTGTATAACGTTGCTCCAAGTTCGCTGATGTTCTGGGATCTCCATAATTGTATTTCTGGCACTTCCCACAATTTTATTATTAATTAACTTTTTCAAACAATAAAACTTTAAATCGTTATTGTTTTCACCGCACAAACTTTCTGTATCTTCTACGGTTTTTAAGAATGATTTCAATTTAAATGAATCCTCACCAGAAAATGAAGGGATTTCATTGAAATTCCTTATTATCTGGTCGGGTGTTAAATTAAACTTAGTTGTTTTTAAATTATTTACTTTTTCATTTTGTTGGTTAAGTTGAAGATGCAGGAATTGAATTTGTTCCTGTAATTGTTTTTGTTGTTGCATTTGTTGTTGCACTAATTCACTTAACTGCTCGTTATTCATTTTTGCAAATCGATTATTATCGAATAACTTAAGCCTTTTTTCACTTAATTTCGCAATTTTTTTTTTTTTTTTTTTTTCTAAACTTTTTGTTTTATTTATTTTATTATTTATTTATTTATTTAAACTTTTAAACTTTTTGTTTTATTTATTTTATTATTTATTTATTTATTTAAACTTTTTGTTTTATTTATTATTATTTATTACTATTATTATTTTTCACTTTATTATATATATATATATTTTATTTTGTTTTATTTTACACTTTCAATTTTTTTTTTATTGTTAACGTAAACTCGTTTCACTAGATTCTTTTCTTCAGAAGAGAATCCTATCAACTGCGCCAATTAAATATTAATAAACATTAAATTTATTTTTTTAAATAAACTTTTTTATTATATTTTTTATTTATTAATCTTAAGATTAACTTTTACATTTAATTTAATTTAATAACAAACTTTAATGCAATTCTTCAGAATGCCAGTTATGAAATCTCTTACAAACTTTAATACAACTCTTCAGAGTGTCAGTTAAGAAATCTTTTTATTAATTATAAATTTTCCTTTATATAGTCTTTTTACTCCCTACTTCTATTTTAATTTATATTATTGGTTTATTCTAATTCCAAGAAATTAAATGGTAAGTAATATATGTAATATAACTTGACCATATTTGATTCTAAGAAAATTGGTAAGTTATATTAAAATTATTTAATTCTAATCTTCAATAAAAATATATGCATTTGTGTTTCTAAGAAAACAATTGGCAAAACAAATACAATTATTAGAAAATATATTTTTAATATAATATTACATTATGTGTATTTGATATTTTATTACTTATGTCTGTTTCATTGTTTATGTCTGTATTGTTATGGAATATAACTCGTGCACTCAAAAATATAATTAATCTAGACAAAAGATATTTTTAGTATTTCTCCATACGCACAAGAGTTTCAAGAAATGTAATGAAAATAACTTAACAATAAAAGTCACGATTTAATATCAAACATGACACTGTGTCTTTAAATAACATCAACATTAAATTTCCATTAGTAAAGTTAAAAGAAACAAAAAATCTATCTTTAGTTTGAACCAACTTAAAGTTTATAGAACAGTAAAAAATTTTTATACTTTGATTTATATTTTACGAATATATAATCTCAATTTAAAAAATATAAAATCGTTCTTCTGCGATTTTAATTTTTAAGAAAAAAGTTTTCTATTGGCTTAACTGAAACGCGAAAATAAAAATGGAAATCTGTTGTTTGCCTTGTAATTATTGATTATAATTTAAATACACGTAAGTTTGTGTATTTGAATTTTTTATATTTTGAATAAATACATCTTAATTTAAAAGTTTAATAAAACATTTTATTTTGCGTTTTTAAGGTTTTTTACTTCTTAATTTGATAATTTTAATGATTATAATATATTATGTAATGTATTATATATTGTGCTTCACAGGTAAAAATTTAATTTATTAAGTTATATATATATATATATATATATATATATATATATATATATATATATATATATATATATATATATATATATATACATATATATATATATATATATATATATATATATATATACATATATATATATATATATATATATATATATATATATAGGTATCCCTCGTTTAACGCGATACTTATACAACGCGTTTTCGATATAACGCGATTTGAACAAAAATCGGTTTCAGTACAATATGTACAACAAATATCTTCTATTGCATGCTCAAAACGCTTTTCACGAAATATAATGTTTGAAGACAGTGAAACAGATTAGTCCTGATCCTGAACAATAAAGAAGTTTGTTAATTAACTTTTAATTTTGTTCAGTTTATTTCTAAATTATATAATACATATATTAGTTTTTTGAATTTTGTAATATAAAATTAATTATATTTATTTTGTTTATATATTTTATAACAAAGTCTGAACTTTAATTTTGTGGTCAAATATCTGTGCGTGTGTTATTTAGTATGTATTTTATTTAAAAAAACCTATTGGAACGTAACTCTCAAATTTATATGAAATCTATGACTTATATAACGCGAATTTACATAACGCGAAATTTTCCTGGAACGTAACTAGCACGTTATACGAGGGATACCTGATATGTATATATATATATATATATATATATATATATATATATATATATATATATATATATATATATATATATATATATATATATATATATATATATATATATATATATATATATATATATATATATATATATATATATATATATATATATATATAAATATATATATATATATATAAATATATATATATATATATATATATATATATATATATATATATATAAATATATATATATATATATTTTTATATATATATATATATATATATATATATATATATATATTTAAATATATATATATATATATATATATATATATATATATATATATATATATATTATTTAGTATGTATTTTATTTAAAAAAACCTATTGGAACGTAACTCTCAAATTTATATGAAATCTATGACTTATATAACGCGAATTTACATAACGCGAAATTTTCCTGGAACGTAACTAGCACGTTATACGAGGGATACCTGATATGTATATATATATATATATATATATATATATATATATATATATATATATATATAAATATATATATATATATATTTTTATATATATATATATATATATATATATATATATATATTTAAATATATATATATATATATATATATATATATATATATATATATATATATATATATATATATACATAT
>OZ010737.1:97487-159987 GCA_963932295.1 Tipula lateralis
TATATATATATATATATATATATATATATATATATATATATATATATATATATATATATATATATATATATATTTATATATATATATATACATATATATACATATTTATAAATATCTATATATCTATATTTATATATATATATATATATATATATATATATATATATATATATATATATATATATATATATATATATATATTTATATATAAATATATATATATATATATATATATATATATATATATATATATATATATATATATATATATATATATAAATATATATATATATATATATATATATATATATACATTTCTTTATTTTTTTTTAAATAGGAAACAGTTCATCGTGTAGAGTTAATAGGAAGGTTTTACCTGTTTACTGTGTTGGTTAGATTGCCCTGGTGCATCTCTTGATAATGAGGAATACTTTGAACAACTACATTGTAATTTATAATAAGCATGCGGGTACTATTTCAACTCAACGTTAATTTTTTAACTTATTTGTAATACAATTTTAATTATATTCACTTTCTAAACTTCAAATTATTTTTTACCTTCATTTCGATTCACTCATTTCAATTCTAATTTTCACTGCCTAAATTTCGTATTCTATGTACTAAAAATTGTAACTTTGTATTAATATTTGTTTTCCATATTTATTTTCCACATTTTTATCCAATTCTCAATTATTTTTATTTTAAAATTCTTACAAACTGAAAAAACTGCATTGCGATAGATTTTGTTTTATTTTAGTGTATGTATTCTTTATTTAAAATTTGGCACACTAAATATTTTTTTTATATTAAACAAACTGATTTATTTATTAACACTTTTATTTGCGATTCCGAGTTGGCTATTACAAGCTATCAACTAATATGTATATATATATATATATATATATATATATATATATATATATATATATATATGTATTATATATATATATACATATGTATACATATTTATTTATATATATATATATATATATATATATATATATATATATATATATATATATATATATAAATTTTAATGATATTAATAAATTGAATTATTAATGCTCACTTTAAACAAAAATAAAGCCCACATTAGTTTTAAAGAGACATGATATTGATTAAAAAATAAAAAATTTAAATACACTATTTTATTACACTTTTCATAAATTTTAAAGTTTGTCGACTTTATCGATTGAATAGAACTCCGCAACTGATTTTCTTGACGAAAATTTTTTTCTATGCTTTTCTCGAAATTATTAGCAAAAAAGTGCTGAGAAATATTAAAATAATTCTCTCCCAATAGAACGAAACGTAATGGTTTTTTTGTTTTTAATATTGTTCCCATTAAATATTTAAATTTTTTCAAAAGTAATAGTTTCTCAATTTTACGATTCGCAACTCTCATGATTCTCATAACATATATTTAAATATTTTCAAAAGAGGAAGAGAAATATTTCGTACTCAAAAAATGAAAACGGTTTTTCCGCTCATGCGCAGTAGACAACTTAACGAATCTGGTATATAATTATTGTTGTTAAACGAAAAGTTTCATTGTTACGAAGGGGAAATTTTTAGATTTATTGGAAAAATTGGATTTTTATATGGAAAACTTAACGAATGTTACGAATTTTTACGAGGATTTTGATTGCTTGTTGCTGTGTCTCTCTTATTTGGTTATAAGCCTGAAATTTATGGGAAAATATACATAAAAAAATGATCATGAATTGTTTGTTTATTAAATTGTCACAATTATATTTTCTAGACTGAAATTGATTTCTAATCAGAGTATCTATCAATTATCAGAATTATGAAAATTAAACATTAAGGAGTGTTATTTAATGATATTTAAGGTACTGTTATTAATGTAGAATCAATTATTTTGAATTAAACATTATTATTAAATAAATAAAGAAACATAACAATGAAAAACTAAAAAAGTTTTACAAATGAAAGGTAGAATAAGTAAATAGAAAATTTAATAAAAAGAGAATTGTAAATTAAAAAACAGTTTCATTAAATTCCAATTAAACCCTTTTCCATGAATCAAAATAGAAAAAAATCTAAAAGTTTTGGTTGCTAATAAATCAAAATGGCCCACATCATAGTTACAAGTAATAAGTAATGTGATCGGTGGTAAATATACAACCGGTAATGGTTTAGTATAAAATCCAGTGAACATTTACAGCTATCGTACCATTTGGATAGTACGCTACACTGCACCATATGAATTATTGGATCGATGATTAAACTACATTTTGTAACAATAAAAGAAATAGGAATCACTTGTACTGGTTTGCTACCTTGTGTAATTTTGATAAATATTAAATATTTAATCTGTAGTCAGTAACAAAAACATAATGTAATAGAATCTCGTGTGGCAAATATATATATATATATATATATATATATATATATATATATATATATATATATATATATATATTAATTCACATATAAGATTACTTAAAGATTAAACGACTTTTCCGAATCATCGTTCGGGTTTTTCATGTTGATTTACAATATAACAAAATTTTATCATCATAAAACCAATTTATTGACTTTATTAAAACTTTTGATTTAATATTTGTACCGACAAAATTCGTTCAATAACAACATAAACGAGAAAAACAATATCAATAATAATAAAGTTTATGATTTTTCTTTTTAACATGATCATAACTTTTCCATAATTTTTTATGACTGGTCAATTTTTGATTATGGATAAAGTTTTTTTGTTTGCTACATACTTTCCTTTTTATGTCCAGGAGTGAAAACTTATTATATGATAAAACAAAAAAATTTATTTTTTCCTTTTATTCTCTCTATTGTTGACTTAAAGAGTTATCAATAAGGTAAGTTACCGTATATGCATTTGAAGATATTGGGTATTACGTTTGTTCACTGTATAATACGGAAGTATTTTGTACCTTGATTTTATTATTGAAACCTTATTTATTTGTGTTAGTATAAATTTTTAAAAATATCACCATTTCATTAATGTATGTTCTTGTTTAATAATAATAAACTTTTCTGAAAAGTATAACTAGTCGCTCTCGTGGCAGAGAAGATAGCGTACTTGCTCTGTCATTCGGGGGTCTCGGGTTCGATTCCCGGGGTGGTGACGATTCATCAATCACGATTGGGTGTTTTTAATCTGTATGTGTATGTGGGTTGAACCGTGGGCCTCTAGTGGCATTGAGTTCTGGAATTATTTCCGCCTTCTTTAATTATTTTTATAACTATTCAGAATAACTGTTTTTTCACAAATCAAATAAAAAGTATCATCAGATTATTTTTGTAAAAATTGTATCGTATAGCATAAACTAAGATTATAATTTCTCAAATAATATTTTGAAATAAACAAAAGAAAAAAGAAAATAATATAAAACAACAAACTAGCAAGTTACCGCCCAAATAGCAAAGTATGATTAAAGCTATTTCGTTTGGAGCGGGAAGTATTGGGTCCAAATCCCAACAGAGGCCAATTTTCGCGAGTTTTCATTTTCTGATTGAAGAGAAAACTCAAGAAATGAATCATCTGTGACCCTCTGATACCATGTTCCACCTATGAACCGAACTATATTCCAACCACTACAGATTAGCATAGAGTTGGAGCTACTTCCTTCCATGTTAGTCTTTCCACTTGCACCTTCCAGCTAATAACCAGAACTATGTGTGGATGTTTTTGTTATTCCTTTCTTATGTCATAATGATTCCATCATTCGAGGTTTTCAAATGTTATCCTTTTCATCTCCGATGTTTCTCTTTCTTGGACGTTGTTCTAAAAAACTACGAAGGTCGTAGACATTCCTTAATATAGATCAGCGTTTGACGTACTAATCTTGTCCATTCTCTGAGACGATGTGTTTTCAAATTTTTTTTTTCATCCTGAAAAACTTGATCAGTTTGATGTGAAGCTTAAGATTAAGCTTCACATTTACGTTCCTACTTACGTTCGATTCTTTGTAGACCCTTCTCAAAATGCTCAGTTTTTCATTTCTTGTAAGACCTAGTATGATGATGCCATCGAGGTTCACCCATGCAGCAGGCACTCGATAAGTCAATTTTTCAATTAATCCCTTTCAATTCTTATATTTCATTTTTATATTTTTTATGTTATAATCTATGTTATAGGCGTGACCAAACCGATAGTTTTATAGTCACAACTTCTATTTTTTGAACTTTAATTTATTAATTAAGAAATTGAAAATAATTAAAAAATATTTTACTTAGCATTTCTAAAACGGAATTATTATTGCCCTATCATTTGAATGTAAAAATATGGGAACGAACATAAACGTAATATTTAAATAATTCATAATCTTTCAAACCTTTATAGTATGATACATACATAAGACATCCAATTTCATGTATTTTCAAGAATATAATTTTTTGCAGATTGAATGAAATAATACAATAAAAATCCTTCTCAGATATCATTGCGTTGCTGTCGAACAAACCTATTCTATATATATATATATAAGTAAAATAATAAAAAATTCGTCTCTTATAAATATTTGATGTTCTAAATTTATTGAATGGAAATGTAAAATAAACACTACAAGTAGAATATTTTTCTGTGTTGGAAAATCAAAATTTGCTTTTTAACATAGAAAATGAAAAATCTTGTTTCTTCAAATTTTTCCATTCCTCTTTTTCTTCCTTATTCAAATGTGTATTCATGAAAGTATGTTTTAGAGTTTTTCATTCGCTTTTTTGTTGTTTTTGTACATTTGATGTACATATGTGTATATACTATTCTAAGCTGATCACATTATAATGTGAATTGATATAAATGGATGAAACCACCCAGAATTTTGAAATAGAAGTGAATAAATATGGATTTCAAGTGAATATTAAATGTATATATGTATATATATATATATATATATATATATATATATATATATATATATATATATATATGTATAATTATATATATATATATATATATATATATATATATATATATATATATATATATATATATATATATATATTTATATATATATATATATATATATATATATATATATATATATATATATATATATTTATATATATATATTTATATATATATATATATATATATATATATATATATATATATATATATATATATTTATATATATATATATATATATATATATATATATATATATATATATATATATATATATATATATATATATATAAGTATATATATATATATATATATATATATATATATATATATATATATATATATATATATATATATATTAACGGTTTTTACAGGCCATTGTTGACCCGTTACATGACAACAGTCTGACTCGATCGGTTTCGATCACGAGCTAGCTCTTCATACTGTTGCAAGCAACCACACTGAGAGAAAAAATGTAGTTCTTAGCATAATGTTTTAAGAGGAACATAATATAATTAGGTTTTTCAATTGCAGCAATCATATAAATAAACATATAGTGGTTTTGACAACTACGATATTCCGTTCGAATGATCATTACATTATGGTTGTGACCATGTTAACACCAACCTGTATAACAGCAACCATAAACCAGCCAAAAATGTTTGCCTTCAACGAAAATTTATTTTATCAATTTATTACCACAATTATATTTATTTTGTAGGAACTATTATTTGTAGGAACTATATTTATTTTTACATTTTAACTTGTGCTTTAACCATAAAATGGTTCCTACAATTATTTTATTTTTATTCTAATCATATGCAAAACTGATTTTGTTACGACTAGCAACTATTTTTGCAGAAATAATACTATTATCTTAAAAAGAACACTATATTTGCTGTGATTATGCCTCAATCATATCTTTTCTCTGCGCGCAGAAAATGCCAGGTCGCTCTCTACGCCGTGGAGCCATCGTCACCGCAGTGACCTCTTCGCCTACCAAAAGACGATTCTCCTTTCAAAGATCGCTGTATCATTCGGTTTGGATCAGCACGCAGAACTCGACATAGCCAGCGTACTCGCTGTCCTTTGATTTCATGCACGATATCAGGAATTTGCATTAAATTCCTGATCTTCTAAATGAAACGAACCCAGTATGTGTCATGAACGTCGCATTTGATCGATTGATCGAGTCCTAGGCTTGCTTGAAATCTATAGGAATACCTGGTGTACATCGCGATATGTTTCGTAGTACTTGAAAAGAATCATCCGTAGCGAAAACATTGATCAGTGACTGACCGATTTGAACGGAATTCTCCTTGGTAGTCACCGAAAATTTCCTCCGCCAGAGGAGTAATTCTTGCCATATGACTGTAACTTGTATGTTGTGCAAAGGAGAGTTATACCGCGATAATTCTCGCACTTCAAGCGGTCACCCTTTTGTTTTAAATAGGGCATAATGCGGTTAATTTCCATTCTTCAGGCATAACTTAATTTCGCCATATTAGTCGACCAATGTCGAAAAGTCTGTACCCGTGGTGAACGATTTTTCGGTCTGTATTTGAGGATATTCAAATACAGCTTGCGATACAAGTAGAGCATTAAGTAGGTCAGAAAAATGTTCACGCCATGTTTCGAGTGCCGCATCGACGTTAACACAGAGGTTTCCATCCTGGTCCCGAATCGCAGTTGACTGAGATCTTAAGCAAGGTGTAATTCGGTGATTCCTTCATAGAAACCACGTGAATTGTGCTCATTGCTTTGTTGTCGTACTCTTAAGTCCTTAGCCTCCCACTATTCGCGCTTCTTCTATCTACAAATGCATTAAGCTGTCCTCCCAAGAACTGCTTGTTTTTTCTTGCAATTGTAAACCTGGTCTGCGCTTTATTGTGGGCTGTATTTCGGTGCTCAGCAGCAAGACGACACTTCATCAAACCAATTATTTTTGGACTTAGTTTTCACTATACCAAGAACGTGCTAGGCAGAATCGACATCCGAGATTTTCACACTGTTCACTACATTAGATTGGTAATTGGATCGCAAAATGCTATTGCTGACAAGATCTTGATATTTTCGTTGCGTTTCTTCATTTATCCGACCTTCACAGGAGAATCGCGTTGTATATTCTCCTGTCCTCCCTGACTTGTACGAAAATCTCCATCTTAACTTTGCAGTGACCAGGTAATGGTCGCTGCCTACGAATTTGTTCGACTACCGATACGATCTCACGTATTGGACAACCCGAGCCCGCCCTTTAGAAATCAACACATATAGTCAATATGGCTTCGGGATGTTTTACGTGGATGTGTCCATGTTTCCAAATGGATGGTTCTTTGAAGAAAGAATATACTGGCCACTTTCAGATCATCAGCGATCGCAAAGTACATCATTCTTTCCTCATTATCGGTCGCAGTTTCGTGTCGGGAGTACGGACCTATATTATTGAATAAGTCGGTCTGATTTCTGCCATCTCTAGTACTAAAGTCACCAATCACCAATCTGACATCGTGCTCTCAGGTAAAGAACCCATCAAATTCTACAAATTATTGTAAAATTAATCTTTATCTTAGGACATGTGGTTAGGCTTACATCTTTGTGGTATTTTCTCCTTTAATTCTGCAGAACATTTACCATTTATTAATCTATAGAACACGCAAAGTTCTACAACATCTCTGCGGTGTTGTAGGCTGTCTAGATCTTTCGTAAGTCTGGAGTTTCGTACTATTCGGATGGCACGCCGCTGAACTCTATCCAGCAACTGGAGAGCAGTGCAATATGCTCCACCCCAAACTTGACAGCAATATTCTATACACGGTCTAATAAAGGTCTGCATCTATTGAGGAACCAGAGTTTATTTGAAGCTGATTTGGCCAATGTGATAATGTGTTCATTCCATTTTAAATTAGTGCTAATTTGAACACCAAGCAGACGAATTGAGTCACAACCCACGAAAACGTAGCCTTTTATCACAAAAGGGTATTCGTTGGGACTTCTTTTACGCGAGAACGTGCATATTTGTGTTTTTTTGTCGTTAAATTTCATCTGATTTTTAACTCCCCACTCAAATATTGTACTCAAATCGGAATTAAGCGAAGTGACAACTTCCAGCCGTTTACCATTTAACTCTGAAGGAGTCAGCCGACCTCGAATGAAATTGAAGAGTTCAATGTTGCATCATCGGCAAAACTGTGGATAGGGTTCACAATGCTATCCAACAAGTCATTATTGTATAACAAAAACAAAGTTGTTGACAAAACTGATCCCTGAGGGACTCCGGCATTTGGGGAGTATGTCGTTGATGATCTCCCATTTAGCACAACGTTGATCTTTCGGTCTTTGAGAAATCTTTTTATCCACTTGATGGTCATCGAATCCAAGCCGTATGCCACAAGCGATTGCAAAGGCTTCTCCATGGTGCTCACGGGCGAGATTCCATTTGTTTACAACATACGTCAAGAGATCGGTTGTGGGGCGGCTTTCACGGAAGCCATATTGTTTATCTGAAATTATTTTATTAATCTCAAGATAATTCACCAGTTGTTAGTTAATGCATTTCTCAAAAACTTTAGCCGCGACTGAAACAATTGATTTTGGCCAGTAGTTTGAAGGGTCAGTTTTATCACAACCACGTTTAAGGGCCGGTTGCACCAACGCACTCTTCCAGGCGTTCGGGTATTTACCTTGCTTATAGGAAAGGAGAACATTTTTAGTTATTATTGGAACCAAGTCACTGGCAAACTCCCTCAATATTCGAACAAGAATTCCGTCAGGTCTAGTGGCCTTATTTATGTCCATTGTCTTCAGGTTCTTGCAGACAATTTTCTCCGAGATGTTAACAGGATCCATTTTGGTACCACAATACGGAATTGACGGAGGTGTAACTCCATCGGGGACAACTAAGGTCGAGTTCGAAGTGAAGACGTTTGCCAGTAAGTCGGCCTGCAAATATGGATCCACCACCAAAGCACCGTCTGCACATTTCAATGCTGAAATAGATGTTTTAGAAATATTGGCAACCGATGCGACCATCTGGTAAAAGTTGCGATCGGAGATTTTCAACTTGGGAGCCTTAGCGGTTTTCTTGTTGTCAGCTCTTTTCGCTTCTTTAGCACAGTTTTTTTTACAGATGTTACGTGTGGCCTTATATTCTTCAAACGAAATTTCGTTGCGCTTATACTTCTTGTGAGCAGATTTATTTTGTCTGGCGGCTTCTTTTGAAAAGATTTTAAAATTAGGATTGGGATTGGAAAAGGATGATGGGATATATTTACTCATTCCATGTAGAACGGTTTCGGCACAAAGTTTTATTGATTCATTACTGATTGCTGCACAGCATTCATCCGGTTGTTATAAATTACTTGGCTTGGTTGAACTGAATAATAACCGTAAGCTAGATCACTCTTCATTTTTAGGTATTTTACCACAGTTAAAAATTCAGCTTCTCGTCCTACGATTTGTTTAGTTCGTATTTGTTTATGTTTTTTATACCAATCCCAGCCAACAAAAATTTCATACCATACTGGTGATAACAGTGATTATAAAAGAAATAATCTTCGGATACTTTTTAGAACTCTCATTGGTTTAAGTTTTTCCATAGATTTTGTGAAGTGAAGTCACACCTCTGTCCAGAAAGTCTTTAACTTTCTGGTACTAAGCATCATTTAGATTAGTTTGTAGAATAACAGGAGGTATGTTTAATTCCTTTTATGATATGTAAGTTGATCTAGCTAAATTTAATCCATAAACTTCAATGCAAGCAACTTCCTGTTTTCTTTCTCAACTCAGTCCAAGAACTTATTCAGTACTACTTCAAGGTTCTTTGGTTATATTGGAAGCCAAAACATATCACGCCTTTGTTTTGCCAACACTTACAGCGATTTTTTATTCAGAATTATTCACCATTGGTTCCTTCAACAGAACTACATTCTAGTTTACGGTTGGTAAGTTAAAGATGGCTGTTTTTAAAACTTTGTGTATCAGTGGATTCCTCTAGGATCATTTCCCGCATTGGTTTTCTAGTGGATCTTTCTTGACACTACTTCCGGTATGACTCCAGGCCAGACCTCCCCGAAACTTTCCACTGTCTTCCTATATAGTAGTGAACTTAAGTCAACACAGGTCATCAGTTATATCTGATCCCGATCTCACCCTCATCTCTACAGAACGGGATCGATCTGAAATTATATCTGATTACCTTGAAGAACATTTTCCACCTGGTCGATTATCCGGTTAACGGCCGTAACATATCACATTTAAGCAGGGATCTAATTGCACGTTGGTCAGCATAACGAGATAACACAAACATCTGTAGAAAAACAAATCAATTTAATTCCCAACGAAGTATTACTGTATAGGTAATGATTTTATTACTTCGCATTACTCCTTCAAACGTGTGGTTACCACCACTGAAATCAATCGCGTCGTTGGTTTCGAAAACCAGAGATCAGATATTTGGTTTTGAACTCGTTGATTTTGAGACCAACGGAACCAGTGTCTAGTGAATCAAATATCTCTGTCACTCCGTTGCCATTTAATCTAATCACACATGCAAAAAGTTGATTGGATTGTCGGAATAAGATATTGTCTTAAGGCGTTTCACGTCTACAAAGGATGGTGTATTCTTACATGAGATTAAAAAGTATCAGGGATAGTGCATCTCCGTGTCGAACACTAGAAGTAATTGCAAAAGTTCTCGATAGTCTGTTCTCAACTTTAACACAGCATTGTGACTGCGTTACTGTCATTTTACACAGATGTACATATCGTTTTGTATTCCTAAATATTCAAGCGCATACCATAGCCTCTCTCGATTGATCATGAATAATCAAAAAGAACATTATTCTTTCTCCATTTGGAGAAAGAATGATGTTTCATGTCGGAAGTACGGACCTATATTATCGCATAAGTCGGTCTGATTTCTGCCAACTGTAATATCAAAGTCACCAATCGCCAATTTGACATTGTGCTCAGGTCTAGAGCCCATCAGATTATCCAAATTATTGTAAAATGAGCATTATTGGAGTGTTCCAAATCCGCACTGGCTTCGTCAAGTTGAACATCAGCACCCTTGGACTGTCAACGTGTAGTGTGGAATAATTGGCAACAAACTCATAGGCCCCTACATTATTGAAGGTAACTTGAAATGTACCGAAACTTTTTGGAAAATGAATTGCCAATATTACTTGAAAATTTGAGCTTAGAAGTGAGACGGAACATGTGGTTTCAACATGATGGTTGTCCTGCACACTATTCGGTGGTGGCACGTGAAATACTTGATCGTGATTCCAATGGTCGCTGGATCGGTAGAGCTGGTCCGATAAATTGGCCCGCCAGATCACCAGATCTTTATGCGCCAGATTTCAGTTTGTGGGGCTATCTCAAAGACAAAGTTTACAAACAAGAACCAACAACACATGAGAACATGATTGAGCGCATCAGAAATGCGTGTGCTGAAATTCAACCAAACACACTTCTCAATGTGTACAATCATTTGAAATGCGTATTAATAAGTGCATTGAAATAGCAGGCCATCATTTTGAACACTTATTTTAACCTAAAATTATTTTATTCACCTGCCATTTACATTAATAAATTGTTTTGATGACGAATTTCGAGTATTTCCACCCGCGGTATGATTAAATTTTGATTATGGACATTTTTTCCGTAGAGTGGTAATTTATCGAGATATTTGATCGTCTCAGTTTAAAACAAACACCCGTTATATATATATATATATATATATATATGTATATATATATATATATATATATATATATATATATATATATACATATAATATATATATATATATATATATATATATATATATATATATATATATATATACATATATATATATATATATATATATATATATATATATATATTTAATTGTCGCCGTTTGTAGCTATATCGTTAAGAGAGTTTCTCATCACGACGCGATCTCGAGTTCGATTCTCGTCGTTGGCCAAAAATTTAAATGCACCGACAAAAGGCTGGATTTAAAAGCAAGTTATTATTATTCGATTACGATCGCTAATGCTTATGATTATGATTACGATCGCTAATGCTCTCGCCGTTGGCCAAAAATTAAAATGCACCGACAAAGGCTGGATTTAAAAGCAAGTTATTATTATTCGATTACGATCGCTAATGCTTATGAACACATCCTCCTGTTAGAGTGCAGAACTCATAAACCGGCTCATTTTCCATGTCAGTGCTATAGGCTGATATGGAACAAGGTCATGGCCCAAACTGTCTACACAAATCGAGCTAATAGCCTTACCTTGTCTATTTGGATTCGGCGCAAGGTGAGACGCAAAAGGGTAACTACAGAAAGGTATAAGGACTGCTTTGACCACAGAACGAATAGTACACAAAAATATAAGCAAAAAACGAGAACTATAACAAATCAAATTTTGAAATGTGTATATATGTCTAATAAACGTAAAATAACATATTATATTTTAAACCAACATTTGATCGAGCCATTCACGTACTGAAGTAATACTAGTATATACTCCTGGAAATGAAGGTTGTCCACAAGCATACCCCCATGATGCAATACCAACTAGAGTATCTGAAAGAGTAGCTGGACTCCCAGCATCACCAGTACACACATCTACACCTCCCGACGATAAAAACCCAGCACAAAATTGGCGCGATGTTATACCACCGAAATTAATATACGCTTCATTACAATCATCTTGGTTAATAACTGGGACTATAGCACCTTGAAGCAAAGTTGCGAATGAACCACCTTCTATTGTTGCTCCCCATCCCGAAATAGAAAGTAGAGATCCGGGCAGTAATGGATATCCTTTTGGTGCTAAGGGCACTGCATTTAAATAATCTGAGTAATCAACAGAATATTCAAGATAAATTACTGAAACATCATAATCATATGTAGCTGCATCAAAATTTGGATGTACATAGTAATTTGATATGGTGAATGTTAATCCATCAAAAACATTAGCGGAGCCACCACGAATAATTAGATTTTCCACAATAGTTTCATTTACACAAGCAGCGGAAGAAACCGCAACTGACCCATAAACTAAACTACCACCGCAACGATGGCTTCCAAAATATTGAACTGATAATTGCCATGGTGCTGATGTAATTGGTATATTGGTTCCACCAACAATACGACCATTTTGTGTAACAGGAATTAAACCTGTAGGTATCACTGCACCTGTAAATCATTTATATAAATAATTAGTTTGATTTAAAAAAAACTGAATATTAATAATAAATGGATAACTTACTAAATGCACAGGTTATTAAAATCGACAAAACCAACAGTTTTGAATGCATCATGAAGAATATAAATTATCTACAAGCCTTATAACGCTATTTATACGGTCTATGACAGTAAATAGTAAATGGCTATTTCACTAATCGCTCTTAGATAAGATTAGCATTATAGTAAATAAGTGACACTTTCATAAATAAAAGGTTAGACGTAACTTTATTCATACAGTTAATTTTAACTTATATAACTTGATAAGATTAGGTTTACAGTAAATAATCGATACTCTCATCAGTAAAAGGTTAGACTTAACTTTGATGATACCTTAATTTTAACTTATATAACTTGATATGCAAATAAAAATTATCATTGTTTGTTATAGATTATCACCGATTGTTATTTAATTAACAGCATATAGGTAGATATTGATATAGCCTTAATTGATGTTTAATTATTAACGTTTTATCATGAAATACTTAAGCAGTAGGTATTCATAAATCTACTTCAAATTATATTGTTCACATGCGGATGTGTAAATTGATGGTCTATTTAATAATCTTGAGTGTTTAATCCAGTGTAGATAAAGTTTTGAAAAACAAATATCAAAGGTATATGATTAGCTAACGAAAGGGGCAATTTGTATAAGTATTAAATGTAATATAATACGTGTATAACCAAAATAAAATGTTATACGTTTTACGTTGAAACAATTTTTTTCATTTATTTAAATCAACTGTCAAATTCTCGTTAATTTGCATTATATAAATATACAAATATATACATATATATATATATATATATATATATATATATATATATATATATATATATATATATATATATATATATATATGTATATATATATGTATATAAATATATATATATATATATATATATATATATATATATATATATATATATATATATATATATATATATATATATATATATATATATATATATATATATATATATATATATATATGTATATATATATATATATATATATATATATATATATATATGTATATATATATATATATTTACAAATACATATATATATATATATATATATATATATATATATATTTTTATATATATATATATATATCTATATCTATATATATATATATATATATATATATATATATATATATATATATATATGTATATATATGTATATATATATATATATATATATATATATGTATATATATATATATATATATATATATATATATATATATATATATATATATATATATATATTTATATATATATATATATATATATATATATATATATATATATATATATATATATATATATAAATATATATATATATATATATATATATATATATATATATATATATATATATATATATATATATATATATATATATATATATATATATATATATATATATATATATATATATATATATATATATAGATATATAGTGTCCCGTTTGTGATTAACACGAATGATACGGTTGGATTCCTTGTCAAAAAGCGAAGACGACTTATTTTATCACTTCACACTGTGAATCCTCTCTATCATGTTATAGGCGTTTGAAGAGGCGCCTTCCAATATAGCACCTTGTATTAAAATTAAATCAATATCTCGAAAAAAATTCAAAATTTATTTTAATTTCTAATCCAATAAAGAAAATTCAAAATTTTTATTTTTTTTTTTTTAAAAATCTATATTTCTGTATAATATTACAAATAATGTCAGTGATTATCTAGTAAATGTTTTGTATTTTTAAGCAGTGTAGCATCTTATGGGATGTGAAAAATCGGTTCGTCCCATTTCGTCCAGTCCTTTGATTACAGTAGTTCAGGGAACCACTAATTCTAAAGGCTTTGCTCTTTTAAGGTGCTTTGGTCCATTGGTGTGATCCAGTAGGTTCCGTAGCTCCTCGTTGTCATGTTGCTGCAGTCGCAGTACATGACTCCTTGCAAACTTAAATATTTCATCACTGACGTATTCCATGTTAAGGTCTCGATGGAGCTTGTCATTTATAATAAACCATAGATCATTGACAATGCTACGTAGTACTTTGTTTTAAAATGTTTGTATGATTTTAACTGTATTTTTCTTGCACAGCCCCAAAGTTGAATGTCGTATGTCCAGATAGGTTTAAGGATTTGTTTATATAATAGTAGTTTGTTTTGCGTTGTCAACACAGAGTTTCTTCCAATAAGCCACTGCATTTTTCTGAATTTAAAATTCAATTCTTGTCTTTTCTTTATAACATGCGCTTTCTACCTAAGCTTAGTGTTTAGTGTCATGCCAAGGTATTTCGGATTGTCAGAGTAAGAAATTTGTTGAGAATTTAGTCTAATCGGGATGTATTCCACTTTCTTGTTGGTGAAGTTGATGTGTGTTGATTTTGATTTGTTTAGCATTATTCTCCAAGTTTTTGTCCAAGTGTTTACTGTATTAACAGCATTTTGTAGTTTCCGTGTTGACTCAAAAATACTAATATCAGTGGTCATAATTGCAGTGTCATCAGCAAAAGTTCTTATTCTGGCTTCTGCTATATTTGATAAATCATTTGTATACAGAAGGTATAACACAGGGCCAAGTACACTACCTTGTGAGACTTCTGCCAATATTTTCTTTATGACTGTATGACTTTATGTATGACTTAAGCAATTCAAAATGTAGTTTTGGTAGATCTCGTTGAAGCTTAAATTCCAGGCCATGGTGCTAAACCTTACCAAATGCTTGGGCTACGTATAGGAATACTGCTGAACATCCTTCTTCTCTCCCAACGCCTCTTCAATCGTATCAGTGATCCTATGTACCTGTTCTCTTTATTAACAACCACATCAAAAATTGTTGATGTGGTTGTTAATAAAGAGATTGGCCTGTATGATGTTTTGTCATTTAACGGTTTATTAGGCTTAGCAATCATTATTATTTCTGCTGCTTTCCGCTGTCTCGGAACATAATTTTGTCTAAGGCACTTGTTGAATGCAGATATCGCTGAGGCGTTCATCTGGTTTTCTATCCACAATTAGCCGTCCATCTCCCACATGCAGTTTAAATTTGCTTTCGTCAGAGAACACCACGTTATTCCACAACTCCCTGGTCTGGCCAGATGAAGCCAACAAATTTTTGAAGATATCTTTAAAAAAAGTTTCTGCAGCGAGTGGCGTGCCCTAAGATTTGCATTCAGTTACCTTCTCCGAGCAGTTGAACTGGAAATTTCAATACCTGTTGCTGTAGCAAGATCGGCTTGCAATTTCGGTGAAGTTTTAAATCAGTTCTGTTTGGAACGAAGAACCAGATATTTATCTTGCATTTGTGGTTTTTCGCCTCTTTAGACCTCTTTGTGTTCCCCGTAGTCCTATATTTTTTATAAGATCGGCAATTGATGATTTCCCACGTCCTCACGTCCTATCCTATCACCAATTTCACACACGGAGAGTTCTTCCTTCCATAACGCGATAGCAACACTTTTTTCTTGGTCGTTTAGCTTTGACATTTTAAGTACTTTATTCGCATTTTTATACTAACAGCTCTTTCTTTCATAATCATAACTTTAGCAACTTATACTTTCAGAGTTCGGGTGAACTACCAAATGCAATCTCAAAATTGGAATCTAAAAGAAAGTATAAACACTAGGCAATATTTAACGTTTTTAAAGGAATTCGAACAGTCTGGATTTTTTGCACAGTACTATATATATATATATATATATATATATATATATATATATATATATATATATATATATATATATATATATATATAAATACATATATATATATATATATATATATATATATATATATATATATATATTTATATATATTTATATATATATATATATATATATATATATATATATATATATATATATATTATATATATATATATATATATATATATATATATATATATATATATATATATATATATAGATATAACTCTATGAGCACCTACTGCGTCACAGATTAATAGATTAAGTCAACAGAACTAGCGGACTTGCAGAGAACCAAATCGGTTTTCGAGCGAAGTGTTCTACAGTAGATGCTATAGCGGAAGTCATGAGGTTTGTCGATAAAGCTGCTGACGGATCTAAACACACAAGACGTATACCAGTAGTAATTACCCTAGACGTACGGAATGCATTCAATTGCGCAGCTTAGGAGTTAATCCAGCAAAAGCTTGAGGAATGTCAAGTAAGCCTGAGTCTAAGGAAGGTTCTCCAGAGCTACCTGAGTGAACAAAGAAAATCAACAGGCGTAGCTACTCGGATGGAGGTTACGAGTAGTGTACCACAATGTGTACTCAGTTTTAGGACTACTGCTCTGGAATATTCTTTGTGACAAATAGTTAACTTTTCTGAAAGCTAAGAGTCATTGGACACTGCAAAGGCCCGTGTTCAACTAGAGCGCGTGCAACGAATTATTGCACTCAGAGTATGTAGTGCTTATGAGACAATACCGAAAGAGGCAGCCTTCATAATATCTAGCATGCCACCTATGACGTTAATGGCTAAACATAGAGTTACAGTACTCAGTGGGACTCCTACTGAAGGCGGCAAACAAGACATGATAGAAGAATGGCAGAAACGATGGAAGAACGCAGACACTGCGTCGTGGGCAAGACAACTGATTAATAAAGTTAAAGAGTGCGTGGAGCGTAAGCATAGTGAAATCAACTTCCACCTAACACAATTCCTATCCGGCCATGGCTGTTTTAACAGCTATTTCTTTAAAATGCATATTAAAGAGAGGCTCTGTTGTTTCTACTGTCATGAACAAGATACACCAGAACACACTATTTTTCACTGTGAACGGTGGGAGCGTGAGTATCGTGAGTGTACTGATAAAGTAGGTCAGCTGACAATGAAAACTATTATCCCTCGGATGTTGTCAGAGGAGCGAAATTGGAACACCATGATAATGATGATATTACGTCAAAAATTGAAACAACATGAAGCTAACAACATAAATTGATAAGAACATGGACATTAGGTTATGGACAGTTATGCAAATTTTGCGATTGTGCAGACACAATCCTTATAGAGGAATTTTTGTGTTTATTTTCAAATATAATTAAATAAATTTCGGCAATATACATCTTCGTAATATTTATTCACTCAATATATTTCGGCAAGTATATTGCTACCTACAATAATATTTATTGACTATATGAGCTCAAATTTATCACTTACACTTATGTTTTAAACATATATATTCGATCCTGTTTTATGATTGAGTTTGTTTAAGCTTTCAGGTATTTTTTATTTTAGTGTATGAGAAAAATTAATCTTCACCTTACACTAGTTCATAATGTATAATGAAAAGTGGTTTGAAGATTACTCTAAGAAAACTTATTCCTGCTTTATAAAAGCAGTAGTATATAACATCTAAATTTGTCTGAAATTAGTTTGAAACATCTAAATTTGTCGTATTTATTATGTTTACATGAGGAGGGTGTAAGATCGTATGTAATTTTTAAAAATGAACAATAGTCAGAATAATAATACGATAATATAATAATGAACTATTTTTATATTTTAGTAAGCATTTCTGCTCCTGAATTTGTTATCTTATTTTGATTGTATAGATAAATAGGGTTTTTATATTGTATTTGCTATTGACTGCTGAAGTTAAATAAAAATTTATGTTTAATAATTCTAAACTAAAGTAAAACTTATTAAGCTTAACTTTTATCTCCTCACTAAATATCATAATGCTATAATTGTTTAACTTCTACTTTCTGAATTTGGTTTATTAAAATAAATACTTCAAACCGATTACTAAACTTTTTTGTTAACAGAAGTAATGATTGTTTATAAACGTTCGCATCGTATATTTTTTCAACCATTGAAGTTATTAAAATCAAATTAAAAAGTTTCTCTATTTACTCTGTTGGTTTTGTTTTCAACAAAAATATGTTTTCCTGTTCCAGTTTATTTAATTTGGTAGTGTTGTTTTTTTATGTTCTATAAATGATATTAAAACATTTTAAAATGTATTTTTTATGAATTTTCTAGGTTTTCCAAAATTGTCTGTTAGACAGATGAGATGAATTATTGTCGTTTCTTTGATAGGTGAAACAGACCTGTTAATTCTCCAAACGTTCTAATTCAAAGAATAAGCGGCACAGACTCAACGGCTTGTAGATTACTGCTGTGTGTGATATGCTAAACTGTTATAATGTCCATACCCACCCGTCTTTGCAGGTAGTTGTGAGGTTTCTTGCCAACTACATTTACAGTTCATATGCTCGTAGGTTTATAGTTCTATGGTCTACCGCAACGATTGTTTAGAAATATGTATGTATCACAAAGGCTTTATTTATCAAACAATGTAATAAATAATTTAGTTTTCTTCTTTAATTAACAAATTCAATTGTAATCTCTAATATTACCATCAAACATTTGTTTAAGTGTTCGTATAACAATTTTCGATTTTGTATATCATTATTTATTCGCTTGTTAAATTGATTTTCAGTTAACTTTTTTCCTAGATTTTATCGGATTACAATTTTCTAAATTTTGGATGTATCTTTATGCCCTGTGGGCCGGAGCAGCCATGTTTCGTTAATATTTCGAACTGAACATAAGACCCACAGAATATCATCACAGTATCCATAGCTTGTCGTAAGAGATGACCCGCATAAGTAAAAACATTGAAATGTTAAAAATGTCAAAACAAAAGAAAATCGGATACCGCCAAAATAACAACGAATCGCTTAAGTACTCGGGCATGAGATTGAGAATCGGCACGTGTAGTCTCTTAGAAAAAAGTGGAGACCATATGTCTCAAGGTAATATCCATTAGCTACACAGTGGAAATGACCTCGAAAATATTGGAATTGGATTTCTCATTATGACGCCAACCCCAAGATAAAGACTCATTTTACAATAATTTGCGATAGAGAATAGAGGATATAAAGCCCGATTGCCAGCGCAAGCCGAACTTTGATATCCTCTCCCACACTATTATCATAAGTAATGAGAGATCCAAGGTACTTGAATCTCATCACTCCTTCAAACGTGTGGTTATCACTACTGAAATCACTTGCGACTTGGTCTCGAAAACCAGAGACCATATATTTTGTTTTGGGCTCATTGATTTTGAGACCAACGGAAGAAGTTGATTGGATTGTCGGAATAAGATATTGTCCTGAGGCGTTTCACTTTCACGAAGGATGTATTCCAACATGGGATTAAAAAGTATCGGGGATAGCGCATCTCCTTGTCGAACACCAGTAGTGATTGCTAAAGTTCTCGATAGCCTGTTCTTAACTTTAACACAGCATTGTGACTGCGTTACTGTCATTTTACAGAGATGTACATATTTTTCGGTATTCCTAAGTATTCAAGCGCATACCATAATCTCTCTCGGTTTATCGAGTCACAGGCTTGCTTGGAATCTAGGAATTCCTGGTGTACATCGCGAGATGTTTCGTAGTACTTGGAAAAAATCATCCGTAGCGCAAAAACTTGATCAGTGATTGACCGATTTGGACGAAATCCTCCTTGGTAGTCACCTACATTTTCCTTCGCCAAAGGAGTAATTCTTCCCAATATTATAAGACAGTAACTTATATGCTGTGCAAAGGAGAACTATACCGCGATAATTTTCGCACTTCAAGCGATCACCTTTTTTTTTAAATATTGGAATGTAAGAATATAGGTCTGTATATTCCCGACACGATCCAAACTTCGATCCAGAATGAGAAAAGAATGGTGTACTTTGTGATCACTCGTGATCTCAACGTGGCAAGCACATTAATTCCTCATAAAAACATCCATTTGGAAACATGGACACATCCACGTAAAATATCCTGAAGCCAAATTTACCATGTGTCGATTTCACAAGAGTGGGCTCGGGTTGTCCAATACGTGATAATCTGATAAATGAAGAAACACATCGAAAATATCAAGATCTTATAGCAATAGCATTTTGCTTTCTGATTACCAGTCTGACGAAGTGAATACTGTCTGGAAAGTGTTGACAATCTCGGTTGTCGATACCGCCCAGCACGCTCTCGGTATAGTGAAAAATTATTGGTTTGATGAGAAGTGTCGTCTTGGTGTTAAGGAACAAAATATAGCCCATAATGAAGCGTAAACTCGGTTTATGAGGAATTCATTATGTTCATGCAGTGATTAAAGAAAAATTGTTTTCAGGAGTTGATTGCATTAATCCATATCTCTTGTTATTCAGAGGGTTAACTGTTGCGAACTTTTTTTTGTCTTATTCGATTGGTATGATGAAATGAAGTAATGCCTGAAGAATAGAAAGTGGAAAGAATAGAAAGCAGGGCGATCGATTGAAATGCGAGAATAATTGTGGTATAACTCTCCTTTATACTGCATACAGGTTACTGTCATTAATTATCTTGGGAAGAATTATTCCTCTGGCGGAAGAAATTAACGATGACTACCATAAAGGATTCCATCCAAATCGGTCACTCACTGATCAAGTTTTCTCGGTACGGTTGATTCTTTCCATGTACATACTATGAAACGCTATGTACACCAGGTATTTTAAGAAAGCCTATGACTCGATCAATTGAGAGAGGCTATGGTATGCGCTTGAATATTTAGGAATATCAAACAAATATGTACATCTGTGAAATGACAGTAATTCAGTTACAATGCTGTGTCAAAGTTGAGGATATGCTTCCGAGATCTTTTGCAATAAATTTTGGTGTTCGACTTCATTTAATCTTATCGAAGTAAGGATAAATAATGCAGTTCTTAGAGAAACAGAATTTGTAAACAGAAGCGCGAATGGTAAAAGACTGGGTCCTAACAGTACAACAACTCGGCGCAATTCGCATGGTTTCTTTAAAGGAATCACCGGGTTGCATTATATCATAAGATCTATTCACATCCATATTTATAAAATAGTAAATTTTAAAATGTATATTAATGACAAATTATTATTATTATTGTACTTCAGTATTGTTCTTCAATACTAACAAACATATTTTTAACATAATATATATGCTTATATGGATATGAAGGCACAAATAGCAAAATTAATAAGTTTATTTATTAACAGAGAAAAACCTAAAGTCTACATAGAATATTTTCCAGTTCCAGTGTTTTTTTTCCAATGTCAGAGTTTTCAGAAAATCTGTGTCTACTATTGAGAAATACGTTTTATTGTTGTAACCCATAGCATTATTGAGATACGGTTTTGAATGCATTTCTGAGAAACACTAGTTACCATTTAGAAAAAACGTTGAAATTTGAAAAAATCACGATCTATTAAACTAACGGTACGATTTTAGATAAATTTATATATTCTTGAGAAATATGTACTTATATAGATTTATATGTACTTGAGTAGTTATATAAAGAATAATATTTTTAAAAAAATCGATTTTTTTTTTTATAACTATGAAAGTATAGAGCAACTTTTTTTTGTATAACACGAGTTCAGACTAATTTCAGCCCCTACTTTACGCCAATACAAACAAATCGAAGACGTACGGCTATAGATCTAATTTTCGTAGAACCATGTGCACATTACATAGTTCCATTTCAGCCTGTAGTAATGACAAGAAGGATGGATCGGCACATAAATTCTGCAAAGATATTTCATTCACACCACTGATCGTAATCAAATGTTGAAAAATCTCTTTTGTATTCTACCCGGGATACGAACTCGGTACTTCCCGCTTCAACTGTAGCAGCCTTAACAAATGTGCCATTTCATTTCTACTTCTTCATATTTATATAAAATTTTTGGTGCTTCTTTAAGAGATTCGTCAGTGGGGCAGATAACGTCGAGTAATTATTTATAAACCGGCGATACCATCCGGTAATTCCCAAAAATCTCCGAATTTGCCGAACATTTTTAGGTCTCGGGAACTTTTCAATGGCCTCCACCTTGCATAGGTTAGGCCTAAGCCCTCCCTCTCCAACCACATAACCGAGGGAGTCTATTTGCTTTAACAGGAACTTGCTCTTGGCGACGTTTATAGTTAAACCAGCTTTGGTTAACCTTTCGGCAACGTCAGCTAGCAACGAAAAATGTTCGTCAAAATCGGAAGTTGTGATTAGCAAATCGTCGAGATAGACAAACACTCGGTCATGCAGGTGGTGAGGGATGACCTTATGCATTAACCTACACAAGGTTTGCGGCGCATTGCACAGCCCAAAAGGCATAACACGAAATTGATATAGAGGGCGTCCGGGGATTGTAAAGGCTGTTTTTTCTTTCGAGCTTGGATCCAAAGGTATTTGCCAGAAGGCATCCTTTAAATCCAAACTCGAAATAAATTTAGTGCGGTCCAATCTACTGATCAATCCCTCTATAAGAGGTAAAGGATAGGCATCCTTTTTTGTGACGAGATTTAATTTTCGGGCATCAAGGCAAAGCCTTGCTTTCCCATTGGCTTTCCTGACGATAACCATTGGAGAACTCCATGCGCTCGCACTCTCTTCAATGTCCTCCATGTCGAGCATACGATCTAGTTCCTGATACATCTCTTGCTGTACAGCAGGGGAGACGGCGTAATGTCGTTGTTTCACGGGGGTAGCTTCTCCTACGTCTATCGTGTGTTGAAGGAGACTGGTTCGACCAAGGCCGTGTTTATCGAAACTAGGGAATTGATCAATAACCCTTTCCAATTTTTGCTGTTGGGAATCAGTAAGTTCATGTTGATTATTAGATGTGATTGTGTCATTCAAATTTGCTGAAGTAATGTCTGCAATAACGTTAGGCCTTAAACCGAATAATCCAAAAGTCATACCCGAGGTATAAATTTTTGTGCAACGTCGGAACAATAAACAATCGCAACCATTTAGTCTTTCCATTATAACTCACTTGGACATTTCTGTAGCCTATGACGTTTTGAGGCGCACCACCAGCAGTTTGTATGGAAGCATGAATACGATGAAGGGGTAATTGATGATCACTAATGAACTTAATGGAATCTTTGCCGAGAGCACTAATATTTGCTCCACTGTCTAATAGTCCCGAAATGTGTGTTCCAGCAATGTTAACTAAAGCATAAGGCCTATTGTCTTTAAGAGGTTGATCCGAGCTTACAATAGATTTTGTTAAAAGGGAACAAATTTGTCTACGGGATTTAAAATAGTTTGAAGTTCGTGATATTTTGGTTTGAGGAGTTATAAATAACGACGGTCGTATTAAAGATGGTATGGTTATGGGTTTGATGCTGGCGGATTTAGAGGCACTGTCGAATTTGTGGGAGGCCTCATTAGAATTTGTCGAGAATGATTGGCCCCTGACGCTGTCATTCTCGCGGCTCGGTTTCCCGCGAACCGGGAGCAATAATTACAGTGTGGTTTAAGCACATCTGGTGTCCACACATCCGTAACAGAAATCTCTGGTTTTGGGTATATCGCAATCCATATATGGGTGTCCTGGATGACCACAATTCCAGCATTTTATAGCGGATGGAGGTTGAGCGACTTTTGGTTGTGAATTAGAATACATGGCGGCAACTTGAGGAAATAAATCATTCGGTACAGTATGACTGTCGAGATGGTTATGTATATCCGTAGATATTTCATGTATCCTGGGATTAAACGGTGGTTTGTACGAGTAAGTAGCTTCTGGATAATAACCTACAATGTTCCATGCATCTTCCGTTGCAATACATGTGCTTACTAAATTGGGAATCGTATCAATAATGCGACCGGCCAAATGAATGCGCAGTCCATGCCGCATATTCTTTTTTAAGAGTTCTAATAATTGACTATCTTTTAATGGTTCTTTCAGGGGAATTCCAAGTGTTAATACGACATAATAAAAGTTCGTAAATGACTCTTTGGGTTTTTGTTTACGGCCATCTAACAATCTTAATATATCGACATCCGTTCTTCGGTCTTGGAATCGATGAATGAACGCACTGCGTAATACATTCCAATCACAGTTGGGATTTCGACGTAATGTTAACCAATAATGCTCATTGGCTATGCCTGTGAACAAAAAGGCCACGTCGTTAACTAATTGCGTCAAAGAGATACCATTAGCGTAAGCCAAATGTTCTACTCGGTAAAAGAAATTTTCAACCGCAGTACCCTCTAAAAAACCATCATATGTGATTCTCCACTTATGTACGGGTGTGGAGTGAGCCCTCGAAGGAGGTACTCCGTATTGAATATTACGATCCACGGCAGGAACATGATTGACCAGCGGTGGTGGATGCCTAGGTGCTCCAGGAGTAACAGAAAATTCCGAGTTTTGCACTGGTTGATAATTGTAAGATAATATTGGATTGTGTATCGAATAGGTAGACGGCATTAATGGAATATTGTCTCGGTTAGGTGCGGACGGTGTATACGGTAATTGTTGATACATATTTGGTATATTGGTCGGTATATGTGAGATATATTGTTGGCGCTGAGTTCTGTCATGATTATTTACAGCGTTTAAATTGGTTGAGGTGAATCTAACCGATGGTTGCTCTATTGGGGCAGGTAGTGTGATAGACTGTTGTTGTATTATATTAAATTAATATTTGGATCTGTTGGAGTAGATGATTGTTCTGGAACTGGTTCATCCCTATTCGGTTGAGGAGCGTTTAATATTAACTCGAGAAGTTCCGATGCATCTAACTGAACCACGCTTAGTTCTGCCACGGACTCATTTATTTGCGGATTATCATTTTTAAACTTGTTGATAGTTTGCAATAGATTATCACAAAACTGTTGAAGTTTAATTGCTGCCTTATAAACAGGTTGTAAAATTGATATTCGAGCTACACGACCATTAATGTGCAGAATTTTACTAGCAATAGCGCCAAAGTCAATTTGATTAAAATTTGGGTTCTGAATACAATTTAGTAGCCGCAACTGCAAATTTTGTAATTTTATAATTGTTGATACATATTTGGTATATTGGTCGGTATATGTGAGATATATTGTTGGCGCTGAGTTCTGTCATGATTATTTACAGCGTTTAAATTGGTTGAGGTGAATCTAACCGATGGTTGCTCTATTGGGGCAGGTAGTGTGATAGACTGTTGTTGTATTAAATTAATATTTGGATCTGTTGTAGTAGATGATTGTTCTGGAACTGGTTCATCCCTATTCGGTTGAGGAGCGTTTAATATTAACTCGAGAAGTTCCGATGCATCTAACTGAACCACGCTTAGTTCTGCCACGGACTCATTTATTTGCGGATTATCATTTTTAAACTTGTTGATAGTTTGCAATAGATTATCACAAAACTGTTGAAGTTTAATTGCTGCCTTATAAACAGGTTGTAAAATTGATATTCGAGCTACACGATCATTAATGTGCAGAATTTTACTAGCAATAGCGCCAAAGTCAATTTGATTAAAATTTGGGTTCTGAATACAATTTAGTAGCCGCAACTGCAAATTTTGTAATTTTATAATTGTTGATACATATTTGGTATATTATGGTCGGTATATGTGAGATATATTGTTGGCGCTGAGTTCTGTCATGATTATTTACAGCGTTTAAATTGGTTGAGGTGAATCTAACCGATGGTTGCTCTATTGGGGCAGGTAGTGTGATAGACTGTTGTTGTATTAAATTAATATTTGGATCTGTTGGAGTAGATGATTGTTCTGGAACTGGTTCATCCCTATTCGGTTGAGGAGCGTTTAATATTAACTCGAGAAGTTTCGATGCATCTAACTGAACCACGCTTATTTCAGTTAGCTGCAAATTTTGTAATTTAAATGTGCATACAGTCACTTCATTGTGAGGAGCAATAAGAGTCTGTCGATGAGGTTGTTGTGGGACAAGTGTAGCGTCATCAGCCTCCATCTCCAACTGCTCGTTTAGAATTTTGGGACTCTCAATATTTCTAATTTCTGGTTCGATTTGCAACTCATCAGCCGCTAGCAAGTCGAATCGTAATCCAGTAGACGACATCATGGGTGAATAATTGTATCGTCACAGTGAATAAAAAATAATAATGAATGATGATTGTAATAATAAGTAACACTTATACAAACTAATAAAAAAAACTTAGGAATAGAAATTCAATACGGAAAAGAAACGTTTTCCATAGGATTTTAGTTGGCTAGATAAATTAGCAAATATTCGAAAGAAATTAAACGTTGAAAAAAAAATAAATTCTGGTTACACGATTTTTTTGAAGGTTTATATTTATTGAATTTGTCCAATTTATATAAAATTGAACCACCAAAAAAATTATAAGATTATTTAATAATAAGAATGAGACCAAGATAATATTGAGTAGGTATATTTCGGTTTGCCCCGGGAAGGAAAAGGAAAGGAACAAAGGAAGTAAACATAAAAAAAAATGGAAAGAACCATGTTAAACTAAATGACTCCACAATTCAATGTACTTTTGAATTGGATGCATTAGTTATGGAACTATGAAACATATAGAGATTTATGGTTTGGGTTGCTGACCAACACAGAAGTCAACACTAAACTTTAGTGGAAGTCGATGCGACACCGCAATATAACAAAAATTTCTATATTATTTGATTATACTATAGAGTAATACTAACATTTGAAGTCAATAGTTAATTATTAGAATCAATGCGATTATATAGTAAAGTCAAACAATATAACGTTATATAAATGAATTAATGGAGAGCAAAAAAAAAGTTATGATGAAATTGTAAAATTAAAATTTGAAGCCATCTTATGAAACCAAACAACTGATTCAATTAATTAAAAATTAACAGTTGCGCATATGACGTACTTTAAATTAAAAAAAAATTAAAAAAAAAACCGAAGTTAGTGATACCGGAACTTAAAGGAATAAATTTAAATACAACACATGAAAAAAGTTTAAGTTAACCGTATTTGGGCGCCACTGTAACAAGAGGGGGGTAACTCTTTCTTGTTAACAGACATTTTTTCTTACTCAGAGGCTTCGGGGCGGTCATCTTTGGCCGGCTAAGACTCAGGGTAATGGCGTGGGGGTTCCCAAAGCATAAGTAAGACGTGCTAGACCGCAGGAGAAGGAAAGGGCAACATGGAAAAAAGGAAGGGGAAGGGCTTCCACGAAATACACTTACCTAACTTACCCGGGTCTCATCCTTAAATAAAGGCTTTCAGCCCCTCATGCTGAAATGCAACAATAGATCGAACAAACGGAAGACGATAAGCCAGAAAAATAAATTTAAGAGCATGAAATAATAAAGTTAAAATTTAACGGTAATTTATTATTAACGTTATCAAACTAAAAAAAAGTTACAATAAAGAAACATGTGATTATTCAATCCTAACTAGGTATACTAAAGATGTTTATATATTAATGTTAGATATATGGAGAAAAAAAAACCCACCACCAAAAGGGTAATCAAAGAAAACTTATTTATAAGAAAGGTTGCTTATATACTAAGCCTTAACTTAAATTTATATAAACTTAATAAAATAAGGTAATGGTATAAAAAACACTTGCGTGGTCGCGACCGTGATCCTGGTTGTTGGATGATGTACCGTTTGCAGTATTAATGATTTATTAATGTAGATATTATGTTATGTGCACATTAAACATATTAATTATTATGCGTGATATATTTTAAAAATTCATTACATTTGGTCACTTTAATTACATTTTAATACACGTTATATTATAATTTCATTCATGAAATTGTTAGTCTATAACAACAGTAAGGTGACCACAGTTCACGTTTTAAACTTAAAGTAATTATTTTTTTTATTCACGGGAATATTTTTCCACTTCAGCTTTATGCATGCCTGTTACATGTAACATTTTTATGTAATTTTAAGATATTGTTTTTGTTCACAGGTCTTATTATTTTTAGTATTATATTATGTAGATTATTAAATTATCATCGTCCATTATCATGTTTTATAGGAATTTTAAAATTTTATAATTATATATTCCACATACACTTTTTTTTTACATTTTTATTGTAATCTAGACTCTAACTATTATATTACGATACTAGTTGATTAGTCACATTTTTCTAATTTTCACCCCACAAAATTTAAGCGAAATATTTTAGTCAAAAAATTTTTTTTCTGACCTTCTTCTTCAATATTCCAGACTTAACTCCCAAATAAAAAAACTGTCCATCGAATGTTTGCTAATTTCCCCCCACCCAAATACCATCCAATTTCGTCAATCAAAGTATTCAACGGAATGACCGATTTCTTTCCCCTACCTCGATTTTTCCCGCGCTTTTATTTACGGTGTGTGTTACTAATGACGTCATAGTTACTATTTTTCCCATTCGACAGGGATGCCAAACATTTCCGTCTTGGAACGATCGAGAAGCAGCGACTAATCGTTACAGTGTTCCTAAAACACATCTAAAAGTAAAATAATTCATCTTGACGAGCATGCTGTAAATGCCTCCAACGAACTAAAAAACACTTTAGTATCGGAAGAGTTAATTGTTGGCTCACCCAAATTTTGACTGTTCTCATGCAAGGTAACAGACCCATAATCTACATCTCAAGAACACTTAGTAAAACCGAAGAAAATAATTCTACAATTGAAAAAGAAATGCTAACGATAATTTGGGCACTAAGCTATTTGGGAAATAACCTCTACGGGTCACGGCGAGTTAATATCTTTATGCGTTCAGTAACAAAAATAACAACTCGAAGAGGAAAAGGCGAAAGGCGATTCTGGAAGAGTATAATTACGAGCTCAAATATAAACCTGGCAAAACGAATGTAGTAGCAGACGCTTTGTCGAGATTGCCTTCCTCTTTAGAAGTTAATACCTTGACGGTAACTCAATATAGTGATAAAAGCTCTTCACATAACTTAATAACATTAGTTGATCTTCTATTAAGGTTTTTCGTAATCAACTGATTTTAAAAATTGATAATTCCGAAAATTTAAATCCTAACGTAATCAATGGACTTCTAACTTCAGAACCGCTCATAGGAAAAATACAGAAATTTATCCAATCCACTTTAGTGGCTATAAGATTCGCTTTACGCAAAAATAGTTGCAAATCATGCAAAAATTCTACTTTCCCAGAATGGCAAATAAAATTTCATTAAAACCTGCACGGTTTGCAAGGAAAATAAATCACCATGTTATTCTCAATACACATATTCCGTGTCACACGATTCACATCGACATTTTTTCTACTGAAAATCAGTTAGTCTTAAGGCTATAGATAAGTTAACCATATTTGCACAAACTAAAATAATCGAATCTCGAGCAGTGGATCATATAAAAAAAACACTAAAATATATACTTTTCTATTTCTGTGTTCCGGTAGTCGTAGTTGTAATTGATAATGAAAAATCTCTAAACTCTGCATCTATTATTTCCATGATCAGTAATGACCTCCGAATTAAAGTTTTCACTACCCCTCCAAATTAAAGTGAAGTAAAGGGACAAGTCGAACTATTCTACTCGACTCTAGCGGGGATCTTGAGATGCCTGATAGCAGATGGATCTCCTCGTACTTTCGATCAATTACTGGAGTTAGCCGTGAACGAGTACAATCACACCATATATTCTACGACAAGAAAAAACCTGTTGGATTGCATTTCGGTCGTATTCCAAACTCTGACCCCGAACAATTCGAACAAGTCCGACTAAGCAACAAAGAGAAATTAAAACAAAAAAACGACTTAAAGTTTCACAATAAAAAAAGGAAGCCTGTCCAACACTACTTGCCAGGAGACAAAATACATGTCGAACTTTACATTCGACTTGTATTTTGTGACACGTAACATTCGAAATTAGTAAAACCCATAAATATGTTTATTACAGATTTACTTTCTCATACGGAAATGGCAACATCCAGATACTAGATTTTACAAATTCCCTGTTAGTGTCCATTCACACAGGATAGGGTAAACTGCAGACGGAAACTTTTAAACTGATGCATACAATTGACTTAGGAGACTACCAAAATGTAACATCCGAAATACTTTCACTACTCATTACGGACGCTAGTAAACAACACCATTTTAACCCCTACATTTTGTACGAGTTGGAACAAATTAAACGTTGAATCGAAAATTTGAAACCACGAAAAAATAAAATATCACTTAATTTCATAGGTAGTGCACGGAAATGGGTTGCAGGAAATCCTGACCACGACGACTTTATAACAATCAAACAAAAAGTGAACGACGTATTAATAAACAATAACAAACAATTAGTAATTAATAATCTGTTTACTGAAAAATTAAATAATTTAACTAGGTTAAGTAACGAAATAAAAACATTATTGAACCATGAGGAGGATACTAATACATGACTCATGTTAGATATTAAGTATAAGATTTAAATATTAAAAAAAATATTTGCAACATGTTAATTTCACATTACATTACGTCAAATACATTGGTCAAAAACTGACATCATCCATTATCTAATTCAACTTGCATAACTAATATTTTTAAAAGTGTAAAAGCGAATTGCAATATAATTTATAATCAACTATAGAGAAAATATCATCCGGAATAATTCTTTTGAATGTTAAATTCCATAAATGGAACCATTATTGTAGAATCTTTACCTCACAATTTAAACAGTACATTTTTAATAAAATTCAATGATATTTCTATAACTTTCCACAACCAGATATTCACTACCAGAGAGGAGTCACGACTCCATATTCTACCTGCAATCTTGCACCCATTTCCTAACGACACGAAGATAAAAAACTTTTCTCTGGAAATGATGGAGGAACTTCGCATCAATAACACCAACTTAATCGAAACGCTTCAATTAGAATATTTTCAAAATACCATTTCGATTTATGGAACTATGTCTGTAGTAATTCTAGCCTTACCAACAATTTTCTTCAGAATTTTAAAGCTAAGGAATACAAAAATTCTCGTTCAGACCATCGAAGAAAATTCGGATCAAAACCCAACAGAACCAGAACAACCTCAACCAAAAGAGAAACGACCAAGTTCAAAAAGCCTAAGGTCCAAATTTAATGACACACCGTTCTTCTTAAAGTAATTGGGGATAATTACATTTAAGCATGGAGGAATTAATACAACACTTTACACGTGCCAATATAATTAATGTAATATAACACCTCACACATGCCATAGAAATATTTCATAATAATTCATAATAAAGATATTGATTCCGGATGTGAATTATATTGCATTTCGCTTCAATAAGTAAAATATAGAAATAAGATATTAGTATATTCAGTTTATAAATACGTTTAGTGTTGAATAAAATTCGTGTAATCTTTCAATAGTAATAAAAGTTAGAGGTTCTTAAACCTCATAAAAAAATAGTTTTTTTGTTCAATAATAAGAAAAATCTTAGGCTGATTCTAGTCGTGTCGTTATTCAAAACTTTTCAAATTCGAAAATTTGAGTTCAAGTTTTTTCATTTATTTGATTAAATTGATTTCACTTATAGTATATTTTAATTCTCTTAATTATATTTCCATATGTAAAGCTAATGATGTAATCGACTTATCTAATTCAACTTGCATAACTAATATTTTTAAAAGTGTAAAAGCGAATTGCAATATAATTTATAATCAACTATAGAGAAAATATCATCCGGAATAATTCTTTTGAATGTTAAATTCCATAAATGGAACCATTATTGTAGAATCTTTACCTCACAATTTAAACAGTACATTTTTAATAAAATTCAATGATATTTCTATAGCTTTCCACAACCAGATATTCACTACCAGAGAGGAGTCACGACTCCATATTCTACCTGCAATCTTGCACCCATCAACAACCTCAACCAAAAGAGAAACGACCAAGTTCAAAAAGCCTAAGGTCCAAATTTAATGACACACCGTTCTTCTTAAAGTAATTGGGGACAATTACATTTAAGCATGGAGGAATTAATACAACACTTTACACGTGCCAATATAATTAATGTAATATAACACCTCACACATGCCATAGAAATATTTCATAATAATTCATAATAAAGGTATTGATTCCGGATGTGAATTATATTAAATCATTTCGCTTCAATAAGTAAAATATAGAAATAAGATATTAGTATATTCAGTTTATAAATACGTTTAGTGTTGAATAAAATTCGTGTAATCTTTCAATAGTAATAAAAGTTAGAGGTTCTTAAACCTCATAAAAAAATAGTTTTTTTGTTCAATAATAAGAAAAATCTTAGGCTGATTCTAGTCGTGTCGTTATTCAAAACTTTTCAAATTCGAAAATTTGAGTTCAAGTTTTTTCATTTATTTGATTAAATTGATTTCACTTATAGTATATTTAATTATTACTGTGATTTTTTTTAATTACGTAATAAATTTATTATAGAACTTGAGAAAATTAAAAAAAGAAACTTTTCAATTATACCAAGTATTTTTTTAATACTGGCATGTTAAAAAAATACTTAGTATTTAAATATTTTTCTTTTTTAATATTCTTACAGTTCTGTGGATATTCAAACGTGACTAATTTCAATAAAGTATACTATATGACTTCATTCAATATAAAATATTGTTGAAA
This sequence comes from Tipula lateralis, assembly GCA_963932295.1. NCBI lineage: Eukaryota > Metazoa > Arthropoda > Insecta > Diptera > Tipulidae > Tipula > Tipula lateralis. Next base: position 131,030 of record OZ010737.1, read on the forward strand.
TGGATACCTACACTTATTTATATATTTTTATAACTTTCACCATTTTGGTCAGTCCATATCATGGGCTTATTGTCACGAACTGCAACTGTATAAATCGGTTGAAACGCTCGACGAAGTAGATTCACAAAAAACCGTGCCAATTTAACAGAAGAACAATGAAGTGCCAACACGAAAATGAATTAGAATATGAATTGCAGAAACTGTGCAAACGATAGTGATGAACAACGGAATTAAAATATTTCCACTATATAAATAGAATATCTCGGAATCATTCTTAAAATGTAAATAAATAAAACAAATTAAATTTAACAAAGTAAAATTTGGATACATAAAATTTACTATACAACAGAGTTTTATTAAAAACTTTTCAAATACAATTTTTGATGTATAATTATATTTCCACTTGGCCTTTATAGATTCTCGTAATAACTAAAAAGAAATTAATAAATATAAAACCACAAAAACCATTTCGATCTAATTCGTTTTATTATACATATATTGAATTCTGCTTAATACATTATTTAACTATGCTCAAATATAAATAGAAAATGATGAAAGCTATATGTAAAGTCTCATGAACTCAGTAAAATACAATAATAAAAAATTACTATAATTTAATCAAACAGATGAGATAAACAAATGACAGAGTATAGTTCAAATAAGTTAAAGTATCCAACAGAATATGTTTCGAATTTTCTGTTTTCCATTTTCATTCCGCATGCTTTTCTTGATTGAAATTGAACAATAAAATGTTTGACAAAAAAAAATGACCGATAGACAACCTAATTCGACCTCAATATTAAAACATTATTTTTTCTTGTCGATTTTGTTTTTGTATGTTATTTGTTGATTGTGGCACCATATCAAGTAAAAATCTAATAAAAATATATTTTTCTTCTTCTTGTCACTTATGCGACACATAACCATATACTTTTCATTTCAACCTTAATCTAAATCACATTTTAGTATATGGACCCATCTATCTTTTCGTCTCAAATTAAATTTGTTCTTATATTTTAGAGAAAACCCAAAAGTAGAAAAACTTTAATAACAAAGTATAAGAAGTTTTATCTCTACATGTGCACAAAATTCAATTCTAGTTTAGTTTTGTAAAAATGGATGGTTTACTCAACACGAGAGTTTTATCTAACAGATCGAATTAAAGTCGCATTCATGGGTGATCCTTTATATGTAACTAAGGAAATAGAAAATAAAATAGGAAGAGTAGCATAATAAAAACAACAAGATAAAAACTTTTTGACTCCTCCCATGTTTTACATTCAACACACGATAAGTTATATATACCATCAGCATTAGTAAGTTTGTTTTGCAGGTGTAAGAATTATACCATTTTCTTTTATTGTCGAATGATTGAGATAAGTGTTTTTCTTTTGCCACATATACCATCATAATCGTGACAATGTTATTGGTAATCAACATTTCGTATATTTTATTACATCTGTCTAATGGCTATCCTGGTAAATTTTATTATTTATTGATTTTTTAAAGTTAATTTTTGATCTCATTTTAGGCAATTTTTTATTACGTGACTATGCATTAATAAGTATTTTATATGTTAGGGGGTGATGACAAGATACTTGTTATAAATTACATTCAATTGAAATTTTGTTATAATTTATATCTGTCATACTCGTATTATACTAAATCAGATAAGGAATTTATTGTGTTGGGATTACTATACGGTTTCTTAATTTGAATTTAAATTGATGTTGAGATCATAAATTAATTTTAAAGTTTACATATGTTTGATAAATCAAAATTTATAACGCAGGGCAGTTTATTTAATACCTTTTGTTCTAATACCGATACATTTCTTTAAAAAATATCAAAATTTAATTTTTAAGTGCATCATCTCAAATTGCGTGCAAAACTCAATTTTATTAGATATTTCTTTAAGATTACGGGATTTCATTTGACCTTCTGAAAGTGACATAAATAAAAGATTTTTAATTATAGTTATCAATTTTTAATAACCCAATACTTAGACAACATTAATATGATTTTATCTTTTACCATTATATATAGGTAAAATTCTTCGATATACCTTTGATACAAGAGTAATTGACGTCGACACCAAGGACTCATCGGCAACACCGTACTAAAACTGAAGCAACGATGCATAATTTAACAAGTTAACCAGGAAACATGAGGTAATGGAAACGTTGCGAGGCGACATAATCCGAATAGTGAACTTGGCTGTCATAAAAGAAAGACTCCAGCTACTTAAATGTCCCTATCACATGGCATGATGGAGTAGTTCAAAATTTGAATATAATACTAGATGTCAATGTTTGTTCTAAAAACGGATATAAAGATAGGATACATAATGGAATGGAGTGAATGATGAATTAGCTAAATAATACTGTATTAAACTATTTATTTAAATAGTTTTTAGCATCGCAGGATGCAAAAGGCATTTTTCACGATCTGCTTTCAATCGGTGTTGTCAATAAATATATCTATGATCCCTCGTTGGAGTGCTGAATGGCCAACCCATCTTCCATGTCTGAACTGGCATCTGTACTTGATTTGGCTTTGTAATGACATAAAGTAGGATGTAAATAAGCAAACCGCGAAAGAGTTGGGAGTGCAAAGATAGGGACAGACAGAATAGTTTCCCTTATAAACGTATTAGATCATATTGTATATGTAAATGCAAATATAAATTGTCCTCATACGAGTTGACTCGAAGATCCAACATAAAAAACATACTCCACTTTATTTGCTGTTGAGATATACCAAAAAAATGAACGGTGAAATGTAGCATTGATAAGTGGTTAGATAATGACTTTCAAAAGTTATTACAGTTAGTTATTTGTTTGACTACCTTCCTTATTCATTATAAACCATTTTTGTTTACACACAGACGAGACCAAGACCCGCATAAGTTTGGAAAATCATGTACCAATTAATATTTTGCTGCACATATTGGTATGTGCTATACATACCTATAGATTTCTGAAATGGACGTCTCTTAGAAATAGTCTCATATCATATCATATCATGTTAAATTTTGAATTCAAACTTTAATTATATTATTATTGTATTTCAATATTTATGGCATTAATAGTGTTTGTAACATACAATATCATAACATGTACAGTAACTTATTTATTTATCAATTTATTATATTGTATATACATTTCGTAAACTCAATTTCAATGATTGTTTTCATTGCTATAAATTGGCGAAAGATGAAATTGACAGCACTCGAATGCACATATCTAGATTAAATTACAACCTTATTTATCAGATTCAAATATATGTAATGATTCTTCTTATATTTACATATATGACGAAGCTATACAATTTGTTCATTAAATTGAGTGAAATACATAAATGCATTGAAATATATATGTGAATATTGGCAATTTAAAAATATAATTAATAAACCATTTTATTGTTGTTATAAAGAATAATAAATACTTACCGTAATATACACGTGATATATATATATATATATATATATATATATATATATATATATATATATATATATATATATATATATATATATATATATATATATATATATATTTATATTTATATTTATTTAATTTTTTCTTCACTGTCTAATAATTAAAACAATCATATTAAATATATTGTTTGCTGTTTAATGATTTTTTATTTTTTTGTAATTTTTTTGCACTTTGTATTACTATTACAAGTCTATAGTGTTGTTTCATATATGTATCTTAATTTAATAATTTTATAGTTGTTATTTAGTTAATATAAATTCTAACCACAGATTTGTAAAAATAATTATTTTTTAAAGTAAAGATTTATTTAAATATATAAAAATTAGTTATAAATACATTAAATATAATTTGAGCAATTAAGATTGGTTTAAAAATGAGCAAGTTAAGTTAACAGTCTACAGAGAAAAATGAGTTTTAATTATTTTTCTGTTGTTTTATTTTGGGAAGAACAGTTCAGTTATGGTGTATCTTCACGAAGAGATAAACACATTGAAAATTAAAATATTTGTATTTGGTAAAGATATAGGTACAGTAAGCTAAATAGTAGTGTCAAAGAAAACGATATTTTGTTTAAGGGCATTTTTATATTAAAGTATCACAACTATATAAATTATCACTCATAAGGTTATTTCGTTTTACTGTTTTGTTTAACTGATTTTTTTATTATCTGTATTTTCTTTAGCATTTCCCTGTTTTATTTGTATCTTTTTTGGTGGCAGTTCCTTATTATATCGGGTCAATACCTCCCGTTTGAAACCATCGAAAAGTTTATGGTTTGCATAATTTTGACGTTCTCGCCATGCTGGGCGGTTTCGACTTCGGGTTATACCCCAGTGGCAAGTGAACAATGGTGAAATAACTTGAAATTGATAGCCAGCCATGAACATTTCATATACCTAAAAATAAGGAAAACAAGTTTTTGTTAATAAAATTTAAATCTTACCCTTATTCAACCTCAGTCGTAATCGTAATTTTCCGAAATAAGTTTCTTCTAACAAAGAACAACTAAGAACAGAACGTTTCTTTCGAAAATACTTCCAGTTAAGTTAACTTATTCATACTTAATACAATACTTATTTATAATGTAAATAAACAGCTACATCCGAACAACCAATAACAATATATCTCCCCAAATAAAAGTATAAAAAAACTCATTTAAATTTTATAACATCAATATTATTTCAAAGCTTCTCAAGCATTTTTTATACTATACACTGTACAACAAGGAAAAGCTTATTATTTCTTTTTCATTTAATAACAAAAAACGAAAAACTACTGTTAAATTTTCCCAAGATTTTTATGTTTTTTTTACTATGTACTCGAGCTGCAATATTTTTATTTATTCTATCAGCATCCTTTTGTTTTATTATTTTCATTTTATTTAGTTTTTCACTTAAATTTTGTTTTGCACAACAATAAAAAATATATGTATATGTATACTTTTTTACTAAAGTAAAAATAAAACAAACGGAAAATGAAAAACATTTATTTATTATTATTCCTTTTATTATTTTATAACAAAAGGGTATAAGAAATTTTTCATTTACCACACAATGGATAAATATTTTTTCTTTCATTGGATTTTTTAAATAACGAAAGGAAAATATAAAAAAGATGTACACAAATCAAAACAAGAAAATACACGTGAATGAAAATCAACCTAAGTTTTCTCTATTCACGGAACGTATACAACAAGGTATAATGTGGTACCTTTACTATTAGTACTAATTACAGATTACAATTGTCTTTTTGCTACAAAGTCATCATCCCCATATACATTAAATATTTACACGAATTTTTCTTTTTATTCCGAGATTATATAATATCTCCTTTAAAAAAATCAATAAATCTAAGAAAATATTTTATCAACATAAGTAGAATCAAGTGTTAGAATCTTGTCGACATAAATGTTTTTATTAATATATAAGAGTGATTTCAATATATGGGTTTTCCAATAGGAATGATATGATTGTGTCGTTATTAGTGACGTTTTGGCCATTTGTAATTTGTTATGATCTGTCATTTTTTGTTTCATTGTATTCAGTAACGCTTACAATTTCATCATGGTGAGATATACGCAAGAACAATGTTTACAAATTATTCATGTTTATTATCAAAATAATCGTTCTCCAACTACAACTTTGCGTGCGCTTTTTCCATTTTATAGTCGTAATAATCGTCCAACTGTGCTATTCGTCGAACAGTTGAAAATTTTGAGCGTACATTTTTTTACATAATGTTAAAGTGCCAACCAATTTTAACAACGATAACCAACTTTTTATGGCCGAAATTGAATTAAGTTGATCTTAAAAACTTTCGTACCAACAAAATAGGCTACGTGCCAAACAACAAGTGCAACAATTGAATTATTGCGAGTAAAGTTTGGAGATCCGATTGAAAATTGAATGGCCCCCAAGAAGTTGTGATTTAACACCATTAGACTATTTCTTGTGGGGTTATTTAAAGTCATTGGTCTTTAGCAATAAACTAAACTCTCTTCAAGCTTTACAAGTCAATATTGAACGTGTTATTCATGAATATGACTTGATTTAGTGGAAAAAATGCTCAAAAATTGGGTTCATCTAATCGAATTCGTTCCTGCAGAAGAAGCCGTGGAGACCGTCGTTTATTAAATAAAAAAAATTTCAATTTCCTTAACAATTAGTGTATTTTGTTTTAAAGAAATCATATTACTTTTATTCGAAAACTCTTTCAGCAGAGCCCTTAAGTAGACTCAACACCACCGATTTCAATTTGTTTACCAGTGAGACAACGCACCGGTCGAAGTACCAAATATATGGCAAACGTAAGTTTATTTCAGTCCAAAATGAGCGTTAGGAAGTTATATATATATATATATATATATATATATATATATACACTTAAAAATAATTTCTATATGTAATGCATGATGCTTTTCATATAGGTCCAGAGCAACGTTAATTTGAAAAATAAAATAGCTCTTGCATTTAAATACCCTTAATATATGATCCATTGAAATGTAATGAATAGAAACCATTTAAATTTAATATAAGTAAGATTTTAATTCTAAAACTAGCTTGATTTAAAAAGTTATTAATGCAAGTAATGCAATATTATTAAAAAATAATGCATATTGCGTTACATTGACTATAATGTTATGCATTAAAATTAAAAATTTTTTACTTTATATTTCTAATTCAATCAACATTATTTTATAATATATGCTGCTATTTATTTAAAAATTATATTTCTATTAGAATATAATGCAACTTTGCTTTACTAAATCTTTAATACAATTATACATTTTAAAACAATACTGCTGGTAGTGTATAATTATAGTAAGATGCATTAAAACAGATCAATTGGGAACTTTTATCATCAATATTAACTTTGCAATAAGATATTAATTAATATAGCAAAACACACATTTAGATATTTGATATAAAATTTATTCATAAATATATATATTTATATTTAAAAATGAATTAACTTACAAGTTAAAAATACATGATTTTTAAATAAAATTAATATTATAAGATGATATATAATATTTATAATTATGGTTAGAAACAGTTCATACGATAATGGGATTAATGCAATCCCAAAACGGCAACCTTTTTGTGAGGACGGTTTCCCAAGCAAGTCAAGTATATCAAATACGGGTACATCAGCATGAATTCCATCTGAAAGTTATTGAAAATAAATATAATCAAGTGGTTCAAACAATATTCAAATAAGAATTGAGGTGTCATAGACATTTTTCAAATTGTTTCACCTATTAAACAAAACCCCAAAATAAAATTAACCACGTGTTAGAAATATTTGTTATGTTAAATACTTTGTAAAGAATTGCACTTTTATTTAAATAAATTATTTATTATTCACTCTATACTATAATATACTCTTACATTTTGAACATATCCAAAATTATCTGACACGTGGAATATTTTGTAATTGAGGTTATAATTTATTCTACACACACTTTTGAAATGTAACCTAACTATTTTGAATCTTAAATTATCAAATTTTAAAAATGTCAATATTTTTGTTTCATAATTTTTTAGTAGAGGTTATAATTTGTAATATACAAATTTTAACCTCTACTTTTCTAATTAACATAAAATTTAGCATAACTTACTTGCAATTAAAAATCGTTATTTTTCTTCAAATCGTTATTCCATGTTACTTATGTTGTTGTGATCCATGTAAAACAATCAAAACACTTTTATTTTAATTAATTCACAGCACTTTTTACTACTCGTCTATTCCTTACGATTATTCCTAATGAACTAATAGTTTTTTGCTTTATCATATAGCAATATCGAGTCTATTAACGGGATCTTATATACACTAGTAGACAAAAAATCCTACCATACCTTTAGTATAGTATAATTATAATATGATTACACAGCATGTAGCAAATATTTCATCCCACAGTGTAAAATTTAATATTCGGAGTTCCATAAATTGTTGGTAATATGCATTCAACATTTTATCAATGTAAGCACTCTATTAGACTAACAGGGACCTTATATTAAAATGATATTTTATAACAAGTTTGCTTTAGAATATGCAATAGATTTGCATTAAATAGGATTTGAAGCAAGAATTGCATTACATTTTTCATTAAGTTGTATTACAATATTATGTAATGGAAGATCTGTTTTACATTGTAGTTTAAAGTTGCATTGCATAGTGTTAATGGCAAGCATTGTATTAAAAAATCAAGCAACTTTTTTAACTGTGTATTTCTTATTGTCTTTATAAAACTAAAATTTTTAAAAATAGTACAGTGTTGATTATATGGCTATAAATTGAAAGGTAAACTCGCAAATAAAATTAAAGATCTAGTCGTTAATATATAATCAATTGAGAATAACCCGTATTGTTTTTGCATAAGACACACATCAATAAACTGTGCTGTTGAGTAGCAAAAACAATTAATTATATTTGTTATAAATAATATTATCAGATAAAAAAATCCAATAATAATAAACAAAAATAAATGAATTTATTTTAAGTTAAATTGTTTATAATCTACACCGTGTTAATACGGAATATTTTTTCGTTAATATATCATAATCGTATGTTATCATGTTATCATGATACGAGAATATTCACGTGAACATGAATGGACTGTTACCACGCAATGAATATAACGTTCAAAATAAAAACTATTGTAATCTGAAATCATTAGAATTTATATCGTCTTTAAAAAAAATAAAGTAAACAAATTGACATACGTCATAAATTTCATTATAAATGTCAATGTATTGTAACATTACTTTAATTTTACTTTCTACTCAGGAATGTAGAAAAATAAATATGTATCGTCATTATTATCTGCGCATTTCTCGTGGTTTTACGAAGTTTACCAATGTTGTTTGAATAATAAAGGTTATATGTGTATATAAAAAACCAAAATCTCATATAGTAGAGGCGATTTTGATATAACGCACAAACGTTAACCACCACATATAAAAAAAATTATATACTAACGAGCTTCTACTTACAGCAAATGGGTTATGAAACCAATACTGTTACGAATAAAAAAGTCTCTGAATACACTCACACGTAACAATAAAGAAATAAAACTAACATATCAAAAGTGAACAAAAAACTTACATTTGCGTCAGTGGAACTAGTATATTATTAAGAAAGCATTGATAGAACTGTCATTGTATAGTATATATGGTATAGTTTTAGTATATATAATAAAGTAATAAACAAAATTGCTATATTTATATGAAAAGTGAATTGTCAATATCATACTACAGTATTTATTATACTACCATTACGAGTAAACGTGAAACAAAAATAATTTTGTGGATTTCAAAATGAAGATGAATTATATTGGATTAATAATTGTTGTTTTGATGACTAGTACCAACGCTAAGGTAAGATTTTATTTAGAATTAAATTTTATCGATTTAAAATGAACCTATAATTTTAGGGAGAAAAGTCAGAAGAAGAACTTATTAAAATATCCGAAGCTAATAAATTATGTATGGAACAGACACAAGCTGACAGAAACACACTCGAAAAATTAATTGCTGGTGATTTTACAAAACGCGATAAATCAACGCAATGTTTTTCACTATGTTTCCTAACATTTTCGGGTTTTTTTGACGACAAAGCTAATCTATTGATAGAACAAAGCATTGATCTTACCGAGGGTACGTACGGCCGTGAAAATGTATACAAATGGATAAACAAATGTAAGGATCTTAAGGGAGAAGATGCATGTGAATCAGCCTATTTGTTTTATGAATGTTTCTATCAAGAAAAAACTAAACCGAAACCGCTTGTAGATAGAGAGCTATAAAATTTTGTTAGTGGTATTAATTTTGTGTATGTCGTTATTTGATATTAAAAAATTACATAATTTATTACACTTAAAAAGTATATTTTATTCTGAAGGTGTAACCAAGACGAACACTTCTATCTCAACAGTCACTCTAAGAACTATAAGTATAATAAAATAGAATGAGCAATTCAGTTTCCTTGGCATATAAAACAGGGAGAATTCTAATTCATATTTTATCCAGAATTGAAGTGAAGCAACCACATGGAAAATTCTCATTCAAAGGCATAAGTTTTCTGAAAGTAATTCAAATTTTATTTATCATTTCAACAGCATTAAATCATACTGAGTAAATTGTATAGCCTTGCCTTTAGAGGTATGGCGTACAATTTACTTAAAACATATCTGATTGATCAAGATGTGCTTATTACCGGAATTTATAGTGAATTTAAACGGATTTAGATAGTTGTACCACAGTTTTTCATTCATTATGTACTTGATCCCACATTATTTCTTATTTTTATTAACGATTAATGTAATTTAAAATTAAATGGTAGGATTTAGAGATGCCAAATATCTGTTTAAGAATACTTGTAACCTTAACAGTATTCAGGCACTGATCCAATCATTTTGAACGAGTATTTAGCTAGTAATAGCTTACATTAAATTTAAGTAAAATAAAGTTTATGATATATCGAATAGCTTACAACAAAATTAATGCTGATATTGTAATTAATATTATGATAATAATATTGAAACGGTGGGGGTTCAACTATAGGTGTTTATGATTAATATTAGATTCAAAACTAACAGCAAAACCATACATAACATCTTTGTTGTAAAGTGAAATCACAACATGCACAAGATAACTTATTGTACTTCAAATTCTATACATATAAGGTAAAACTTATTTTGGTTTCATTCACTCGTTATGGAATTAATGTGTATGTGATGTATGCCAAGTCTGGGATGTGCAATATACAAACTCAATAAAATACAGATTTGAACGCATATAAGTTCCTATATACTTATTTTCAGTATTTAAGAATTCAATTCCAAAATAACGATTGATATTTTTCCATTATTAGCACTTAATAATCGATATATGTATCATAACTAATGTGCATTAAATTTTAATCAAATTAGGCTACATATCCATAATCGAGAATTTTAATTCCCCGTTCACATATACCAAACCCACATATTTATATCAAGCTTCAACAACGAATACGGGACAAAATCGATATTGCTTATACTCGTCTTTTGAAGTATAATATATTATTGGATTCAATCAAAATAATACAAAGTACTCAGAATGTTGCAGATTATTGATATTAATTAAACTTTAATTCATTCTGGATGATATAAAAAGCAATTATGTAAAGTTATTCGTTAGGCTGTGGCCATCTACAATGTGCACCAATACCGTATCTTAAAATCTGATCATATTATTATGCATATTTTATTTTATTATTTTTAACGGTTCTTACAGGCCATTGTTGGTCCACACCGTCTCAAAAAAAACCAAAAAAGTTTTGCCTTCTTGGTAATGAAAAGAAACATTTAAGATGGCCCTAATAATACACAATACTCAAACATAAAGCAAAAAAAACGTAGTTTATTCGTTGAATCTGTTGCGTGCTAAACTAGTAACTCATCAGAAGTTGAATTTATAATTCTCTCGAATTGAGAAATTGTGTTTTTTGTAATTTATTTTTTTCATGAGTGCTCTTGCCTGGTGCACAACTAAAAATAAAAGTTTTGATAATCTTCATTGTGTGTGAGTTTTAAAACTCATCGAACGAGAAAAAGAGTAAAATAAAATATGATTCATCATCCACAAATATATATAAAAAAGACAACTTGTTCGTTGTTTATGTTGTTGAGTTATGAAATTCATGATTTTTTAGACTCCCTCAAAAATTAATGATTTTCAATGTCTGCTAGCAATAGTTGTTATGAAGGAAATTTTATAAAACATCGAATATTTCTCCTTATATCCTATACTACATATCACAAGATGTTAGTTTATGTTCAACATTTAATCTTAACTTAAGAATTCTTTACATTCACTCAACTAAATTATATGACATCATGCATAACTTTACGAAAGTATATAACACCCGAAAAATTACTTACTTGGAAAAACGTCACCTAATCAAAATATATCGGATTCTCTTTACTTTAACTTTTAAATTAAGAAAACCAACATTAAATATTCATAGAACACAAGAAACTGAAAAACATAATCTACAACAACAGCAATACCAAAAATAATTCCAAACAGCCATGTCTGAAAAGAAATACACCAAATTAATTTTTCAAAATTAAATGGACTGATTAAAAAGCACAAAAAATAAAATTTAAAATAAATAAATAAAAGTTATGGTTGAAAGCTAAACAATATATAAGGACAAAAAAGAAAAGTTTTCAGAAATAAAACTTGTAAGAAGAGTTGTTTTTTTATTCGAGTAACCAGAAATAATGAAAAATTATAACAATTTTCGAAAAAATTAAAATCAACGAAGAAAATAAAGAAAAAGTTTCAATGAAATTTGTTTAACAATTCTAAATTAAATTTAATTTGCCTTTTTGTGTTTCTTATTTTTGAAAAACCCATTTGATTTTAATACAATTATAAACAGTTTTTTAGTTAATGAAAACTGAAAATTAAAACTCGCTTGCACTAAGAATAATGATTGTGTTTATGGTTTTGACCGCATGGTACTCGTTGATTCATGATATTATTGGTTTATTAAATATTAATATTCAGCTTTTCATTAAAACAAAAATTAACATTCGAAAATCAATAATTTTGAGTGTTAATGATATACAAATATAATTATATTTTAAAAATATTTTTGGATCTAATAGATTACTAAACACCCATACATACCCATACATATTCTTCGAGTTCTTTTTCACTGGTGGTAAAATCGCAAGAAACAGTGAGTACTTATTTTATGTAGCATATCGATGTCTATCAAGTGGATTTTTTAAAATTAAAACATTAATGTAGAACTTGCTAGAAATTCTGTTTTGTTGGCACAAAGATTGACATGGTTAGAGCACAAAAATAAAGGTTGTTTACACTTAAGCGAAATAATACATATGATTGTGATTTTAAAAGAGTAATAATGACAGTTTAATATTCCGTCATCTTTTTTAAATCCTCGAAACTTATTTGTATCTCCATTAATATATATATATATATATATATATATATATATATATATATATATATATATATATATATATATATATATATAAATATATATATAAATATATATATATATATATATATATATATATATATATATATATATATATATATATATATATATATATATATATATATAAATATATATATATATATATATATATATATATATATATATATATATATGTATGCATATATATATATACATAAATATATATATATATATATATATATATATACATAAATATATATATATATATATATATATATATATATATATATATATATATATATATATATATATATATATATACATATATATATAAAAGTCTGAAATGCGGCGAATGTCGACATTTACCGGTAAATGTCGACATATACCTATCCCGTTGGTAAATGTACGTTTTACTAATGTAAATCTTCTTTTACCTGCAAATTTAGGCTATATTCTCATTTACTCTTTAATTTTTTTATTAATGTATGATTTCGTAGCAGATCCTAGAATGTTTTCGTAGTAGACCCTAGAATGATTTCCTACAATTGTAAAGACTAACGGCTTCGGTAACTCTCACGGGCACGCGGGAGGTCGCTGCGTGTCCGCCCTCCGAGGGGCTGTAAAATTTCAACTTCGAGGGACGTAGGAGCCGAGATAAACAAACATGTCGCACTGCGTGCCGCATGTGGGATCGGATTATATAGAATCTATTAATGAATTTCGACACACTTCGGTTTACATTTTGGTAATGTCGACATTTACCGGTAAATCATTTATCGGTAAATGTTGACATTCGCCGATTTCGGACTTTAACCGTTACATATATATAATAAACGTTTAAAAAGAAATACCTTGAACGCACCTTGTAATAACGTGACTTCAATATCTTAGAAAATTATATGGAATTTCTACTTTTTCATCAAAGCTCTTCAAACCTTTACATCTGAAATATTTTAAGAACTATGTTTACTTGGAAATTTCTCAGTTATGAGATAATTTTGATATGAGAGTCTTGTAGTAAGAACGTGGAAAATTGTTTTTAAAATCTGAAAATTAATTATCTATACCATCGTGCTATTTGCGATCTATGATGCAGGTTTGTGATTTAAGCTCCATTTTATCAACTAGACATTTGATTTTTATTGGCATATGAACCACAGGGTTTCTTCAAATTCGCTCTCGTAAAGTTTTATTATCATTTTGCGCCACTAATCGGATAGGAGTTTATAGTATTGGGTTACGTTTGATTTTTCTGTGTTATAGTTTCTTTAAATCATTAAAACAAAATGTGTATGCTTTGCTAAAATAATAAAACAATAATTTGGTAAAACTCAATGGAAACGGATTAACTTAAGTTTACAATTTAAAATTATGAAATTATTAACAAAATGTTTATCACTTCATTTTTTCTCATGTAATTTTCATTTTATTCTAGCTCAAAACTTCATCTTCTAATTTTTCACTTCATAAAATTAAATTATAAAAGTTTTTTTATTTTCATTATTTGGTTTATATAGAGATAGGTTTAGATAGGAGGAGAAACCAGTTTTCTTATATTTTTTTATTCCTGGTTTGTTATTATGTGGGTATATAACAACTAGGTATCTCAATTTTTAGTTTATTTTTAAATTTTGACACGTAATTTGTATTATGAAACCAAGATTAAAGTTTCATATCGCGTTTGTCATAATAAAAATGCGTATGTCATAAGGTTTTGCTATATTATAAAATATAAAAACCCAATCACTGCCTAATTGTTAATAAAACAATTTTATAATGAAATTTATAATGTTAACCACAAAACGACTTGCAGTAGTGTTCACCAGAAGGTTATTATTTAAATACTTACATCAATAAATTAGTTGGGTTAATTAAACAATAAATTAATAGAATAGTTGTCATATTTGTCTATTTACATATTAACCTCATGATTATTGTATAGTTCCAGATTAAACGTAAATCTGTATTTATATCATTAAAACTTTCATCGCATTAGTGAATTTGCTAACTTGCTAACATATAAATTTTACCCTTGTATGTAAGGTTCTGAAATTTCAATTTATTTACTTAACGATTAACTCGAGTGTTGGTCTGCAACCATCAATAGTTGGTTCAATGTTTTCATTTATCAAAACTACTTATTTCTATAACCGTACCATAGTCATGAGCCATTATACCATAGCCAAGTATAATGAACTTAACTCATATTTCATTTTAATTTTTTGTCAATTCTCTTATAAAGACGTTTTATAAAAATATTGAAAACAATCAAATAGAAAAAAAAATTATATAATATTTTTGAGGCTAATATGCGTTCATTTCGGCAACCCATGGTATGTACAGCATATTCCATATCCTACCTGCGTCTAACTAAATAAGGTTTATAAACGAATTAAGTTTATTAGTTATTTTAGTTTTGATGAGGTATGTCTAAAGTTAAGTTTCATTATATGACGTATGTTTGGTATTCATCATCAGGAAATAACCTGTAGGGGATTATTCGATATGAATTAATTCCTACATAATATTCGCGTCTTTGATTAAAAGTATAACAGTGGTATATGGTAAAGCTCACAATAGATGACGCTTTGTTACGCAAGTAGATTTTACTTTAAGCGCATAGTACTATAGTACATACCTTTAATTATGCGCGTGTAACTGAAGGAAATAGAATCACTTTTACTTGATTTTGCAGTAGAACGATAATCGAAGTTCTACTTCGTTATCGGTTTCTCTTTTCTCTTCACATTACACATACCACCAAAGACCAAATATAATAATTAATTTGTAATTATGTACAAAATAGATTTCGTATATAGGTAAATAGGTTGAGCGTTGAACAGAATAAATGTTAAGACATTTATTATCCACTCGGACCAATGATTGTGTGATGCATACATACACACAACAACGAAATCATAATCCGATTGGAATAGAATGAATATGCACTAATTGGGCACAATTACATCGATGAGAAAAAGTACTCTCGATGTAAATAGGTAATCGATATAATCAATCAATTAGCTTCTTGATTTTGCAACTCGAACAACGCGCGTCGCGATAAAAAAATTAATAATTATAAAACGTGGTGGAAATTAAATTAAATAAAAATTGTGTTAATAATAATATAATAAATTAGTGAAATAAATAATTTAATTGGTGAAAATAAATTTAAAGATTTTTTATTATTTGTTAACCACAAAACCTCATTTATTGGTGACCAGGACGGCGGTTTTTACCGATTGTTATAACGCAACATCATCCGAAGAAAGGAATTAATTGGAGTCAATGGAGCAGTCAACGAATTAATTGGAGTCAACGGAGCACGTGTAGGGACACCGCATTAAGCATTGGAGACCTGGTACGTCATTGGCGTGCCAGGTTAAAGGTACGTTCCTAATATTAAATTCATATAACGGGGTACGAAAACTAAGGCAATTTTTTTACCGTATATTTTAAAATACCACCATCGATTGCGGGGTATGCGGGAGACGAAAGAAAATAAAATAAGCAACCAGCCATATTGAAGGACGGAAAAAACCCAGCTATCAACCAGTCATCAACAAGAACGAGCAACAAAAAGCCTCAATCATCAACATTGGAATAAATACCGAAACATTGGATCGCAGAAAATTTGCAGAAGCTGAAACCATAAAGTTTAAGTTTGACAATTTTTTATTTTTTTTTTAAATTTACATAAAATTGATTTTCATAAAATATATTTAGAATTTAAGATACTAGTGTTAAATTTCCACCATGCGTTCAATCTAAATTATCCATAAATTCGCTTATATACGGCTCGTTTAAAATATTTGTTTTTCTCGAAAATACGGAGCATTTGCTACGAGACGGTGACACACCGTACACTGAGTAAATACACTCTAACATTCAGGTTAGGAGAAGGTTTAGCCCCCACCAGCAGTAAGCTCATCTTTCTCCACTGGACATATTCGACGGTATAGGGTTGCAATCTACTTTCTGCGATCATAGATTATATCGAGAGAGATTTTTTTCGGATATTGCTTTTACCAACACTTTATTACATTTTGGGTTTTTTTCACAAGGTATCCATTCCTTTTTAATTAAATTAAGCGAGAGTAAATATTTTAGTTCCGGTGCTACTTGGAGTAGCCGGACAACTCTATTACGTATAGTGAATAGTGCAAATAACTGAATTAAAATTGTTCATATATATATAAATAAACTGGGCCTCATTTAATTAAATCAGTGTGCAATAATGAGCAAAGAGACACCATCAGTCAGTGGAATGAATACAAAAAAAGCCGAAGACATCGTAGAGGAAACTTTGGCGAGGGCACTGGAAGACGTACGTGTCAAGGATGGTAGTCTTGAGGGGGAAATATCGGCTACTGCATTAAAGTTGCAGCAATTGTGGATGTCAACACCACAAAACTGGTTTCAGCTGGCCGAATTGCAGTTTGAAATCCAGAAAATAAAATCGGACAAAACGAAATTTTTGCACGTTCTAGACGTAAGTTCGGTAGCGTGCCTCACAAATCAAGACCGAGACGAAAAGAAGAACACCCTAGGGAGATATCAAGACCACCGCCACAACCAAGGACAGTTGAAGAGCGCTTAAGTAATATAGAGCGGACGCTTAAAGCGATGGCTCATAGGTCTCGATCGTTCTCACGAAATAATAGACGAGCAAGGGGCTCGAGAGGACCAAATAGTTGGTCAGGCAGAACGTTATGTTTCAACCATAGAAGATATGGAAAGAAAGCATGGCGGTGTATACCACCATGTGAGTGGACTGGTCCTCCACCACAAAAACCAAATTTCGGATCGGGTAATTACGGCTCAAATCCCAGTACAAGCAATTTCCAATCGGAAAACCAATAAATAGTCCCTCGGTCTTTACGGTACAGACCTTAACAAAAAACAGCCGACTTTATCTATACGACAAATTTAACAACTTATACTTCTTAATAGACACGGGAGCTGACCTGTCGGTGCGTCCTGTCGGGCGATATAATTCGCCAAAATTGAATTTTTTATATAAAAATAGTGGAGAATTGAATTTAAATCCACATCTATTGAATTATTGTAAGTCCGATTTAGTGTTATCGGCTGCCAATGGCACAACAATTAATACCTATGTCACAAAGTTGCTAAAGGTTGATATTGGACTAAGACATACATTTGTACATGCTTTTGTACTCGCTGAAGTGAGTCGTCAAATAATAGGTGCTGATTTCCTGGTTAAGTTTGGCTTATTAGTTGATCTTAAGCATATACGGTTGATTGACACAGCAACCGAGTTGTCAATCTATGCTACATTAACAAGTGATAACATTACTACTCCTTTCGGGTTGTATGAGTTTACGCGAATGCCATTCGGATTGCGCAATGCCGCACAAACTTTTCAGAGATTTATGAACGAAGTTCTAATAGGTTTAGACTTCGTATTCGTCTATATAGACGATATATTAGTTGCTTCTTCCGCTGAGGCTCAGCACAAAAAACATTTAGAACAGCTGTTTGAAAGGTTAGCTGAGTATGGTGTGCATATCAAGAGTTCGAAATGCGTTTTCGGTGTAAAAATTCTAGATTTTTTGAGCCATAAAATTACAACTAATGGTATTCAACCCTCAAAGGAGAAAATAGATGTCATTAAGAAATTACATTCTCCAGAATCTATTAAAAGGATTCAAAATTTATCGGCATGGCAAATTATTACCATAGGTTCATTCCTAATTTAGCCGAATTGTTAGCCCCTATACATTCACACTTAGCGCAATTGCTTAAGCGGCCTAAAACACCAAAAAATTTCAGTTGGCCGATCGAGGGCAATGAGGCATTCGAGATAGTGAAAAATAAGTTGGGGAGTATAACCTTGCTAGCGCATCCACACACTGATTCAAAGTTCAGTTTGACAATGGATGCATCTGATTTGGCAGTCGGAGCAGTGCTTCAACAGCACAATAAAGACTGTTGGGAACCATTAGGGTTCTTTTCAAAGAAATTATCGGATGCTGAGAAAAAGTATTCATCATTCGATCGGGAATTGTTGGCTATTTATTTAGCAATTAAGCATTTTAGCTATTTTATTGAAGGTTGGGAATTTACTATATTTACCGATCATAAGCCTTTAACTAAAGCACTACAGTCTAAGACCGAGCGTAATCCACGTCAAGCTAGACATTTGGATTATATAAGTCAATTTACGACAGATATACAACATGTGAAAGGCAAACACAATGTTGTAGCAGATGCTATGTCAAGAATCAGTGCATTATCAAGTAAAGATAATGCCGAGAATGATACTGATTCGACGAACATTGAAGTGGTCGAGGCAAAACTCGACTATAGCGCTATTATAGTAGCACAGAAAGAAGACAAGAAACTTCAGATTTTATTATCTGGTTCTAGACGTCATAAGGCTAATTATCGCCTAGAATTATTTAAATTACCAGGGTTCGAGATATACTACGAAATATCAACCGGTACAAATCGTCCGTACATATCCGAACCGCTACGAAAACAAATATTTGAAGCTCTGCATAACCTTTCACACCCAGGCGTTCGTGCCACCCGTAAATTGATCACTGCTCGTTATTTCTGGCCAAGTATAAACAAAGACGTAACCCAGTGGGCTCAGTCATGTTTATCGTGCCAAAGATCTAAAGTTCAAAGACATACGAAGTCTCCTTTAGGACACTTTGAGATACCTGAAGGGAGATTTGAACATATCCATTTAGATATTGTAGGACCTTTACCTCCTTCAAATGGATTCACGTATCTGCTCACTTGTGTCGATAGATTCACACGTTGGCCAGAGACATATCCTATGGTGGATATGGCCACTCCAACTATAACTTTAACGTCGTCAGTAATTATATATCGCGATTCGGGGTACCGTCAATTGTAACAACGGACCAAGGTACTCAATTTGAGTCCAAATTATTTGCCGAGCTAACGAAATTGTTAGGCTCGCATCGAATTCGCACAACTGCATACCATCCGCTAGCTAACGGAATGGTAGAACGTTTTCATCGGCAATTGAAAGCCGCATTAATGCCCCGTGAGAATACGAATAACTGGAACTTGAAAGTTTCAATAGTTCTTTTAGGGATTAGAGCAACTGTTAAGGAGGATATTAAGTGCTCGCCGGCAGAGCTTGTCTATGGACAAACTTTGAAGTTACCAGGCGAGCTTCTAACCGATAATCCTCCAACATCCTTGCTAACCCATGACACAGTGGTTCAATGTTTAAGAGCAACTATGCATGATATAATACCTACTCCACCTAGAGCGGATGAAAGCAAAATCTTCATTCTCAAATCACTTGAAACTTGCGACTATGTATTTATCGCGTGGATAAAGTTCGCACAGGAGTTACACCTCCTTATGAAGGACCATTCAAGGTGATTCGAAAACTACGAAAACAATTTGTCGTAGATATTAAGAATAAGCATCAATCGATCACAATTGATCGGCTGAAGCCTGTATTTGGAATTCTCTGTTCCTTAGATGACAGACATGCACCTGAGACACTGAAGACAGTACACATCGAAACAACGAATTAAGATCGTTGGTCATAACAAATATGTTCAGAATGGCAAAGTGGACGTTAAAGTTTAAATTAATTAATCGGATGCAACCTGTAAAGGAAGATCATTGCAAGCCGAGTAAAACTACTGCATTGACAAATACTTCGGTGTAACAATTAGTGAACTACTAAAGATTATAGATAGTGTCAATATCTGTAAAATAGTTTTAAATTCTCATTTATCACAAGAATAATTGTACGCGAATAATTTTAAATCCGACAGATTATTACAAATCATTTCCCGGGGACTTTTATATATAGGTAAATAGGTTGAGTGTTGAACAGAATAAATGTTAAGACATTTATTATCCACTCGGATCAATGATTGTGTGATGCATATACATACACACAACAACGAAATCATAATCCGATTGGAATAGAATGAATATGGGCACAATTACATCGATGAGAAAAAGTACTCTCGATGTAAATAGGTAATCGATATAATCAATCAATTAGCTTCTTGATTTTGCAACTCGAACAACGCGCGTCGCGATAAAAAAATTAATAATTATAAAACGTGGTGGAAATTAAATTAAATAAAAATTGTGTTAATAATAATATAATAAATTAGTGAAATAAATAATTTAATTGGTGAAAATAAATTTAAAGATTTTTTATTATTTGTTAACCACAAAACCTCAATAAACCTGTAGTACTTTATTTTTAAAGTACTACAGGTTTATTGAGTAAATATCGAATCTATAGAGATTCGTTTATGTCCAATTGATTTAATAAGTTTGTTCACGAGTTCGTCATATTTAGCTAACCTGACGTCGTATTAAGCTAACCTGGTGTGTATAATGAACCAGTGAACTAAATAAATAATTTAGTTCCTAGTGAACTAAATTATTTCGTCATATTTACCTAGCATTTAACCAATAACAACATGAATCTTTCTGTACGTTTTTAGATTTTAAAACAAATCTTCACTATATATATTCAAAAGTAAATTTCTTGTATAACAATACAATTTAATCAGAAAAATGATTAAAACGACCATCCTTTATAGAAAATTTGTTAGTTTGTTATCATTTGTATAGCAAAGCAACTGTGAATTGAATTGAAAAGAATTGATAGAAAATCAACTTTCTGATTAGGACCACCTCTATCGAACCTTAAACATGTCACTAAAGATATTTTATTTTATATTTGTAAAGATAAGTCAAAATAATTTCTATTCTAAGTTATTTTATAGAATAATAAGACAAGAGTTTTACATTTGCCTGAACTTCTTCCTAAACTATTCTAAAAATACAACAACAAACACTAGGATTTTTTTTAGGAAGAACTTTACACGTGTGTAGTTGGGAATGAAGTATTTCCTTATTTCAATATTACAAATAAAGTTCTATTGATGTGTTGGTATGTATTAGTAAAATTACGGATCAATGAATAAATGAAATAAAATATTCTTTCTAAAAAAAACAGAAAATGATGACTGTAGTTGTATTTAAATATATATATTATATAATATCATTATTTTCTATTCAAACAAAAATAATTCTAATATAGTTGTTACATTACTATGGATCTAATCTACTAGAAAAACATCATGATTAGAAATTCTAATGGTCCTCTGGGTGATTAGTATTCGAAAATTCCTTAATAAGTAATCAATTCGCATCATAAATACTTTCCTAGAGTTTTCGAGTCTTACAGGAAAACTGGGACCAAAATCATAGATTGTTGTTACATTTATATGTGTATATATATATATATATATATATATATATATATATATATATATATATATATATATATATATATATATATATATATATATATATATATATATATATATATATATATATATATATATATATATGTGTGTGTATATATATATTTCTACAAACAAGCAATCAAGTGGTAGATCTTGTAAACCAACAGGTTCTAGATAGTAAAACTAAGGTTTTAAATTTATAAGAATCTGTTGATGATCATTTCTCCAATCAAAATACACAAAATCATAATCGTCATGATAAAACACCTTTCTACGAAAGATACAATAATATTTTAAAAACTACAATTACCAAAATAACTAAAGAAGAAGAAAACTTCTAACTAGGTGAAATAAATAATTTGTATTGTCCAGATTTTATTGAATTTTGTACGAAGCAATATATGAAATATTTACCTCTATGAGGAACAATCTTTCTTCAGCATTTTGTTCGAGAAACTCGAATTTCTAACCAAGTAGCAGAGAGTTGGTTCAATCTACTAAAAAATAATTAAAATAATTAATTACATTTAAAATTAGGCCGATTCGTAGATGAACTTCAGGAATAAACATATCTTTTAATAAAAGCTGCAGAATGTGCTTCACTAATGCAGAGTTTAAAATTAAATACAAAGACTACGCTAAAAAATCAACCATCTGCTAGTCGTACCAAACATGAAATAAGAAATACCAGTAACTAAGAAATTTTCACGCCACCTCAAACTCCTCTTACTACTAGAAATGATGAGAAAGACCATTATGATCCTGAAAATGAGGAAAAATGGCGAAGAAAAACAAAACGAAAGGCACCGAAGGAAATATTCCGGAAAAGCAGCACTCCTTCGATTAATTAAGCCTAGAAGAATTAATTTTATGGCCGATGAAGAAAAGTATATTTCCAAAATGACTCAATTAAATTTGAATATCGTCATATTTAAATCTAATTTTAATGGTTTATGGAACACTTTTCTTTACAATGGATGCTATAATACGCTAGATCCTGGTGGTTTTTTAACGTCAGATTTAGTTTATACAGCTATAAGAATTTTAATTAAAAATACTAAACTTATCTGTCTAGACCACTATCAAATCTTAAAAATAATGGGGAAAAAATATACAGCTAACGACTTTAACCATCAGCCTGAAATCAAATTATCCAAATCTCATAGATACACGATAGTACCTTATTGTAATATTAATCACTGAATTCTAGGTGTTATCGATTTCGAACAATGTGAAGTAATAACTTATAATCCTATAAATCCCAGCAATGTTTCCCTTTCCAAACAAACTAATAAAATATGCAAATGAAGTTCTTAAAACGTACAACGACTCCACTTGCAATTTAAAAAAAAAATCTTATTGTTTCCTGCCACAAATTGTACACAAATTGTAATTGTACTGTGTTTGTCATATATGCTGTAGAACATTTATTTCTGAAAAAACTATTTCAGGAATTCATTCCGAGAATGGAACAGAAACCTTAGATAGTTTAAACAATTACAGAAACTATCTTAAGGGCAAAATAGTTAGTATTTCTGACTCTTTACAAGATCACTGTTTGTATTGCTTTGAACCAATTCATCTTACCAAAAACATTATGTGTTATTGTTCTAAGAGAAAAGTACACGAAACGTATCAACAATACTTTAACATAATCAAAAACGTTTGTATATTTTGTACTATATATTAAAAGATGAAATTTTAAAAAATTAGGGAACGTCACCGGCATTGATTCAGAACTTCCAGATTTAAATGCAAGAATGAAAACCAACATGCCAAAATTGAAGAGCGACCAAAACAACGAGAGAACAATAAATTAAAAAACAAATATATATATATATATATATATATATATATATATATATATATATATATATATATATATATATATATATATATATATACATATATATATATATATATATATATATATATATATATATATATATATATATATAAATATATAAATATATATATATATATATAAATATATATATATATATAAATATATATATATATATATATATATATATATATATATATATATATATATATATATATATATATATATATATATATATATATATATGAATATATATATATATATATATATATATATATATATATATATATATATATATATATACCGATATATATTTTTGAATACGTATCACCCAGAAGACCATTAGAATTTCTAATGATTTTTTTCTAGTAGATTAGATACATAGTAATGTTAAATCAATCTAGGATTTTGGTCCTATGATATGGTCCTATGATAGTACCTATGATATATATATATATATATATATATATGTATATATATATATATATATATATATATATATATGAATATATATATATATATATATATATATATATATATATATATATATATATATATATATATATATATATAAATATACATATATATATATATATATATATATATATATATATACATATATATATACCGATATATATTTTTGAATACGTATCACCCAGAAGACCATTAGAATTTCTAATGATTTTTTTCTTGTAGATTAGATACATAGTAATGTTAAATCAATCTAGGATTTTGGTCCCGGTTTTCCTGAAGGACAGGAAAACTCTAGGAAAGTACCTATGATGCGATTTGATTACTTATTATAGAATTTTCGAATACCAATCACCCAGAGGACCATTAGAATTTCTAACGATGATGTTTTTCTAGTATTTAAATTAGATCCATAGTAATGTAAACACAATCTAGGATTTTAGTCCCGGTTTTTCTGATGGACGGGAAAACTCTAGGAAAGTACCTATGATGCGGATTGATTATTTATTATGGAAGTTTCGAATACTAATGACCCAGAAGACCATTAGAATTTCTAATGATGATGTTTTTCTAGTAGATTAGATCCATAATATTGTAAACACAATCTAGGATTTTTGTCCCGGTTTTCCTGAAGGACGGGAAAACTCTAGGAAAGTACCTATGATGCGAATTGTTTACTTATTATGGAATGTTCGAATACTAATCACCCAGAGGACCACTAGAATTTCTAATGATGATGTTTTTCTAGTAGATTAGATCCATAGTATTATAATATAAAAACAATCTAGGATTTTGGTTCCGGTTTTCCTGAAGGACGGGAAAACTCTAGGAAAATACCTATGATGCGAATTTATTACTTATTATGGAATTTTCGAATACTAATGACCAGTGGCGGCCGGTGACTCAAATTTTCATGCATGCAAAAAATCAAAAACGTTTTTTAAAGTAGTGTTCAACATTAACATATTTATTTATAAATAAAATCTATCCTACGTGTACTCTGACAAAAGTTCTTAATTACTTCATCATAAAAAAAATTTTTCTTATTACTCTGTATTTTTTTTAATAAAATTTTCTCAATAAGCGCACACGCACTACACAAATTTAATTTTCTATTTTTCTGATAAAACAAAAGCAAAAAAAAGGTATCAAAAACAAGTAGCTATGTGCATAATGTATGTTGTTCTCTTTCGGGTTCATACAAATTTACTTGAATGCATAATAGAAATTGCTTTTTCAAAATGTGTATTAGTGCAAATACAGATCGTATAAAAAATGTTAATAATTTTTGTTTTTGTACCACACTCACGCATTTCAGTTTCCTAATAGGAATCAAATAAGGAAAAAATTATTCGAACAAGTTATATATGTATATGTATGTATTGTAAAATAAAAATAAAAAACCGACGATACATGTATCGTACTATTTTCTCGTATACAATCGTCTATATTCGCTTCCCCATGCATGCAAATGAATATTTGCTTTTTTTCTTCATAGAAAATTTCAATTTAATTTGGAAGCGTGTTCAACAAAACTCAAAGGAATAAATACAAATTTATTAGTTGCTTAATAGTAGGTGGGAGTTATTAAATTATCGTAGTAGTCAAATTGTCATGTAAATTATAAATATTATAATGAATTGTGTGAGGGGAAAAGTTAGTAAAAGTTTTTGTATGTTAAAATAAAACGAATTTTAAATAAACGTATTCATGAAAATTCATAAACTTAAATTTGTTTTTATTTAAAGTTTATTTTAGTATATCGTAAATATAGGTAAAAGAAAATGTATTTTTCAAAACATTTCTTTTAAGTCTTTTATCTAAAAATTATAATTTACGTGCGCATGCAATGCATGCATTGCATTCATGGAGCAGCCGCCACTGCTAATGACCCAGAAGACCATTAGAATTTCTAATGATGATGTTTTTCTAGTAGATTAGATCCATAGTAATGTAAACACAATCTAGGATTTTTGTCCCGGTTTTCCTGAAGGCCGGGAAAACTCTAGGAAAGTACCTATGATGCGAATTGATTACTTATTATGGAAGTTTCGAATACTAATGACCCAGAAGACCATTAGAATTTCTAATGATGATGTTTTTCTAGTAGATTAGATCCATAGTAATGTAAAAATAATCTAGGATTTTGGTTCCGGTTTTCCTGAATGACGGGAAAACTCTAGGAAAGTACCTATGATGCGAATTGATTATTTATTATGGAAGTTTCGAATACTAATGACCCAGAAGACCATTAGAATTTCTGATGATGATGTTTTTCTAGTAGATTAGATCCATAGTAATGTAAACACAATCTAGGATTTTTGTCCCGGTTTTCCTGAAGGACGGGAAAACTCTAGGAATGTACCTATGATGCGAATCAATACAAAATATCTTTTATTCATTAATATGAAGTTATACAGATACATAAAAACAAACAAATTGTTGTTGTAAGTTTAGGAAGAGTTAGGAAAAACTTCACTCTCATAGTTTTACAAGGGTTATAGTGCACTTTGTTGGTAGAATGAAATTGTTGTTAACAATCAAAACTAATAATAATCAACTTAAAATCTAATAAGTTCAGATTAGGTTCTAATTAAAACCCAATCAGCATTCTTAAAAACGAACTTTGACAACAATATGTGTACTATACAATTTTAAAAACTTTCTAATAAGTACGTAACTTTTACTGAATATATGTATATATTACTGTCAATTAAATTATCGTATAATAGTATTGATCGTATTAACCCTCTCCACAAATAGCGCTATAGGAAAACTTCAAAAAAATTACTGCAAAAACGTAATCTTTACATAATCTTAGATTTTCAATATACCAGCACATTACTGTATATTATGTGATACGTACTTAAAACAACATATTAAAAATAATGAAACAGGAGAAATAATCGAAAGATGGATACATAATATGTATTTTAGATTTTCATCAAGAACGATTTATTATAGGTTGGGCTAGTTGCATTCAAACTAAAAACAATGGTATACTGCAATATGAAATAGTAGTGTATGTATTCTGTGTGTGTATATAGACTAATTGTATGTGTATGTCGGTGAATTTTAAAGCTTTATCCTTGTACCGCTACGCCAATTCCCGTGAACAATATTGATCTTTAATATTTAAAATACGATATTTAATGAATCCATATATCGCTAGGATTGATAGGTATCAATCCTTGTGAATTAAGATACATTTTTGATCAAATTTTGCGCTCCGAAACACTGAATATAACATCCTATTTATAAATAATTGGTGTTATTTTGTATGGTTTCTTATATTTAATCGGAAACGTATTTAAAAATAAAAAGTTTTTGACAATTAAAACAGGTAAACCACATATTAAGTTAAATTTTTTTGAGAAATATAATTGTTTTATTTTATTTTAAAATTTTTGTCTTGTTATGATGTAATTCAACTACAGTTTCCTTAGTAAAAAAAATTGTATGGCTTTTCGTAACTTAACATACATTGTATCTCCTGTTTGCGTATTGAAAATATATCTGTCTTGTTTATTTAGGTTTTTGTAAAAATATTAACATTACCATTTAATCATTTTCTATTCACCTAACATTATAAGATAGCATAAAACGCACAAAATATTCTCTTCAAATAATTAGAATATTATAATCACAAAAATGTATATTAACCTATAACCATACTAGGAAACATCAAAGAGATTTTGTCAATCAAGATTATACTAAAATACTTTCTTTTTTTATTTTTCCATTTCATAAAATAAATTTTATCTAATTTGGTTCTTTGAAATTAGGTATCTCTTTCCCTCTGTACAAAATACGAGTGTTTATTCATTTTTAAATTTCCAAATTAATTTATATTTATCTAAAAATAAATTAACTCTTCTGATAATATTTCTGCCGAAGTACAAACACAAAACTTTACATTCATATACGTGCTTCTCTTTCTTTCTACAAATAAAATAAACGAAGAATTGTTATTGTACCATATCTGTTACATATACAAACACGAAGAATAAGCCAAAAAGTCTCGATTCGGAAACATCCAATTGACCGTTCGATATATTACTTTAGTCGAATTTATACACACACACACACACACATGATATAGATGAAACTAAATTTACCACATCAATGATATTAGCTAATAATACATACATACGAGAAGGATACGATTAGACAAATTCAAGCATGAACTTTAAGCTGACATTAAATCGACCCAAAAATTGAAGACGAAAGGAAAAATACAACAAAAAAGAACTAAACAAATTGTTGATGATGGGGATAAGAAATTGAAGAAAACACAGAAAAACTTTAATGATATTTTCTTTAACTTATAGGGAATATCCTCTTTAGGTA
>OZ010737.1:164987-199987 GCA_963932295.1 Tipula lateralis
TCATTTATATTTATATTTTAAATAGATTGGTGAATGGGTGAATTATATATTTGTATATAAAAATATAGCTCTCTCAATTATTCTCAAATGACCATCAATTTAAAATATTCATCCAATCTCATAAATTCTAATGACCTCTGGTTGTGTAAATATATGTATTTTCTTAACTCTGAATAGTAATTCACATTTTATGTTGGCGAGTGTTAATAGGATTATGAAAATGTTATTCGTTATGTTACTACATATGAAAAAGATAAGAAAAAGGGTTAAGTTGTCTATATTTCTATATTGGAACGAACATATTTTGTTTCTAGTTTTATGCGAGATTAGTTTGTATATTTTTCATGTTTTAATTTTAAAATAGTGTATTTTTTTACGGTTTTTACAGGCCATTATTGGTCCGTACCGTGTCAACAATCTGACTCCATCGGTTGCGATCACGAGCCAGCTGTTCATATTGTTGCAAGCAACCAGAAGATGCCAGATCGCTCTCTACGCCGTAGAGTCGTCGCCGACAGTGACCTCTTCGCCTACCGAAAGGCGGTTATCCCTTCAAAGGTCGCTGTATTATTCGATTCGGATCCGCGCGCAGAACGTTCGTCAAGCGTACTCATACAGCGTAAGTTTATTGGAATGTCGGAATAAGATATTGCCCTGAGGTGATTCACTTTTACGAAGGATGTATTCCAACATGAGATTAAAAAGTATCGGGGACAGCGCATCTCCTTGTCAAATACCAGTAGTGATTGCAAAAGTTCTCGATAGCCTGTTCTCAACTTTAACACAGCATTGTGACTGCGTTATAAATTTTTTCGGTATTGCTAAATATTCAAGCGCATACCATAGTCTCTCTCGGTTGATCGAGTCATAGGCTTGCTTGAAATCTAGGAATTCTTGGTGTACATCGCGAGATGTTTCGTAGTACTTGGAAAGAATCATCCGTATAGCGAATAAACTTGATCAGTGACTGACCGATTTGGACGAAATTCTCCTTGGTAGTCACCGACAATTTCCTCCGCTAGAGGAGTAATTCTTCCCAAGATTATGTAAGACAGTAACTTGTATGCTGTGCAAGGAGAACTATACTGCGATAATTTTCGCACTTCAAGCGATCACCCTTTTTTTCAACATTGGGCATAACGCGGTCACTTTCCATTCGTCAGGCATAACTTCATTTCGCCATATTAGTCGAACAAGGTCGAAAAGACAGTTCCACAAAGTTAGCCCTCCGAACATCAAGAGCTCTGAATTAATGCAATCAACTCCTGGTGAACGATATTTCTTTAATCTCTGCATGGCCATTGTGAATTCTTCATAGGATGGCTCCTCAATGAACATCTCTGCGATCTGTATTTGAGGGTATTCAAATACAGCTTGTGATACATGTGGACATTAGGTAAATCAGAAAAATGTTAACGCCATGTATCGAGTACCGCATCAACGTTGACACAGAGGTTTACATCCTGGTCCTGAATGGCAGTTGACCGAGATCTTAGGGTATGGTGCAATTCGGTGATTTCTTTAAAGAAACCACTCGAATTGTGCTCATTGCTGAGTTGTTGTACTCTTAAAACCTTAGCCTTCCACCATTCGCGCTTTCTGTCTGCAAATGCGTTTAGCTGTTCTTCTAGCAAGAACTGCTTTGTTTTTTCTTGCAATTGTAAACCGAGTCTGCGCTTCATTGTGGGCTATATTGCGTTGCTCAACAGCAAGACGACACTCCTCATCAAACCAATTATTTTTGGGTTTAGTTTTCTTTATACCGAGAATGTGCTGGGTAGCATCGACAACCGAGGTTTTCAATACTTCCCAGACTATGTTCACATCGTCAGATTGGTAATTGGATCGCATAATGCTATTGCTGACAAGATCTTGATATTTTCGTTGCGGTTCTTCATTTATTAGACCTTCACAGAATAATCGCGTTGTATATTCTCCTGTCCTCCCTGACTTGAATTTTGTTGACGACCGATACGATCTCACGTCTTGGACAACTCGATCCCGGCCTTAGAAATCAACACATGGTCAATTTGGCTTGGGGATGTTTTACGAGGATGTGTCCATGTTTCTAAGTGGATGTTTTTATCAGGAAGGAATGTACTAGCCACCTTGAGATCATGATCGATCGCAAAGTACATCATTCTTTCCCCATTTTAAGTCGCAGTTTCGTGTCGGGAGTACGGACCTATATTTTTGCATATGTCGGTCTGATTTCTGCCAGCTCTAGCATTAAAGTCACCAATCACCTATTTGGCATCGTGCGCAGGTAAAGAGCTCATCAGATTATCCAAATTATTATAAAATGAGTCTTTATCTTGGGGTTGGCTTACATCAGTGGATGCATGTACACATACAATTGACAGGTTGCCTAATTTCATGTGCAAGCGAAGCTTACACATTCGATTATCGACTGCCTGAAATTCCAGTACAGTCTTTTTTACCTGTGGCCCAATGAGAAATTCAACTCCAAGATTTCCGAGGTCATCTCCACTGTGTAGCAACGTATAGCCCTGAGACACATGGTCTCCACGTTTAGGAGACCATGTGTCTCAGTGTTTTCCACGTGCCGATTCTAAATCTCGTTTCCGGGTACTTAAGCGGGGGGTTTTTGGTGGTATTTGTTTTTTTTGTTTTTGTTGACATTTTGAACTATTTTTTACGGATGCGGGTCGTCAGCCCAGCGATCCAACCAGATTTAATCGAGTCCTACGACAAGCTCTGGATACTGTGGTGGTATTTTATGGGTCTCATTTTTCGTTTGCAAAATTTACGAAACATGAATGCCCCCACCCACAGGGCTCAAAATAAAATAAACATTACTTTATAATAATTTTATAAAGCACATGTCATGTATATAAATAAATTGTGTAGTTAATATAGCTATATATATATATATATATATATATATATATATATATATATATATATATATATATATATTATATATATATATATATATATATATATATATATATATATATATATATATATATATATATATATATATTATGATTTTGTAAAGTTTTACAAACAGATGCTTATAACTATCAAACTTAATTTATTTCTCCACATCAATTCCCTTAAATAATTCTCAAATAAAGTTTTATGATACTGATCATTCACTTTATATCTTCTTAAACATACAAGCAATTATAGCTATTCATATATATATATATATATATATATATATATATATATATATATATATATATATATATATATATATATATATATATATATATATATGTATATATATGTATATATATATATATATATACATATATATATATATATATGTATATATATACATATATAAATATATATATATATATATATATATATATATATATATATATATATATATATATATATATATATATATATAAATATATAATATATATGTATATTATATATATGCATATATATATATATATATATATATATATATATATATATATATATATATATATATATATATATATATATATATATATATATATATATATTATAATGCTGTTAAATAACTACGTTTCATATGTTTTTTATAACAAAAACAAAAGATGTTTTGTATAACAATAACAAAATCAAAAGATAGAAAAGAAAAGTTTATTATAATATACTTGATCTACAGACACTAATGTATAGTCAATATTTAATATTTATCAAGACAACGCATTAAGGAAGATAAAAAAGGGCAATTATAATTAATTGACTTGACTATATCAAAGACCAATGCGATCAACAGTTAGTAGATATTTCATAAGAAAATACAATATATCTAAGAGTAACAACAATCAACATACAAATCGTGTGAAAATCTATTTAATAAAGTTGGATTATCCTTGCAGCAGTTACATTATTCAAATTAATATTTAGCTATAAAATTGAATATGTACATGTATAGCATTATCAAAAAATATGCATCAATGTTTATATTTGTAAATTACCTATTATTTCACACCTCAAAAGCTTAAGATTAATTCAGTTACATATGCATACATTAAGAATATTTTTACAGCATGATTCCTGTTCAATGTTATTTACTACAATGTTATATTAATTAATTATGTTTTCTTAATATTTGTATTATGTATTATTTTTTTTTTTTTATATTTTATTCTATGCTCTCTTTTTTTGGGGCTCAAGGCTCTCCCAGCTCTTTCGCGGTCATCTTAGTTACGTCCTACCTTACGCCTAAACGGCCAAATCGAGGACGTATGGCTATAGGTCCGATTTTCGTAGAACCATCTGCGCATTGCATATAGTACTGACATGGAAGATGGGTCGGCCCATGAGTTCTGCACTCCAACAGAGGGTCATAGATGTGTTCATTAATACCACTGATCGTAATCAGATGGTGAAAAATCCCTTTTGCATCCTGCCCCTATCGGGATTCGAACCCGGTACCTCCCGCTCCAACTGCCACAGCTTTAACCACTGAGCCACCTGGGCGGTATTAGGTCGAGATTAAACTGTTTGTTCGAAGATTAAACTGTAAAATAATGGCAATTTACTAATACATAATTAAATGATGAACATTTCATTTAATGACATTATTGCTCCTGCTGAGTGCCTGTACTACTTTTATTATAGTGTCTAGAATAAAAGTAGTGCAAGAGAAGAAAATTGTTGATTAAAAAACCATTCAAGCTTTCGATTAAAAGCATCAATATAAATAACGTTGTATTGAATTTTGTCATACCATCTATATACAGCATATAATCTTATATAAAATCGTACACAAATTATTCTCGATTAAATTCTTTTTTCTAAGTCCATTGATGTTGCACGTGCTTTGATTATATTATTACGACACCGCAATGTTAAAAACAAAATTTATAAACTAAACAATGTTATAAAATATTGTCATTTCCTAGACTCGTGTGTGCCAATCAAATCAATTTTTATATTTTATTTTATTAAAGTTGTCCTGTTATATTATGAGTAGTTTGGTAATTTTCTATAAAACACAATTTTACGATAGTGAGGTGGCGATTAAATACAACACATGATATAAAATACATGTGTCTATCTAGTATCTAATATACACGAGTATATAATGCTTATATTGAATTTGAAAAGAGTTAGTTTCTTAAATGATGTTTCTTTTTATTTTTTTAAAATGTTAAGATATAGTTCTAGTTATCTACTAAATATACTACTTGTATAAAAAACTTAAAAAATGGTTTTAAATATTTCCTAATTAAAAAAATCTTATACATATTTATTTTCTTAAAGCCAAGATAAATTTACAAAATCTATACTATATATATGTCTGTATTTTATCTCTTACTTAAAGTTTGTCAATGTAACTGATAATTATGTATATTGTCTATTTCAACGTATTCAATGTTCAAATTATTACCAATCGTACCCTAAACAAACAAAACTGTTTTCTCTTACCAAAAAGCTGACTCGCGAATTTGACATTTGCTCACTTTAATTCTGTCTAAAATTCACTTAATTAAATATTCTTCAAAAATATATTTCTCTCTCAAAAATAAATGTTCTCTGTTTAATCTTGTTAGTTGTAAGCAGGAACTGTTCAGCTGCCAGAGTCGAAGATTTTACTCTAGTAATGAAACATTAGACAAGCAGATCAATGGTTTTCATAAAAAATTTCCTACCGAAATATTTAGGAATATTATTAAACATCCAGGTATGACTGCCTTTGCTTATTGATTGAAGTAGCATATTAAGTAGTCATGAATCAATTTTATAGTTTAAAGTAAAATATAGTTTAGTATTTATTTGAATTTAATGGTGTTTTATTTATGCCAAAGTTCTTATCTAAACGATATTTTACTTGGAGTTATTTATATTTTAACACAAATTTCATGCCTCTACTATACAACCGTTTATAACAAACTTACAAATAACTGTCTTGTACAACCTATAGAGCTGATGTTAAATAACCTTTCTTATATTTCTTTTTTTCTTAAATACAAAAAAAGCTTGTAAAATAAAAAAAGGAATTAAAAAATACACAATAATTTAATACTTTAAAAAAAAATATATTATTGAAGTATAAGAACTGTTAAAAGATTGAACATATTAAACATCCCAATTTGTGACAAAAATAAAATAATATTTCTTTTATTATTTCCAACATATTCTTAAAATTACCAGATATATTGATAACAAGTTCATGTTGAATAAATAAATGAAAAAGCTTACGCATTTATTTTTTTATCTGGTTTATGTACATACTTATGTTATTAGATGATATTTTAAAAAATATTTTGTGCCATTTCTTGTCAATCAAAAGTTTTATTGAAACAAGTCATAATATAATATAGAGAAGAGCTTTTAAGCTTTTGTGTGTATACTATTTAGATTTTTCAACATTTTATAGTTTAATTTATTTTTCTGCTATATATCTGGACGACTATTTATAGACTATATATATATATATATATATATATATATATATATATATATATATATATATATATATATATATATATATATATATATATATATATTTATATATATATATATAGATATATATATATATATATATATATATATATATATATATATATATATATATATATATATATATATATATATATATATATATATATATTATATCGTTTTAACTATAACCTAATGAATATAAATAAGTAGTTTCAAATAACTTTCAATCAGTTATCATGGTTAGGTTAGTTGTTTGTGTACATAACTAGAGCCCCTGGATATATGAAGCCGGAATGCATACTCAGTTTTTGAAATGTCCTTTATTTAGTGTATCAATAATGTATACGTTTTATCAAAAAACTCATACGAAACGTAGAAATTTCTTTTTAAGTTTTTAGCTATTGCAACTTAGAGCTTTTAAAATTTTATTACATAAAATGATTAAGAAAGGGTGAAATTAGATCTGAACATATCAAATTTTTTTTTAAATCAAAATAAATCACGATCAAATTTAGTTATTAATTGATCTATATTTTTATAAATATTGTGCTTTTTATTTCAATATAAACGATATCCTCTAAAATATATTTTCCTCGCTCTAATTCTCTCTTGGTCATACGACGAAAGTGTAACAGGTGCTGTTTCATTGTTTAGTTGATCGAAGTTAAGTAAACATTCTAAATTTATTTTGTTTAACACACCTGAAGTTATTTATATGTTGGTTTTTACAATAGGCATCTAAATGACGTATCCATGTCAAATAAAACACGGCAAATATACAAGTTCTTAACGTAATAGCTATATCTTTGGGTTAGAATAGGTTTTTGCTTATTGTTTAATGGCTAATGAAAATGAACTGTTGAGGTCGGGGATAAAACGTGGTTTTTTTTCGAGATGAAGAATCAGTTTTGATGATTTGGATTTTTTTTTTATCATTAAGTAATTTGGACGAGAAAAGTGAGGTCCGATAATGAATCCGTGAGTGGTATATCGTTTTGTCAAATAATCTCACAAAATAAAATTCAATTTCCAAATATATGGATAGCTGATAAGATTTTGTATCTAATGTAAGATATTGTGTTTTGGATGTGTGTACAATTAGAAATTAGAAATAATAATATTTAATTAATTTTAATAAGAAAATAAATAATACAAAACATAAAAACGCTAAAATAATAATAATTCTTGGCTTAATATTAAACACTAAAAATTCTTACAAATATTAATGATAATAATAAAAGTAAAGAAACAGTGAATGCAGAAAATATCGAAAGTTAAAATATGCTGTGAATGAGTGAACATATAGATGAAAAGTACAATCTTTCCTTCACTGAAAAAAATGTCTTTTTGATGAATATTTACTGTAACTATTCCACTGTTTAGAGAAAATAAATAAAGTTTGTATAAAATATTTAGTGTTACAATCAACAGTTGATGGTAGTGTGGGAAACTACCACAAACACTACCCGTCAAAAAAATTCTTAAAACAGATAATTTAAAATTTTAATATTATCGAGAAATGTTTTAATATTTTTTAAAAACACTAAAAGCGTTTATAGGAAACACTAGTTATTTCGTATTTTAATAATAAACGTAAATGATAATATTGTTTCTCACAAATAAGAATAATATTTATGAAAAATACAAAAAATATTAAGTGTTGACCGCAAACATTTAGTATTGGTGAAACAAAATTAATATTTATCCGAAGTAATTAATATATTTTTGAAAAGATTACGGTAAAACCACATGATTTAGCTTCATTCGTGTTGAAGCATCGCTCGTTTAATGTGCAAAAAAATTAAGTGAAAAACTAGTTCAAAAGTGATTAAAATTGAAGTGTTTACTATTTAAAGTAATACATGTAATTGTTGGTAAGTTTAAAATTTTATATTATATTTTTAATTTTATGTGGAAAAAAAAACAAGAAGATTTAGATTATAGAAATTGTATGTATATTCCTCACATTGTTTTTACAGTTATAATTGCAGTGCAATTTGTGTTTAGGTGTTTAGTTTTACATATATATGTAAAATTTACATATATAATCTAATTATATATAGTATTGAAAATGTCGCAATACTTTCAAGCTCTACCAGTTAGGTATAATAATATTACTGAAATAGTGCCTGTAATGGGGGAAGGAACTTTTACGTATGAAGTATTTTACAAAGCTGGTACAGTATTTTTATTTTTATATCTGATAATTTTGATTTATGTTCTTCAAATTTTTCCTCAATTTTCTTCTTAGTGGCGTCACATTTTTCAATTAAAAATAAGTTTAAATTTATTCACGAGCAAAGTGGGGCAGCTATTAAACAGGATTTTTTTGTACAATACGTTAAAACTTACGGGCACAATTTGATTTTAATAGTTGAGGAAATAATTGAAAATCAATCGAATGTAAATATATATAAAGAAATTGATGTATGTTCAAAATCTACTGATCAAATGGAGGAAAGTAAAACTGATAGTTTGTTAAAACATAGTACATGTAACATACCATCTGGCTTAAACAACTCGGACAATCAACAAATAGAAAACTGTTGCAATATAATACAACTAGAAATAGTTAATGAAGAAAATCAGATAACTGGTAACATTATTGATCTGGAGAATCATACAATTCATGTAAACCATAATTTGACTAATGAGTCTACCGAATCGCCGTGTAAAATAAGACGCACCATATCTTGCGTTGGAATTGATGAATTTAAAAATTTTGAGCAGCGGAATCGCCAACACCATCATATTTTCGAATTCACTTTTGACGTAATGAATTATATTTTTGTTTAAACAATTTAGTTCATATTCATATTGAATATATGTAGTTCAGTATGCAAGTATTTAACTGAATGCATAATAATTGTGAAGTGAGAAAATAAACTTAAATATTGTAAGCTTACAAATTAAAACTTCGGATTGAACTACGAAAAGAATACCTAAAGTTACAACTCACGCTTAGGCATTGTGGACGGAAACCATTTTTGATTGGTGAATCTGTATCATTTTTGTATATTTAATTAAATTTTAGTTCTTAATTTAGTTCTTAATTTTTTTGGTTTCGGGTTTTGGTTTCTCATTAATTTTTTTTTGATATAATAATAACTAGATAATAAATAAATTGACGATTACTAATTATAAAAAAAGAAATAATTGGCAATTCATATGGAAATAATTAGTTATGGTCTCATATAGTTTTTATGACGTCACATTTTTTTCATTTATATTATGATATTATATTTATATATTTAATTGCTTTGTTAAAATTGAATTTTAAATTGGAATAATTCAATGTCGATTAAAGGCAGATAGTTTTGAAATTTCGTATTTTTTTTTCATTTGGTTGGTATATCAATATTTCATTTTCATCGGCCAATATAATTTTCTTAGTATTTTGTCGTTCTTAGTATTATATATATATATATATATATATATATATATATATATATATATATATATATATATATATATATATATATATATATATAAATATATATGTCGCCGGATGTAGTTAAATGGTTAAGGGAATTTCTCATCACGCCGCGGTCTCGAGTTCGATTCCCGCCGTTGACCAAATTAACATGCAACCGGATGACATAAAAACGCGTTTGTGTGTAAAACATTCGGCTTCCGACTTTAGTAAAACTTTTCACTTGCAGTGTGATGCCAGCTCTACCGGAGTTGGCAGCGTACTGTTTCAAAGAGATCCGGACGAAGAAGAATTCCCGATAGCATATATGTCTAAAAAACTCAATAAAGCACAACGAAACTACTCGGTTACAGAGTTGGAAAGTTATGCTGTAATCTTGAGTGTTCAAAAATTTCGTGCGTATAACGAGAGATTTCACTTCGTCATAATAACCGATCATTCAAGTCTCCAGTGGGTTATGTCCCAAAAGAATCTTTCGAGTCGTTTGGCTCGTTGGAGCTTAAAATTGCAAGGTTATGAATTCGAAATCCAGCATAAAAAAGGTTCGCAAAACGTGGTGCCGGATGCACTATCGCGTATGGATATTGATGAACTTCAGCAGCCTGCAGTCTCTACTTTGGAGTTACCTTTGCATGTTGACTTGTCATCTCCTTAATTTTCGAATGATCCGGAATATGTAGAATTGTTGAGTTCGGTTAAATCATTAAACAAGGCCAACTCCAACCTACGTATCGAGGATCACAAGATATTGGTTTGTCCATCTTATGGCTCTAGCGTAGTTGACACAAATTTACCTGAGTGGAAATTGGTAATACCTCGACGTCTTACTTTTTCTCTAATTGACCAAGCCCATTCTCCTCCTCTGTCAGCACATTTTAGAATAGCAAAACCCTTAGAGCGTATTCAAAGATATTATTATTGGACCGGAATGGCAAAAAACGTAAAATCCTATCTACTTGTAGTATCTGTAAAACTTGTAAGCCTATAAATTATATTACGCGTCCTCCTATGGGATCATTATCCGAAGTTACTCGACCGTTTCAATGGCTTTATTTAGACTTCTTAGGCCCGTATCCTCGTACAAAAGGAGGAAATGCTTTCATTTTAATTGTACTATAGATAAATATTCTCGTTTCGTATTCCTTAAACCTTTACGTAATTCCAATGCTGCTAGTCTCGTAGACTTTGTTGAAGGACAAATTTTCAATCTTTTTTCGGTTCCTGAGACAGTATTAACGGATAATGGAAAACAATTTGTATCAGGACAGTTTAAGACATTGCTAAATAAATATGGAGTTAAACACCTTCTACACCTAAGTATACTCCTCAACCTAATTCTTCAGAAAGGGTAAATCAATTAGATCTTACATTAAAACAGATCAACGTGAATGGGATATATATTTGCAAGAAATTGCTTCTGCTCTGCGCTTTGTTAACCACTCATCTTCGGGCTATTTTCCGCATTATTTAGTGTTTGGTGATCATAAAATTAATCATGGTGACGATTACAAATTACTATTTATATTTTGCTTGTAATAAAACACTTTTCTCAGCTTCTGTTTAATTGTTGTAATTTAATTTTTATTTATATTTCGCCTCATTGGCATCATCAGATTCTATGGTAAGTAGTAATTAGTAAATACAAAACTAATAAATTAAAATTATATAACATTATATTTTTTACAAGACAAACATTAAAATTAGTAAATTGGCTGTGAATATGACTTGCATTTTGGTAAATAATAATAAATATATAAATAAATAAATAAATAAAATAAAAAGTTTAACAATCACAAATAATTACACATATTTTAGTTAAGAGTTAAAATTTAGTTAAATCTTACAAAAATATATATGTTGAACTTAGATAAAGTGAATGATATATTGAATAATAAAATTTTAGTTGCTATTTTATTTTGAGAAAACCACTTGGAAAAATAAAAATTAGTGTTGTCGTACCTATAACACTATAGTTTGGACATCCCTTCCTATATAATTATTCTCAAGTTCGAAAAAATGCAAAAAGTAATAAATGAATTGAATGAACAAATTGCAAACATAAAATGTCAAAATTCATGATTTGTTGACATTGTGTTGGTATTAACTTCATCGTCTGATACTGTGTACAGTTTATGTGTGATCATTTTTTAATGTTTTATGTATTTAAATATATTCAAAAGTCTTTTGGTTAAAACTTAAAAATTGTGTATCTGATCTGTGGTTTACTGTGTTTTCTTGGTTTAAATGTATGTGAATCATTTCCAATGTTTCTCGTTTACGTTTTTTGGTCTCAATTTCTAAAATTTTAGTTTCAGGGAAATTGAAACTATGGTTGTTTAGTTTGATATGTTTCGCAAGTGCTGTCACTTGTGATTGGTTTAAAATATTTCTTTTATATTGTTTCAATCGTTCTGACAGCGCTTTTGAAGTATGCCCTATATATGATTTGTTCGGACAACCTATGCATGGAATTTTGTAAACTACATTGGCAATGTCAGTATGTGGTATTTTGTCTTTAAGTTTAGTGAAAAGTACATTAGAAGATGTGTTAATAGTTCTTTCAGCTATTCTTGTTCTTTGTTGGTTACTATTTATTATTTTCATGCATTTTTCAGTTAACTATGGTACATACGTTATGCTACCAAATATAATATCTGATTGGGAATCTGTAGTTGTTGTACTATTGGAATTTTTGGATGTCGTATTTGTTATGTTATTGTTTGTGAAAATTGTTTTGTAAATTAGACGATTGACCAGTTTATCAGGATAATTGTTTTTACTTAATATGTGTGTAATACGTTGTATATTTTCTTTAAGATATTTGTTGTCACTTAAATGTGTAACTCGTTTTATAAACGATTTAGCAATATTGATTTTCATGGATTGTGGATGAGATGAGTGAACATTTAATAATCTACCCGAAGCCGTGTCTTTCTGATGCCAGTTAGTAATAATTTTATTGTCAGTTCTATGTAATTTTAAATCAAGAAATGAAATCGCATTATTTATTTCTTCTTCTATTGTAAATTTAATACTTTCATTAAAAAATTCAAAAATTTGTTTTGTAGAAGTTATTAAATCTTTTGGAATTGCCAAAATGACGTCATCTACGTATTTTTTTATGAATGTCGGTTTTCTGGTAAGTTGTTTAAGACTTTCATTAAATAACTTCTCCATCACAATATCAGCTAGTATTGGTGATAATGGATTGCCCATTGCTAATCCTTTCTTCTGTATATATATTTTATTATTAAACGTAAAATAATTATTGTCTATTATACAAAATTTAAGTAATTCTAAGAATTCGGCTTTTTGGAGGTCAGTTTCATACTTTATTTCTTCAAATCTATCATTAATTTATTCTAAAACTATGTCAATGAGAATATTGGTAAACAAGGAAATTACATCAAAGGAACACAGGACATCATCTTCTACTAAATTGACTGATCTAATATAATCTTTAAATTCCGTAGAATTGTTTATATTATACTGACTGGAGAGTGTCAAGTGTTTTAGGATCTGGTTCAGATATTTGGAAATGTTATAGACAGGAGAATTAATTGTGGATACTATGGGTCTAAGAGGTATATTAGGTTTATGGAGTTTAGAATATACGGGCTTCCAAAACTCCATATATAGGGCATACTTCAAAAGCGCTGTCAGAACGATTGAAACAACATAAAAGAAATATTTTAAACCAATCAGAAGTGACAGCACTTGCGAAACATATCAAACTAAACAACCATAGTTTCAATTTCCCTGAAACTAAAATTTTAGAAATTGAGACCAAAAAACGTAAACGAGAAACATTGGAAATGATTCACATACATTTAAACCAAGAAAACACAGTAAACCACAGATCAGATACACAATTTTTAAGTTTTAACCAAAAGACTCTTTTGAATATATTTAAATACATAAAACATTAAAAAATGATCACACATAAACTGTACACAGTATCAGACGATTAAGTTAATACCAACACAATGTCAACAAATCATGAATTTTGACATTTTATGTTTGCAATTTGTTCATTCAATTCATTTATTACTTTTTGCATTTTTTCGAACTTGAAAATAATTATATAGGAAGGGATGTCCAAACTATAGTGTTATAGGTACAACAACACTAATTTTTATTTTTCCAAGTGGTTTTCTCAAAATAAAATAGCAACTAAAATTTTATTATTCAATATATCATTCACTTTATCTAAGTTCAACATATATATTTTTGTAAGATTTAACTAAATTTTAACTCTTAACTAAAATATGTGTAATTATTTGTGATTGTTAAACTTATTATTTTATTTATTTATATATTTATTATTATTTACCAAAATGTAAGTCATATTTACCGCCAATTTACTAATTTTAATGTTTGTCTTGTAAAAAATATAATGTTATATAATTTGAATTAATTAATTTTGTAATTTCGAGGTAGGTCAACAAGTTTATATTAAAAATTTTGTACAAAGCTACGCTGTTCGTAATTTTAATTCTAAATTAGCTCCTCTGGCTTTCCTGCTATATTGTCTAGACCTGTTGGAAGAGTGTCTTATGAATGTACTGATTTGAAAGGGAAGGTGTAAGGAGTGTACCATGTCAAAGACATTTATAATGCTTCTTGAATACCAAATATATATATGTACAATATATGTTTCCTTTATTTACTTTATTTTATTCTATTTTGATAGTTTTCTTAATCTTGAGGCCACCACTATTCTTATTTGCCCGGCTTGTGAGACATCTTAGTGGTGTGAGTCGGCCCCGCGTGTTGTAACGGCTGATTTTTGAGCCGTCATAAATTATATTTTCCAAAAAGAGACGCTATCTATAGTGTATCAACCTCTGCATTTTTATTGTTTTTTTCCATTCTTATCAATGTTGGGTTCATGAAAACCTCGTATTTAATTTTGTGTATGTATTTTAAATTCTTTTTGTTTGTACCTAAATTAACAGAGAATACGGATTAACGGAAAATATTGGAAAAATTACGACTGGGAAAAAATATGACACTGTCGATCACTTAGATTGTAAAGTTCGGATAAGCAACATACATTTCTTGTTGTTTATACCACAAAAAAACAAAAGCAATAGAAAACTAGCCTATTGAGTTTTTATATGTGTATCAATAAATATGCTAAAGAAAAAAAACTTTATAAAAAAAAAACTTTTAAGTCTTAATATTAAGTTTGGTGCTGTGAAAACAAAATAAAAATTTTACATTATAAATCTAAAAATTAGACATATGTATTACAGCTAATATAATTTATTAAATATAAACGTTCAGTTTAATTGTAAGTGAAACGACAAAATAAAAGATCATAATATAA
Source organism: Tipula lateralis (assembly GCA_963932295.1). Taxonomy (NCBI): domain Eukaryota; kingdom Metazoa; phylum Arthropoda; class Insecta; order Diptera; family Tipulidae; genus Tipula; species Tipula lateralis. The sequence goes on from OZ010737.1 coordinate 180,173, forward strand.
TCATCGGTAAATCCGTATTTTATTTTCTGTAAATTTTGACAAGAATGGATATTGTTTCTTTTCGGTGCATTTCCACGTTCGATAATTTATATGCTGCGTCTGGAATTGTTACTTCATCTGATCATCATTTCATTTTTTGTTTGCGGGATGGAACCACATGATTTTTTTTTATGTTTAGATATATTGGTCTGTCTTCTCAATTTAAGTTATGTTTTTTTTCTTTCAATTATTACTATATATTATTTTAAATAACATGTGCTAAATAATAAAGTGTGTGGGTTATGGCTGAAGATGAAGATGTTTTCAAACGCTGATAGTGCATAGTTTTTATAAGATTGTGAGGGAACCCTAAATAATGTAATTCCCACCCAACGCTGTGAGTTAGTAGCCGAAAACGTGCTATGCCAGGGATCTTTCTCACAATTGTTAGATTTAAGTATTGATAATGGGACCAGTATGTTAGTAAAAATGGTAACCATTACAGTAAGGTCTCAGTTAAAACTCGGTAAGGGCCATTAACGTCCTCTAAGCCATAGATTACTAGGTAGCCTACATAATTTAACTAGATAGAATGGTACTACATAAAGAATAACAATATTTATAGAGTTGATATTGTAAGGAGCACATACATATCGTATGGGTTTATGAAAAATTATATTATTACAGGTAATTTAATTAACTATCATTTCATTGTACAAGAAAAATGTATATTCTATATTAAAAATATAACATTTCGTGTTCCCATTTAAACCATATTTTGTGCCTTTGTTTAACAATAGTGGGAAACTTATGTGACAACGCTATCTTGGAATTCTGATTCAAATGATTTTCAATAGTTTACTTCTATATAAATCTTCTGATCGATGTCTTATTTTAAAATCATTATTCGTTGAGCTTTAATGGTTGAGGGAATTTCTCACTAAGCCGCAAAAATAAACATGCATCGGATGACATAAAAAGCGACTGAGTGTCAGCATTCGTTGACCACCTACAATATGCATCAATTATATATTAATGGTTCGTAACTCTAAGTTGAGATAAGGGCCGTTTACGTTTTTGGGTACATAGATTTTTGTTTGCCCTTTTTACAGGCCATTGCTGTCCCGTACCGTGTCAACAATCTGACTCCATCGGTTTCGATCAAGAGCTAGCTCTTCATACTGTTGCAAGCAAACAGAAGATGCCATATTGCTTTCTACGCCGTGCAGCCATCGCCGCGGACAGCGACCTACCGAAAAGCAGCTCTCCCTTCAAAGATCACTGTATCATTCGGTTCGGATCAGCACGCAGAACGTGGCCGAGCCAGCGTACTCGATGTCCTTTGATTTCATGCACGATATCAGGAATTTTACATTAAATTTCTGATTTCGTGGTTAAAACGAACTCGGTATATGCCATCAACGTCGCGTTTTTGGCCAAATATCACACGTATGATTCTTCTCTCGAATGGCAGAAGCCATCTCTCGTATTCATCCGTCAAGGTTAAACTCTCACATCCATACATGACAACGAGTCTGATCAACACTCTGTACAGTTTCAGCTTATCCGCATTTGCAAGATATTTTGATTTCATAAGTAGACGCAGAGAATATAAAGCCCTGTTGCCATCGGCAAACGTGATCCTTGACATCCTCTCCCACACTATTATCGTGAGTAATGAGAGATCTTAGATACTTGAATCTCATTACTTCTTCAAAAGTGTGGTTACCACTACTGAAATCAATTGCGTCTTGGTCTCGAAAACCAGACACCAGATATTTGATTTTGGACTCATTGATTTTGAGATCAACGGAAGATGTAAACAGTTCCAGTGTTTCAAGTATCTCTTTCACTCCGTTGCCCTTTAAACCAATCATACAGATATCATCTGCATATGAAAAGACTTGTTTGGAATGTCGGAATAAAATATTGTTTTGAGGTATTACACTTCTACGAAGGAGGTATTCCAATAAATGGTAAATGTTCTGCAGAATTAAAGGAGAAAATACCACCATTTGTTACGCCAGGGCGGGTAGCACAAGGAACGGTTAATGCGCATAGGTTTACCGTGAAGCTGCCGAAACCTCGAACTGAAGATGCAAAGCGCGAATTTATTTATCGAATATCTAAGAAGTGGAATTTGTTGGTTGGTTTTCAATTTCCGTTGAAGTATAAAATGCACAAGTTTAAGGCAGCTATCAACCTTTACTTGAAGGATCGCGCGTTGGGTGCAGAAGCTCTGACAGTTACAAGGAGCTAAGACTGTCTAAAATTCCGCCCTGCACCCAATTAAAACAAAACGTAAAAAAAAATTAAAATAAAAACATGAGATTAAAAGTATCGGGTACTGTTCATCTATTTGTCGAACACCAGTAGTGATTGCAAATGTTCTCGATAGCTTGATCTCAACTCTAACACAGCATTGTGACTAAGTTACTGTCATTTTACACAGATATACGTATTTGTTTGGTGTTCCTAAATATTCAAGCGTATACCATAGCCTCTCTCGATTGATCGAGTCATAGGCTTGCTTGAAATCTAGGAATACCTGGTGTTTCGTAGTACTTGGAAAGAATCATCCTCAATAGAGATTTTTCACCATACGATTACGATCGGTGGTGTAAATGAACCCAGCTATGACCCCCTGTTGGAGTGCAGAATTAATGGGCCAAGCCATATTCCATGTCAGTACTAGGCTGTCATGGAGCTATGCAATCTGCAGATGGTTCTACGTAAATTGGACCTATAGCCGTACGTCCTCGATTTGGCTGTATGGCGTAAGGTAAGGACGTAAATAAGCGAACCGCAAAAGAGTTGGGAGAGCCTCGAGTCCCGAAACAGATTGTAGAAATATAAACAAACAAAAAAAACTAAATCTATCGATTTATATTTTATGAGAATTTTTAGTTCTAGATTCCTGGCAATATGAAGGAACATTTCAATTTATTTTAAAAATAAAGTTATCATAAAAATTTACATTTTATCAAAGATTATTGATTTTATTTAAACTTAAACAATAACTATCAAATAATATTAAAATTTATTATTTCAGCAATTTGTTGTTGTAACATTATAATGTATAGTAATAAGTAATATGCATAAACTAAAAAGAAGCCGGCAGAAGATCTTAATTTGATCTTGTTTCTTTAGCCAAAGAAGAGGAAGGATATATAGAAAAAAGAAGAAGAAGGAATATTTTCTTGTCCATATTTCAAGTAGCTTTTTTAAAGCTTTGCTATTCACTTTTCCATACGGTAAACTGATTTACATACGATAAATCTGTTTTAAAAATTGTCACTCTTCTATTTTTTATTTAAAATAATATTGTGTTTCAAATTGCAAGTCGTTACCATAGTTACCAAACCAAAAAAATAATTTTAACCGAAATATGTTGCAAATAGAAACGAGGATGTAAAACTATAAAAATATAAATTTTATATATATATATATATATATATATATATATATATATATATATATATATATATATATATATATATATATATATATATATTTATATATATATATATATACATATATACATATATATATATATATATATATATATATATATATATATATATATATATATATATATATACATATATATATATATATATATATATATATATATATATATATATATATATATATATATATATATATATATATATATATATATATATATATATATATATATGTGTGTGTGTGTGTTTTAAGATCGGAAAACACTTGAATAAATTTTAATTTTGTTATACTTTAAGATATGAAATAAAACCAGCCAAATTGAGCAGTTTTTAAGCGATGACAATTACATTGGATGCTACCAGATTCGAGGTGCAAGACAGGCTGAATTCATATAACGGACATTGTATCGATTCCAATGGGTGATGTGGATAAGCACGTTAATAAATTAATCCTATTGGAGTGCAGGAATTATGTTATGATCCAGTTTCCATGCCAGTTCTATACGCTGGCATGGATCAATAAATTGTGCAAATAATCTACGTATAGCCATACGTAGTGTGGTAATGTAGTGTTAGGTTCTCATTAAACACTTTGAAAGAGTCCTCAAAATTAAGAACTAAATCAAACATTAAATGTGGCCAAGATGAAATGATTTTTTCAATCATACGAAAATTTAGAGTTGGCGAAAGAGTACAAAATATGGCTTCTATCATTCTAGATCATTCGAGAGAAGATTATGCTTGTGATATATGGCTCAAAACGTGACATTGATGGCACATGCCGAGTTCATTTCAATCACGAGATCAGGAATTTAATGTTAATTCCTGATATCGTGCAGGAAAACTAAGGACACCAAGAACGTAATCTTGGTCACGTTCCCCGTGTCGATCCGAACATCGATTTTTGAAAGGAGAACCCCTTTCGGTTGGTGAATAGGTCGCTAAAATTGAAAATTCGCTCCACGTTGTTATTCATATAACAAACATATTGTATATTTATTTATTTGTGTCTTATATTTATTTATTTGTAATATTTTAACCTTAACTTGTAAGTGATAATGGACTATTGATCCAATCTCTAATATTTAATACGTATATACGTTAAAAATACGTATAATACTTCCATAAATAAATCATCCAAAATAATGATTCATTATAATATATAGTTAGTGAGATTAAATCAATTGTTCCTTATATGAAAAGGAATTATGCAAATTTATCATAAAATAATAAAAACTCACCTGAGAATTTCGTGTAAATCCATATCCTTGAAATCGTTCGTCATACGGTGGTGCTGTATCATCAGCAATATAAAATGGTTCGTAATATAATTCATAATTTGTTACATTATGACTAATATGCGTCTCCACTGGTTCATCGTTTACTGAAGCCTGCCATCTAGTTAAATAAAAGATGTAATAAAGAAAATAACAATTTACAATTAATTTAATTCAATGTGCAGTTACACCTTACTTAAGTTTTTCCTTGTATTATATATTTATATATTTGTATTATAACATATATTTTCATCAGTAGTAAATTTAAAAAATAACTCAAATAGTATCAATTTAATCTGGATGAAAAAAATTTAAATACTTTTATTGGATTATCTTGTTACATAATTTAAAGATAATATAAAAAACAACAAAAATAAATATTACATAAAAAATAGAAAATGCTCTTATTTATTAAGTTATTTGTGTTCAAATATACATATATATATATATATATATATATATATATATATAAATATAAATACATATGTATATATATATATATATATATATATATATATATATATATATATATATATATATATAGATATATATATATATATATATATATATATATATATATATATATATATATATATATATATATATATATATATATATATATATATATATATATATATATATATAAATATATATATATACATAATAACGTAAAAACCTACTTTTTTCATCAAATAACTTTAGACCACATTATCGTTTTTAGGTACGATTTCTTGCAAAAAAATTTAATCAATTTAATTATTATGTTGACTCGAAATAAACAAGAGTGTTTTTTCTTTGGGAAAAGGCCGTAAGCAAAAGTTTAACCCTAAATTAAAAAAAATGTAGAACCGAAAATCCTATTTTCCTTATAAGAAAGTACATAGATATTTTTTACAAAGGTTTATTTTCTTTTATACTGTCTTTAGATCTATCTACTCGTCCTTATATTTATAAATATTAAATACAGTCAGCTCTGCTAGATTGAGATAATAAAATTAAAATAAGAAATTTATTACAAAAGGGTTTCGTTTAGATTGAAATTTATTTTTTATATATGAGCTGTATTGCCGAAGCTTTTATATTATTTGTGGTTGTTGTATTGTTTGCTATATTTTTGGTTTATATATGTAATTTAACCCGCATGTGCGTCTTTTGCAAAATTATTTTCAAAAGAAAAATATAATAATATCTAGAATATATGGATGAACAAGGACAAGGAGTAGCAGTATATAGAAAAAAAATTTTAAAATTTAATATAATGGAATAGCTGATAAAACTTTTAAAGTAAATATCATATACTCGTATATGTAAATAAGTTTACCGCAACACTCATCAGTACTGAGCAGTCCGTTAGTACTTCAAATAATATTGAATATTTATTACGTAGGTTTCAACTTATTTCTTCTTTATTTTTTAATTTAATTAGAATATACTTGTTTGTAACAATTCATTAAAGAAAATCATATTTGTTCTTATGAAGAGTCTTCATTAATTTGGTATGATAATCTCCGTTTATATGCCTACTTTATTACCCACTTAGATAAATTATTTAACAAAAAACTGATAAATTATGTTTTGATTTCGATGACAATAGATAATTTTTTGAATGTGTGTTGTATTATGCAATGTTGTTTACCAGTTACTTAATAAATTTACCTATATATAATTATATTTTTAGGAATCTTTTAATATAAACAATAAAAAACACTTACCTTGAAAAATTTGTAGCAAATTGATTGTAAATAAATATTTTATGATGGAACGGTACGGCCAAACCTTTTTTCCTTAATCGTATCACATCTGATTTATCACTTGGAAATTTCGCTCTATAATCTAATTCAAAAGTTGGCAATACGTATGCACATAATCCATCACATTTCGCATTTCGCAAAAACTTATCAATATGCTCAGTGAAGTTAATACTTGGTACTATATCTACATCAATAGCAAACACATATTTGGTTTGGCATCCTTTACGTGCAATATTTCTTAAATTATTTTGTGGATAAACGTTTTTCAGTCGCCACTTATTCGTCTCCTCAGACCGCAATTTTAGTAAACTAGTTAAAACATCTTCAGGTTTGGCACAATCTAGATTTATAAATTCACCTCCTTTAATTAATTTTATAGTTTTGGATGGTTGACGAATTTTTGGAAACACTAAATGAAACGATACTTTATCGCGAATCGATCGGTAACATTTTCTAAGATAAGACACATAAATTTGTAAAATTTGATATTCATCATCCCCTGATACAAATGCAGCGACTGATATTGAACCATTCCAATAGTTTGCCATATCGACTATGGTGAATATGCGCTCAATTGAACTCTGTGTGGCAACACTAACCACAAATTTTTTTGATAGTTCAACAAATTTTTCACCTACTAAGGCATGATCGAATATTTTATATAAACGTTTATTATCAAATCTACCTACATTTAAATTTAGATCTTGGAACGGTAAACGATCTTGTGTTGTTGTAGTAATATTTCCGGCGTCGGAAAGATAATAGTCGAGACATGATGATGTTATAAGAGGTGCGCGAGGCAATACTGTATGCATTTGGTTCGCGATATCATCAGAAGATTGTGTATTACTTCGCCGACAGACGGTTGTATGTAGTAACCGTACGGTTGCCAAGATATTAAAGATGGTAAGTGCTATGAAGCCGGCTATACTTAAATTTCTTAATCTACATGCCTGCAAATAAAAATAGATTTTTAATTATAATTATTGCACGAATTTGGTAGATTTTTTTAATTTTGCTCCAATAATCTGATTAATACATTAATTAAAAAACTATAGTTAAACAGTTGAAAGATAAAACTTATTGTTGGGTAATTTTTATTTTGCTGTGTTAAATTTTTAAAATATTGAATGCAAATATTTCAAAATGAAACCAATATTTTGGTTCTGTATTTTTAACATTGCTTGCCATAAAAGTACATAAGGTTATACAATATTTACTGGAAACTTACAATTTACAGTTAAAATTTGTTTTCTTCTACTTTTTTAATACAAGGAGTAGCACACGGACACTTAAAGATCAAAAAACTAATATACATAAAATTTAAAAGAAGTAAATGATATTTTAATTGGTGTTCTCTCTTATTTCGTGATAACGATTATATCAACCGCAAATCAAAATGTAGATTTATTATCATCTGTTTCATCAATTCAAGGACGTACTATTACAATATAGATCAAAATTTACATCAATTTATACTAATTTATTTGGTAATATGAATGCTTGAAATAATTATCATCCTATACGTTATGTTAGTTTTGGGACCTTTCGCATTCAAAATTATTAATTTCTAGTGATTTTTTACAGATTTTAAAGGTCATTGGTAGCCCGAACCGAGTCAACAATCTGAATCCCTCAGTTTTGATCACTAGACGGATCTGCCCCATAAGATCACTTCGGATCGACACGCAGAACGTGAGCGGACCAGTCTACTCGCTGCCCCTTGATTTCATGCGTCATGCAGTAATTGAAAAAAATTTTTGACCGCATAAATGAAAAGAACTCGATATATGTCATAAACGCCGAGTACTCATTCGTCAAGGTCCAACTGTAACATTCATCACATAACAATGCGTCTGATCCACACTCTGTACAGTTTCATCTTATCCGCATTTGCAAGATAATTAGATTTTGCAATGGGGTAGAAGATATAAAGTGATATTGCATGTCGCAAGGTGGACCTTGATATCTTCCTCCACACTATTACTATGAGTTATAAGAAATTTTAGTTATTGGTATCTAATCACTCCCAGAAATCTTAGTTATTGGTATCTAATCACTCCCTCAAACGGGAGGTTATCATTGTTAAAATCAATTGCGTTTTGGTTTATCAGATATTTTGTTTATGGACTCGTGGATTTTGAGATCAAGAGAAACTGTACACTGTTCTAGTGGACCTTCTAGTATCCTTTTGACTTGCCATTTAGTCCAATCACACATATATCATCTAAACACGCAAGAAGTTAATTGTTTTGTAGGGATAAGATATTGTCCTGTGATGTTTCACCTTTATGAAAGATGTATTTCAATATGAGATTTAAAAGTATCGGAGAAATCGCAACTGACCTCGTAATGGCGTTCCGCCAGCACACCATTTCTGAACAACCTGTTTCCAACTTTGTTAAAGCATTGTTACTGTGTTGTTGTCATTCTACACATCGAATGCCAATCGAATAAGATTGAAAAAACAGTTTAACCTGGTTACTTCTCTAAATAGACCAGTTTAAGTTTTAATATGAAAACTAAAAATAAAAACATAAAATATAAGTATGTATAGTATACATTCTTTTATTCTAAATCTTTTGAAATGTATATAATATTAAATAGATAAAAAATCGTGAAACGAATCCGATTATTGAAATTATCATTTAATATCATTATTATTTAATTCCTTTATAGAAATTATCAAATCATTTTAACTAAATATTTAAAAAAGCGTTTTTTCTGGATTCTTAAGCGAAACGATACATGGTATTTTAATTGCATTCTTATTTCTTAATTCTCTTGGAGTGTTGTGTCGATCTTCACACAGAGTGGACGCGTTTTTTTCCGCTCGGTGTTTGCTTAATAAAATAAAATAAATGCGTTTGGTTGGTGCGTGTGAGTGACGCGTTTTTATCCGATCGGTGTTTGTTTAATTAAATAAAATAAATGCGTTTGGTGTGTGTGTGTGTATGCGCGCGCGCGCGCGCGTTTGTGTGTGTGTGTGTGTGTGTGTGTGTGTGTGGTTTAAAATCTCATGACAGATGAGTATCGTTATTATATTATATTATTATATTGCCAGGGACCGGATAGATGGGATCTGTGCTATAAGTGCATGCACCCGGGACATATAAGGAAGCAGTGAACTACTCAGAGCTGCTGCGTTCTGTGCATGGAGTAGGGACTTACCGACGTTTCCCACACATCAGGCTCAGGTAAATGTAAAGTGTACCGTCAGGCACCTCAGGCTGCAAAAAGGCGCCAATGACTCGCATCCTCCAGGGAAATCTACATCGTAGCAGGCTAGCCGACCAACTCTTAGATCAGCTTATGACTGAGGCAGAAGCGGATATTGCTCTGATTAGCGAGCAATATAAAAACAGGGAGACGTTCACCTGGTACTCGGACTTGCTATGTACCGCCGCTATCTGGTTGCGCAATACGGGCGTTCACATTGAGAGCCACGGAGCGGGGGAGGAATTTGTTTGGATAAGGAGTGCCGATGTAAACTACTTCAGTTGATTTCACCCTGACTTCAGTTGGTTTCAGTACATTTCATCCCGAACGAGGCTATCGGCGTTTTTCGTAGAAAACTCGAGGGGTTGGAAGATGAAATAATGAATGTGGGCGGAAAACTTTTTGTTCTTGGATGGCGTGTTATGGAGGATTACATTGCTAGTGATCACTAGTATATACAGTACGATGTAGGCAGAAGATTTCGAAGTGAACCACGAAACAGAGTAACAAAGTGGAACCTTCAGCGACTGAATGTGGAATGGTTTAAGGAAGAACTATCCAGAGGCGCGCAAGGACTGAACCCTTCAAGTGTGAGCGGAAGATCTGCTACTGAGGCACAAGTATATGAAACTATGATGTGCATTACCACAGCCTGTGAGGCTTCTAGACCTAAGAGACAAATACGTAACGGCAGACCCCCTGTGTATTGGTGGAATGCGGACATCGCAGACCTGCGAAGAAAATGCCTGATGCTTAGGAGAAAAGCACAACGGTCAAGAAAGCGGAATGAGGCAAATCGTAGACAACGGCTCAGATGGGAGATTAACAACAGTAAGGCTCGCTGCTGGAGGGAGCTAAGAGAAGATTTAAACCAGGATCCGTGCGGGCTAGGCTATAAACTGGTGACAAAAAAGCTGGGATCCAAAAAATAAACTAGCACTATGGATACTTCCTCCATAGAAAGAATCGTCAGAGCACTTTTTCCCAGTCACCCTACTAGACCGAGAGATAACTATGAACATATCGAGGAGGTTCCTAGTTTCACATTGGATGAGCTGTAGAGAGCCATATTATCGGCAAAGAGTAGAAAGGCCCCTGGCTTAGACGGGATTCCTAGCGAAATCATCAAAATTGTGTTTTCTTATGATCCGCACATGCTGTTAAGCATGTATAACTCATGCCTGCTGTCGGGTGTTGTCAGCACGCGTTGGAAAAGAGCCAACCTAGTCCTAATTCCAAAGGGAAAGGGTGACCACACGATCCAACATTCCATCTGTGGCCACTGTGTATGTTAGACACAGCTGGCAAGTTGCTCGAAAGGTTGATCAAGCCGAGACTCGCAACTGCAATCCAGGCTGCAGGTGACCTCTCGCCAAATCAGTTAGGTTTAAGGCTTGGCAAGTCTACAATGGATGCAATACGAAAGGTGATCGAAGCGGTTAGGATAGCTGAAGGCCGCAACCACTACTTCAGGCGGATTGTTTTCTTGGTGACGCTTGATGTCCGGAATGCCTTTAACTTGGTGAACTGGGTACATATATTGAACGCACTGGAGAATTCGTTTCACGTACCGAGATACCTGTTAAGAATACTAGGGGACTATCTGCATGATCGATCACTGGTACACGAAATAGAAGAGGGAGAGCGGATCACAGAGATCACTGCGGGTGCAGTTCGGGGATTGGTATTAGGACCCGATCTCTGGAACGCGTTCTATGACAACCTGCTACGAGCGGAGATGCCAGACGAGACCCAGCTGGTGAGGTATGCTGATGATGTTGCGGTGCTTATTGCTGCCCGTGATACAAAGCTCGTCCAGCTAAAACTGAACCAGGTGATGAGGTCAATAAACGCATGGATGACATCACACGGGTTGACACTTGCTCTGCAGAAAATAGAGATTGTGATGCTCACTAAGAAGAGAATGCAAGTGGAACTCCCAATGTTCATTGGCAGTGAGGTTGTAGAGACAAGGTCATCTACAAAGTATTTGGGGGTGATGATCGACTCAAAGTTGATCTTTTTCGCGCAAATCCGAAAAACGGCAGACAAACCTGCGAAAGGAGTGATGGCACTTGGTCGGCTGATGGCGAATGTTGGTGGGTCAAAGGCAAGTAGGCGAAAATTACTAATGTCCACAACTCAGGCCGTATTGCTTGGATTGAAAGAGGCCATGGAGAGGTCGGGTACTACATCACACAATTCCTAAGCAGGCATGGTTACTTTCGATCGTACTTATGTAAGGTGAAAGTGTTAACAGAACCGGGCTGTCCACACTGCCAGGACACGGACGATGCGAAGCATAAATTTTATGCATGCGCGCTATTTGAAGACGATAGAAATCGTCTAGAAGAGGAACTTGGCCCATGGTCACCAGAGACTGCTGTGAGGATCATGCTACACAGTGCGGAGAATTGGAGCACAGTATCCCGTTATGTAGAAAAGGTCTTGAAACTAAAACAGAGAGAGCTCGACAGCAGCCCGTAAAAATAAGATGCATCTAAATTAGGAGAAACGGAGTAGCACTGAAGAAATGTAGGAAACAGTACCAGGCTAGCTCCGAGAGAAAATAGGGGAGGTGTTTTGGTGGGTATGTCATTCGTGAAGAATCCCACACTCAGCTTATAAAAAGCTCACCTCCCCAAAAAAAAAATTATATTATTATATTACATATTATATTATTATATTATTATATTATTATTTTAAATTATTATATTATTATATTATATTATTATATTATATTATTATATTATTATATTAGTATATTATTATATTGTTATATTATTATATTATTATATTATTATATTATTATATTATTATATTATTATATTATTATATTATTATATTATTATATTATTATATTATTATATTATTATATTATTATATTATTATATTATTATATTATTATATTATTATATTATTATATTATTATATTATTATATTATTATATTATTATATTATTATATTATTATATTATTATATTATTATATTATTATATTATTATATTATTATATTATTATATTATTATATTATTATATTATTATATTATTATATTATTATATTATTACATTATAAAACTATATTATTGTATTATTATATTATTATAGGGATTTTAGATTTTAAAATTTTACTGCCATTGTCATCACTGTCATTGTACGATCGTGTATTAGCAATTTTATATATATATCTATATCTATATATATATATATATATATATATATATATATATATATATATATATATATATATATATATATATATATATATATATATATATATATATATATATATATATATATATATTATATATATATATATATATATATATATATATATATATATATATATATATATATATATAATATATATATATATATATATAATATATATATATATATATATATGTATATATATATATATATATATATATATATGTATATATATATATATATATATATATATATATATATATATATGTATATACATATATATATATATATATATATATATATATATATATAAATATATATATACATATATATTCCATATAATTTGCGAATTAGTAATTTTATTTTTTATATGTTTGTATTGTGTATGTGTTGTGTATACATAATTAAAGTTTGATGTTGAAAACGCCAATACATACACTACAGTCCACATTTTATTGTCCTAGGTATTCAAATTATGTATGTATATAACCAAAGCCCTCTCATATATAAAGCCCGAATGCATACTCAGTTTTTGCAATGAGCTTCATTTAGTGTATCAAAAATGTTCGTTTTAACAAAAAACTCATACGAAACGTACAAATTTCTTTTTCAGTTTTAAACTATTGGAAGATAGAGCTTTTAAAATTTTTTTTCATTAAATGACAAAGAAAGGGTGAAATAGATCTGAACATATATCATGTTTTTCAAATCAAAATAAATCACGATCAAAATTAATTATAAATTGATCTAATTTTTATAAATTTTGTGCTTTTTATTTCAATATAAACGATATCCTCTAAAATATATTTTCTTCGCTCTAACTTTCTCTTGGTCGTACGACGAAAGTCAAACTCATTTCCAAATAAATTTAGAAAATACGAAAATACATTGAAATACTAAACATTGAAAAAATAAATTGACGAAAATACACATAATTGAACGCGAAAACTTAAAAAATTAATTTATTTAAATGAAATTATTTACTCGAAAAAATTATCTAAAACGGAATTTATAAACATAAATCATTGGTATTGTTCATTTTATACATGAAAGCCAAACACAAATTACAATACAACTTAACATTTAATGAAATTGATTTGACTTGGTGTTGTGTCATTTGTATTTATTCTCTTTTTTAGCATACTTCATATAAAATATAGTTCTCATAACCTAATTATGTATATGTCTCTATTTGCGTTTTATGTTATTAAAATACCATATTTTCTCTGAATAAATAAAGGAAAATGGAAAAATAGATCGGAAAATGATCAATTTCAGGATGAAAACTGAAATTTCGGCTTTCAATTGAATATAACCTAAGTTAAATTTGAACTACTTTTCCTTCAAATATTTACTATATAGTAAAGTCTTACCTTTCATACATTTTGTATGAAACTGATGTTGATTTTTGTACTTTTGTTACACTAAATAAAGCTCGTTTTGAACATTCCTGCTTGAATCAATCAAGATTTCTTTGATGTAACACATTTTTTAAAACATTCCTATTTTTGTTAGAGAATTTCTTGTTTATTTTTATTTTATATTTTGTGCAGGTGTTCTTATATACATATATATCGATACACACAGTGAAACCTTCCAGATTAATGGTTTTGCTGTTCAATAGTTTTGCAAATAATGCTTTCATATTTGAATCTTATATGAAATTTCAATTAAGATTATATCTGTAAGACTATTGAAATTTTAATGTAGTGCCATGTATATTAATGGTAAAAGGGATTGAAGATTGTTTTAATGAGATCACTACCGTTATACGATCATTATATTGACGATAATATATATGATCAGTAAATTTACCTATTGATTGGTGAGATTTAAATTGGCTAAAATGTTGAAGTTCGATTTAGCAGATGCTTGTTCATATATTAGGAAAGTCGTGTATTTAACGAAACGGTTTTATTCCTATTGATTTTATTTTGTCAATAAACTATTTTGCATATACTCTTGTATATGCACTATGTTATGTACTCTTAAACAACTTTTGTCTTATGGAAATATCCATGGAGAATAATAATTTATTGAAATAATTTTATTTTAGTTTCTCATATAAGTGTAAATGAATAGGATTTAATGAGTGATTGTGATATTCTTAACATTGGATGGGGATAACTTGACCGGTGGTCTTGACTAGAAAGTTTATTGTACTTTAATAAATAGCTACTTTTGCTGTATAAATAATTCTATTACAAACTTTTAAACTTTATCAAACGGACGGCCGCTTTGGTGATTTTTTCATTGGATTGTTGTGTGTTATACAAGAAATATACTTTTGTTATTTGTGTGAATGTTTGTTCTAAAATCTTAAAACGGACATAAAGAAAGGATGTACGAAGGAAAATGAATGATCAGGTGAGCAAAATATGACTGTACTAAACTACTTATTTATTTAAAAATTTCTCTTATTTACACCACGAAAATTTATATTCCCCACACGTTAGATGGTGATGGATGTGGAATTATAGGAACACATCTTTAAATACAGCATACGACGAGATGACCCAAAGATGTTTATTAAAGTACTCCAGTTTTAACTGTTCAGGCAATATGAATATATGTGATTAATTTGGAATGGTCGTAACCTATCCAACTAACAATAATAACAAAACTAATAAATTCCAATTCCAATGTGAAAATGATAATACTAACAATAAATAATATATATACAATATATAATAATTTACTAATAATGTAGTTAGCAATGTTTCTGTTGTGGATTATCACCTTAGTCGTTTCTTTTATTAACATTCCTTTTCCTAAACCTTATATGTTGAGATGCAGCTTGGCCAGGGCTTCGCAGATATCTATTTGGAACTCTGCTCAATATACTCCACGATTATGATATTGATAACATACTTAAGATCACCGTAACTGGTTAGCTTGCACTTCTCCTATCATTTCATATCATTCTTATTTCTTAATTCTCTTTGCAAATGTCAATTCATTTATATATATATATATATATATATATATATTTATATATATACAGTACTGTGCAAAAAAATCCGGTCAGTTCGAATTCCTTTAAAAACGTTAAATATTGCCTAGTGTTTTTACTTTTTTTAGATTCTAATTTTAAGATTGCATTTGGTAATTCACCCGAACTCTGAAAGTATAAGTTGCTAAAGTTATATTTATGGAGAAAGATATTTAGTATAAAAGAGCGGATAAAGTAATTAAAATGTTTAAACTAAACGACCAAGAAAAAAGTGTTATTATCGCGTTATGGAAGAAAGAACTGTCCGTGCGTGAAATTGGTGATAGGATAGGACGTGAGAAATCATTAATTGCCGATCTTATAAAAAAATATAGGACTACGGGGAACACAGAGATGTCTAAAGAGTCTGGCAGATCGCGAAAAACCACACCATTGCAAGATAAATATCTGGTTCTTCGTTCCAAGCGGAACCGATTTAAAACTTCACCGAAATTGCAACCCGATCTTGCTACAGCAACAGGTATTGAAATTTCGAGTTCAACTGCTCGGAGAAGGTTACTGAACGCAAATCTTAGGGCACGCCACTCGCTGCAGAAACGTTTTTTTGTCGGCTACAACTGGCCAAAGAGCACTCTAACTGGACCAGGGAGTTGTGGAATAACGTGGTGTTCTCTGACAAAAGCAAATTTAAACTGCATGTGGGAGATGGATGGCTAATTGTGCGTAGAAAACCAGGTGAACGCCTCAGTGATATCTACATACAACAAGTGCCTAATAAAACTGAGGGTGTAATGGTTTGATATATATATATATATATATATATATATATATATATATATATATATATATATATATATATATATATATATATATGTGTGTGTGTACATATTTATTCAGATATGTAATGAATTCATATTTGTGTGCAAATACATCAAAAATAATACAGATGTATTTACTGTTTACGAACATATAATAAAAATTCAATTTCTTATTTTATAAACTTCAGATTCACTTTGAGAAAAAATTAATAATTTTCGATTGCACTTTATGTTTAATACGTCAATTATTTTCTATGGCATGTAAGTAATGGAATTCGCGATCCATATTCACATTTTCACATATAGGGCCCGTCTCATAATACTAATAGACCGATAAATTGCTATGTAAGACGGTTTATCTACCAACTCTTCACTATCGGAATCGCTCGAACCGCTTACTGTCATGACCTCGAGGGTATTATCGTTCATTACTGGCCTGTCGAAGACACTGATGTAAAAAATGCCGCCGTTTTAAAACGTTTTTCGATGAATTCCTATTTCACTTTGTCCCATGGTTTATTTATGAAATGCAGAGCAAAACTTGTTCTCAATAATATCCCTTCAAAATGTTAATGACCCCGTGGTCCATAGGTTGCGCAACGGCTGTTACGTTTGGAGGTTTTGTATATTATGCAATCTGTTTTAGGGCTCAAGGCTCTCCCAGCTCTTTCGCGGTTCGCTTAGTTACGTCCTACCTTACGCCTTAATTGCCAAACCGAGGACGTACGGCAATAGATCAGATTTTCGTAGAACCATCTGCGCATTGCATATAGCTTCATGCCAGCCTATAGTACTGATATGGAATATGGGTCGGCCCATGAGTTCTGCACTCCAATAGGGGGTTAAAGATGTCTTCATTAGCACCACCGATCGTAATCAGATAGTGAAAAATCCCTTTTGCATCCTGCCCCTATTGGGATTCGAACCTGGTACCTCCCGCTCCAACTGCCACAGCTTTGATCACTGAGCCACTTGGGAAGTCACTTCATTTAATTACAAGAAATTGCTGTACTTTTTAAATTTAAACCTAATTTATTAAATATAATTTGGACAGTTTAGTTTAGATTACTAAGCGTTAGATTTTGTTTTTTAATTTATAAATAGGGTTGATCTATGACAATGATGGATATCTTTATTGTTGTAAACAACAAGCAAACAACAATTCTTGTTATGAGTAATGTAAATTTGTTGTATATTTTTTTACAAATAATAAAATATCATTCTATTGGTTATGTTAATATTTAAGTTTGTATAACCATATGTCGAAGAATAAATTGGCAACCGTAACCCTGGTTCTCCATTTTATTTAAATTTTTACATGTATAAAACAAATATGTATAAAAATTAAGTAACTTTAATATCATATTAATACAAATTTTAGTGGTTTAATATTTGTTAATGCTTTTCCATCATACATGCATTTATGTATATTTATATAAATTTTAAGTCTGTAACTATACTTGACACTTCATTTTAACAACAAACAAAACAGGAAAAATGTATCACAAAACCATAATAGTTGTGAGTACATACTGAAAAATTTAATTATGAATAAATTAAGAGACGGTTATTTTGCATATTTCTAGGTTTTATTATTCACTGTAACTGAATATGTATGTTTATCAGTATATGTATCTAGCAGTTTTTGTAATATTTATGTATAATTATTGTTTCGTTTTATCATTTGTATATTATTATTTCGGATTATAATTATTTTAAACCAAATCTTTAATTAAAAATCATAACATTTGTGCGTGTGATAGCGTGTTCAAAAATGAATATTTTATTTCCTAACCATAGAGGAAATAAAAGATTCATTTTTGAACACGCTGTCGCACGCAAAAATGTTACAATTTTTAATTATAAATTAAAGTTAAATTATTAAATAGTCATTTAATGTTTTAAGTTATACAAACACATAAATCAATATAGTTATTTATAGTTTGAAGAATAACTTGCTGTGATTTTATCTTAGATTATAGTTTAAAGTGAAATGACCCAATAATTCGTTTTTCTTTTTACTGTAAAGTTGCATCGTTTCATCATTTCGTTAAATGGCTGTAACAAATGAAATGCATAAATAGCGCTCATCAAGTTCACAACGGAATTTAAATGAAAACTTTTACAAACGAAATTTGAATAAACGTCATTTTGTGTCCAAACATCATTATAGAGTTTTTTTTTAAGTGATTTTGGAATAAATGTCAACAAAAATATTTTTATTAATTTAAATAAATTACATTTCTTTTCACAATTTAAATAGAATACAGTCATTATATCAAATATATCATTGTTTAAAGTATTTTTCGTTAAACGGTCGAACATTTTTAAATTTACTAATGCTGTCATTTGAAATTTTTTTCTATGATAGGTCATTTTTTATTCTATTTTCCTTTAAATATAATATTTCTATATAACCAACCCTCTACTCTAATTTGAACGTTTATTATATGATTTTGATGGTTTATTATATGATTGTGTGGTAGTCTTTACATTTTTAATAAGTTCATCAGTAAAATATTGGAAACATTACTATGATAGAATGTTCTCCATCCACTACACGAGATCCATTATGTTTGCCTAAATAACAGTTAATATTCTTTGTCGATAATTATTCTTTTATACGTTTCGGCAGTCAGTGAAAGATGTAGTGTATTTTAAATCATATAGTATAATTCAAATAACTATTATATATTGTAACGTCTCTCCGTCAACAAGCACGTGTTTTTAGAGGGAAACTTTAGTCGGTTAGTGGGGTCTTTTGTTGCCGTTACATCGAGAACATACTATATTTCACGTGCTTGTAATATTCGGATTCACTTGCTCGTATACACCACCACCAACTATATAAAAAAATTTACTTCATATTTTTAAAGATTTATTAAGAACCAAAACAGTTTCATAGATATTACTTACTAACTATGTACTAAGTACTTCAATATTAAAACAAAATACTCAATACTATTTCTAAATATTCAAAAAAAATCAAAAATTCCCGAACCATTATATCTCATATAAAAAGAATCTTAATTACGTGTGTAACACAGAAAAAAAACTTACCCAAAAGCGATACAGTTCCTCAGAGTACTCTCAGGCTGCTGGAGTGCTTTAATTCAAATCTTAGTTTATTTGTAAGTCACAC
>OZ010737.1:209987-274987 GCA_963932295.1 Tipula lateralis
GCTTTATGATATCGTTATCAATATAATTGTATCTGTGTGTGTGTAAGTATTTTATTTTTATTTATTTCTCTTCAAAATTCAAAATCAAGCTCTTTTATTTAATTGTTAGTGTTACGATGAGTTGCTGTTTCCTGTTTCCTGTTGTTTGTAATGTACGGATGAGTCCGTAACTCCTCCGGGGCAGAATTGTTGCCGTCCCTGTCAACATCGTCAGTTTTGCGGAAAATATTCATGTCTGGTGCCTTTGTAATTTTCTGGTACCATGTAGGGTGTACATGTTGAACAATAACGAAGCATGTTGAGGTAGATGATTATGGCTATTATAATCATTGTTGTCACACTCCAAGCTCCGTAGTCGTGCGTAGACTTCACTAAATCGTGGTGTAGTTGCTGCAATTCTTCTACGTTTTTGATAGTATAATTTGATAGTTCCTTGGTTGATAGGACGTCTGTGCTCTTGGTTATAGTAACGTCATTGAAAGGAACATAGGCGTATGACCCTTTATAAGTTGGAGTAGTGTTGTTATATGTTATCCCGTCGATCGTGATTGAGCAGTTTTGGATGTTAATAACACATCTCTTGGGTAGGAATCGTTAAGTTTGCAGCTCGCACTCCGTTCTAAATTCTTGTTTATGTTCTTTGTTGATTCGTTTATGTTCTTTGTTCTTTCTTGCTATCGTAGAATTCGCTGTAGTATAGTTGATTTCCCTTTATTGATTCGCATTCAGCTGGTATGTTGGAAAGTATTATCGGTATGCAATTTTCCTTAGCTTCAAATCTTATTTCTTTTCGGCAGTACGTGTCTTTGACTTTGTTGTATGGCCCATTGGAATATTTTGCAAAAGTTTTGTGGATATGGATGTAGGGAAAGGGTATGGTTATGCTTTCAGATTCATTTATTGTGAGTGGGAACAGCTTTATTTTTGAGAATTTTTCCTTTGAGTATTGTGGTATTGTAATAGAAAAAATTATTAATGGGTTTTTGTATAATGTTTTGATATCTAAGATTTTTAAAATTCTCTATTATTAGTTCGGTTTCTTCTTTAGAAAAAATGTAATGAAAAATGTACCCTGCTTTGGCTAGTGTTATAGAGTCAATTATTTCGTCTAAGTGCTGCTGTAACTTACGTGTTACATATTCTATGTTGTGCAGTTTTTGTTCCATCATTAAGATGAGTTGTATCTTGCTTGTTCTAGTATTAGTGCGATTCAGTACATGTCATAAATTTCCTACTTCACTATTTATATGATTCTCGATTTCTCGGAATCTGTTTATCATGGCTGCGTTTACCTTCATTTGTTCGTTAATTTTGTCAACAATCATGTTTTCGTTTGTGTGTACGTTCTCCAATGCTTTGTTAATAGCTTCAGTATCTGCATGGTTAATATCACCAAATATAACGTGAATTCCGCGTTTCGATCTTGTTTTTGGAGTTAGTGCTGATATTGTGGCGTTAAGTATCCCAATTTCCTTAGTTAGTGTTCTAATTCTGGTTTTGAAAAATAGCTGGGTCTCTGTGCTAACTTCTATATTTTCTCCGTTACTGAGTTTAAATTTTCGATGTTATCATTATATTGGAGCGTATATGAAGAAACATTTATTAAGTGTAAAAACTGAGTTGTGCTTTGATACATTCTTTCTTCACCTAAGACTATAGGTGCTACGCCTTTGTTGTTTTCATAGTCTGTGATTATTATTTTGCCAGCTTCGCCCCTGGAATGATTCAATGACGTTTAAGGTTGTTCTTGTGCACATTTCTTTTGTTAGTTTTTTTTGTTAGTATGTTGTCAGATTCAACAGTATGTTTGATGTATTTGGGTTGAGTTTTGTCTAGTATGGATTTTTTCGTAGATGATGTCATTTACATTTACCTGGGCTGACTTTTCCTTTGATTCGTTTGCTTTATTTATTCTTGCTTCCTTTTTATTTTGTAGGTGTAGTGCAATTTTCTGTGTCCTGGAATTGTATTCAGATCTAACTTTAGTTATCAAGTCTTCTGTGTCAATGTTGTTTGGTAGTTCCTGGATAATGAGGTGCACTGTTTGTAGTTCCAGTGGTGTGTGTCCTGTCGCCGAATGTATGGTGTTGTTATATGACAATATAGATTCTATTATTAGTTCGTCTGTCGTGAGTTTTGTATTTTTGCAGAATTTTATCCTGATGAGTTCTGTCATTGTGCTGTAGTCATTCTACTAGGCTATTTCCAGTACTTGATTTTGCTGTGGTCACGTGATGAAAAAATTTGAATTTTTCTCTAAATTTTGAGAAATTCGCGGAGGTAAATTCCGTAGCTTCGTCTAAAATTATTTCTTGCGGAACGCCTTCTTGAGAAAATTGTTTCTTTAGACATTTTATTATTCCTGTAGTTTCTCTCGTTCATATGATGATGTGAATCTCGAGAATCCGTCTATCATGATTAGAAAATTTTTATTTCTTAATGCGAATGTGTCCATGTGGATCATTTGATTGGGTTTTTTAGCCGTTCTTGTCAAACTAAATTCTTGATTGACAGGTGATCTATCATATTTTGTAACGTTACATGTCTCACATCTTTTGACGTATTCGCTGACGAACTCTTTGAGGTTGCCGAATTTATATTTTCGTTTGATTTTCGATATATTCTCGGTTATACCTCTGTGGTGTGGTCTTCATTGTGTGTTTTCAGAAGTTTTGATATTTCGTTGTTACGTTTTATGGCTATGTTGCCTTTGAATTGACTTTTTATTCATGATGGGCAGAATCGATTTTTGGTCGTATCCAATCTTTTGGTATGTAATTCGTGTTTTGTTCCCTGTCGTTTCATATGTCCTGTTCGGTCTATCGGACCTGCGGCCCTACGAGAAATGTTATTTGAGTATTGAAATCATCTATCGATGTTGTTGTTGTTAGGAGTAGTGTCTGCTCCTGCTGGGATGTAGTACAGTTGATTTCTGGTCTTGACAATGCGTCAGCATTTGAATTGTTTATGTCCTTTTTATATTCTTTTTACAAATTCTGATAATTTAATTCGCCATCTAGTCAATTTGGAATTTGGATCCTTGCAGCTCATTAGCCATTGCAAAGGTTTATGGTCAGTATATATGATAAATTTTACACCATATAGGTATTGTCTAAAATGTTTGGTTGCCCAAACAACTGCTAGCAGCTCTTTCATTGTCGTATCATATTTTGTTTCTGTTTCCGTTAAGGTTTTACTTGCAAAAGCTATTGGATTATCTGTATCATCATGGGATAATACAGCACCTAGCGCGTGGTCAGATGCGTCGGTTGTTAATCGGAAGTTTCTCTTAAAATCAGGATACTCTAGTAAGGTTTTTAGTTAGCATCATTTTGCAATTATTGAATCATTCCTTGAAGTTGACGTTGTTTATATCTATGACACTGCCTTTCTTTAGCCATTGGCTTCGTTTTTTCAGCGAAGTTTCTAATAAACTTTTGGTAATAACCAATTAATCCTAAAAACTGCTTTATCTGCTTGGTTGTTTTAGGAATTTGGATGTCGTTAATTTCCCTTATCTTCTCTGGGTCAGATGAAATACCGTTTTTGCTGATTATGTGTCCTAAAAATTTTAACTCCTTTTGGAAAAATTTGCATTTTTCTTTTTGCACTCGCATGTTTCCATTTTTCAATACAGATAAAATTGTTTTCAGGTGTTCATAATGCCTTGACTGTAAATTATTATATCATCCATGTATACTAGGCAACACTTTCCTATCCATTTGTTGAATATACGGTTCATCAACCGGAAAAATGTGGCTGGCGCAGTTTTGAAGCCAAACGGCATCCTGGTAAACTGATAGTGGTTACCCAGTGCCGAAAATGCAGTTTTTTCGCAATCTTCTTCTGCCATTAATATTTGGTGGAACCCGCTTTTTAAATCAAGTACCGTAAAGATCTTACAACTCTGCAACTGGTCTAACAATTCCTCTATTACTGGTACTGGGAATCGGTCGTCCACTGTCTACTTGTTGAGTTCCCTAAAATCTACTACGAGTCTCGTGCGTTTATTCTCATTTATGTCGTCTGCTTTTTTGACTAAGATTATGGGCCTGTTGTATGGTGATTTACTTTCCCTGATCACGCCGGTTTTCAATAATTCTTGGATGTGCTTTTCAATTTCCTTGGATGTGCTTTTCAATTTCCTTGGATTTAATTTCATTCCAGCTAGTTGAATCTACCTTATTTACTATTAGGATGTTATTCGCTTCTCCTTTAATTATATTTCTAATTGCTCGCCAATATAGTAACGGTATTTCTTTTTCTTCTCCATTCGCGGGTTCGGGTATTAGTGTTTTAATCAATTTAACTATGTCTTCTACTTCGTTAATGAAATACTTTAGATGTGCTGTGTTTCTCGAAAATTCCATTAAATCTTTGAATTAACGGAATTTTCTCTATGCCTCGCATCTTGAGTTGTTCGTTTAAGTTTTTGTAGTTAAAATTTGCCATATTCGTGTTGATATTATTTAAAAATTCGTTTACTGATTCACTAATGTCATTTTTAAAGTATAAGTCGACGGTAAAACTAAAATCACTGTTTAATTTGTTAAAATCAACTTTAAAGTTTATTTTGTCAACCTCGATATGTCTATTTTGTGTCATTTATTTCTTTACTAAATTTTATTTACTTGGACCATTTTCTGTGTTTTGGCCTCCACAATAATTTCACGTTATTATAATTATTTCACCGTGAATAAAATTTAAAATATTAACTCGATTTCAGTGTTTAAGAGTTATCACTATACTAATTCGTTTTCTGTGTTAAAGAATTACCACTGTTTTTAGTTCCCAAAAATAAAACTGTCACATAATAACATAAATTGATCTACTAAGGAATGTAGCATAAAAAAAATTCTAGCTACGGGTCGATTAATAGTAACGTTGGTGAGGGATATTTATTTGCAAATATTTCTAACTTACCAAGAGCAAAGCGAGATCAAGCAGACAAATATTAAAAACATTTGTTCGAAACTGCCTCCTTCTTCAACGTATTTTATGCTCAAATTGTATTCACTTTTTCACTTGTATTATATCTATCCGCTTACTACTGGTGAGGGTTAGACAACAGATTTATTTAAGATGTTTAGTTACACAAAGAATATCACTACTGTGTGGATTTTAATAATTTTAGGTCGATACTAAAAACTATCCGGCTGTGCCAGTTATGCGTTGTGGTTCGTGTTACAAAAAAGAAATTATTACAATCGTGGATTAAAGTTTTTTAGTATTGAGTACAAATTATTGGCTCAAATATAAAATTATTAATGAATTATTTAAAGTTAGAAATTAAAAGTTAGAGTAAGTCGATAGTTTGATATAATTGCGATTTGATTTTAATTTGCGTTGTTTACAACCTTCACAATGGACGCAAGTATTATGACATTTTATTTTATGTCATATAGCTATTTGTATTTAATTGTTAGTGTTGCTGTTTCCTGTTGGTAACATGCTCTTGAAATATATATACAAATATATATATATATATATATATATATATATATATATATATATATATATATATATATATATATATATACATATATATATATATATATATATATATATATATATATATATATATATATATATATATATATATATATATATATGTTTCCATAACACTTTTTTTTTATTTATATACATTTTCATAACACTTTTTCTTGATTTTAAAAAATTATGTTCATATTTCAATTTCAAAATCAACCAATAAAAACATTTTACATACCGAATACAATGTTTTAACTATAATTTTTATTTTATTGTGCCTGTCTATTTGCGTGTACATGTTATACTTATTTTAAGCCGATGAAATAAACACATAGATTAAAGAGTTTCAAATGGAGCTTACTTAATACACGTATTTTTAGTGTATGCACATCAAATAATAAATACTAGGTACGGTGTCTAAAAATTATTCACTTTTTATTTATCTACTATCATATCATATCTATATACAAATTAAATTATTTTAAAATGCTGAAAATATTTTGATTAAATTTTTTATTGTCAATTTTTATTATAATATATATATATATATATATATATATATATATATATATATATATATATATATATATATATATATATATATATATATATATATAAATATTGTGATATATATATATATATATATATATATATATATATATATATATATATATATATATATATATATATAAGCTTAATTTTTGTGCGATAACTGCAACAGTATATTTCAAATAATATTCAAACTCTTCATGTGGCTATATACATTTGTATATTTATAAACACAACAACATAATGAGTTGGACAATTCTTAATAAAATTATCTATTTAATTACATTACCTATTTAGTTACGTTTTATCGAAATGATGTTATCACTCATATGAAGTTTTTTTGTTTCACTTCTAATGAATTTTTTTATTTTTATCATTTTTTATTTACGTGTTTAATGACAAAATACAACATTTGCTTCGATTTTAACCATAGTATTTGATTTTCTTATAACTTTTTTGTAAATAATTTTTTATCTATTGTGTATACACAGACACATAGAAATTAATTCGGTATAACCAGTATTTTACCCAGGTTTCGTAAAACCATTTTCGAATCTCTAAATGCCATGATTCTGTTTGTTTATGAACCCATCGAGATGTAAATACATCAAAGACAAATATGGCTTAGTAGCACTACATAAAGCTGTTGCATATTGAGCCCAGAGGTAGTTGACATTTCTTTAACACACATGAGTCGAATTATGTGTTTTTGTCTAATAAACAGAGGTTTAACGTGGTTTTGGATGCCGCACTACAGAATAAAAAGCCACATTATATTATAGAATCTACTAAAGCGAAAGATATCACTAAGAAGTAATATGCAGGCAGTGCTTGCGTAAGACATACATAATTCGTTAGGAATATCAACTGTATCAAGTAAGGTGCCTTTTTATAAGTATTTTAGGCTCTTTCTGACCACTTACACAATTTTCAACTGTTATTTGGAGTCTTTTGTAACATGGTGCTGCTCTTAAGCTATAGATGCCAAATTTCATTCATACTAGATTTGTCAAGATAACAAGATAACGTCAAGATAAAATTTCGAAAAAATATCTAAGGGTTAAACAAATTTTAACATGTATCCATCCATTTTTCAAATATGAGTTCTGTTAGCTATGTAACCTATATCATGATCTACATCAATGTTCCTTTTATTGGGAAGTTTCAAGTATTTGACCTTTAACTAAGCTGATAATTTGTAATGATCTGATATTTTCAAATCTAAAACAGAATACAAATCTTCTTTAAAGTACCTCTGGTCAAGTCTCTTATTATCAATGCATAAGTTGCAGAAATATCTTCAATACATGTCACAACACACATCAATTAAACTCAATGTAAAGATTACCCTAACAGCATCAAAAATTTGAAAGTATACATTAATCTTTTAATAATGACAAAATTAAAGCATAAATGGTAATATGTGTGTTTTATAAACCATTCATATCTTCACAATGGTTAAAGTTAGTGTGATGTGGTTATGTCATTTCAAAATAAACAAAAATAGAATAATTGAATAGAATTAACTGTGCTATAGTAATAACTTAAAGGAGTTACTGTTAAAATACATAAATGCATATTATCTACAATTTGGTAACTATATCATATAAATTTGACTCTTAAATGAAAACAAGTCTTTATTTATCCCATATTTTTACAACAATGAGCTTCAACCTCCACAAAAATTTTGTTAGATTATTTAATTTCGAATGAATTTTTAAAACAATATTTAATAGTTAATCTATATAATTACCCGAATCATTAGAAACCAATTTTATTAAATATTTGAATTTTTCAATAAAATGAAGCCCTCATCAAAATAAATTAAGGTTATAAGTTTGAAATTTATCTATTTTTTTTTCTTAAAAAATTTGATTTTATTCAAGTTTGTATTAACTTAATATTTTGTTCATTTAAAACTATTATTACTTATAAAATACTGCATAAAATTATTAACACTTAAAAATAAACATAAAAGTATAAATTAATCACTGCTTATTATCACTTTACACAGTTCAAATTTTTATTAAAAACTTTAGTTTTTTCATTTTATTACGCTAATTCGATCTTGAATTAAATGTTTATACAAGAATTTATTATATTTAAACATTGCTAATTTATTTATTTATTTAATGTATATAGTAACATTTCTTAATCTTAATACCTTGAATCCCATATTTCACATTTATCTTTCAAGACTTAAATAGAAATTTCAAAATGGTGTTATAAATAAATATGTATATATACATATGTTTTTCTGTCACAAATCTGACAGTTGTTGCAGTTGCGCAATACAACTTTTTTATCGTATTTTCCGTTCGGTGCGAAAAATTCAATTTTAATTTAAAGAATGGAAATTTGTAGTTTGATTTTCTTTATATATGTTTCGAAAATTTGAAAAGGTGGGATTTGAATGATTTATTATTATTTTTTTAGCCCTATCACCCAGGCTTACCTTAATATTGGCAAATTGTGATGACCTTCCCAATCACAAAATACTCTAACTGCGCATTACAGAATACCAATCTATAGTGGCTGGAAGACAGTTTGATTCATTAGATTTTTAACCGGTCTTCTGAAATAGACCAATCTATTAAAATAGTTTGTGTACATTTGCCAATGATGTTAGCCAAATCGAGAATAGATTCATTTTACAATAATTTGAATAATCTTATTTTGCGTATAGTTATGGATCAATTATGGAATATATACGACATAAAATGAAGAGAAACGTTGTTTTAAATTAAATCAATTTTAATTTTTAGTTATAAATTAAGATCAACATTATATAAATTGAACTCATAAATAAATTGCAATTAAATATAAAATCTACTCCAAAACCAATATAATATTGAAAAACAACAAATACGAAAAATAATTAAAATAAAACAAAATTAATCAAAGAATAATTAAAAAAAACTGGCAATACTATTTTTAAATTAAAATATTAATAATAAATAGATAAGTTCTATAATTACATCTGTGAATCGAGGTTCGAATAACGATTGATTTCTAATAAACAGGTTCTGAAAATTAAGGTTAGATAACAACTGAAAAAAGCCAATGCTGCCATGTGACAAAACGAAAACTAAGAAAACCAAACTGATGGACCGACTATGGTTTAGTAGATGAACTGAAATAAATTGCATCGATCATTATATGAAAACTAACATTATATTAAAAATCAGACTTGTAAGAATGAGATGATACATGTGACTAGTAAAACGTCGTTAAATTCTTTCGCTGGCAGTTATTCCAATAATCGTTAAAACAGTTCCAGAAAAATAATGTCCAGCTGCATAATCTACACTTGAGAAGAAGTTTCAACATGAACTATAGCACCGTTATTCATGTTGAAACCTCTTCCATGTATTTCGATTAAGTAAAACGTTTCATTACAATATTGTAAATTAATTTAATTTTAAATTAGGAACAATATTTTATATTAAAGTAACAAACTCATTTTCGTACATGAGAAACTCTATTAATTACAATATAAACGAATAAACAAAAATGTTAAATTAAAAATACTTCACTTACCAATAGACCAGTAAAGTACTTCACAGATGAACCCCAGGATTCTATACTAGTAAGAATGTTAATTCACAGACTACCTTTATCTCTATAGACTTAAACCTTTGTGTATGTATATAGTTTTTCTATAAATCTCCAGTTCTTTATAGATATTTAGAATTGAAATTAGATAGTTAGAATTGGAATTTTCATTGCCTGTAGTGTCAACTATTCGGAGATGGCATTCAAACATTCCATTCTCGCCTGGGCTAATGATGAGTGTTATGCCTTGATGATGAGTGTTAAGCTATGATTCAAAGTAAGAGTGAACAACTTTCAAAAATGGACAAAATATGTATTTTATTATTAGATGAAATGGCAATTAAGCCTGAATTAGAATTCGGCAGTTCGGAAGACATTATTTATGGATTTGTCGATCATGGACACTTAGGTCGTAAAAATATTATTACTATAATTATTATGATACGCGGTTTAAACTGTAATTGGAAACAAACTTTAGGGTATATATTGGCAATGTAAAAGGCGATGAATTGCATAAAATTAGTATTCATTGTGTTTCTGAAATAACGCGGTTGGGATTCGATATTTGTGCAATAAATTGCAACCAAGGTATAGTAACAACGGGAATGCGTATAAACTTTTAGGTGTTTCGGTTTCAATACCGTACTTTTATTTTCTTGAAAAAAAAATATTTCGTCTCTATGATGCTCCACATCTTTTCAAAAGTATAAGAAATCGGTTACTGAATGCTGATATACTTACACACTTTGGTTGAATTTCATGGAAAATTCTAGAAAACATATTTAATTTGGACGAAGGTACAATAAAAAATTTTATAAACTAACAAAGAGAGCATATTCCAAATTCATTTGAAAAATTATCGGTTAAATTAGCTACCCAAGTGTTTAGCAAAGGCGTTTCTATGGGTATATTTGCGGCAATCACCAATGACTTTTTCACAGAAGCCGAAAAACCTACTGCCACTGCTAAAGCTACTTTTATCGTCTGGTCCACAAGATTTTTGATCATTTAAACAGTGTCACCAAATTTTCTAAAAATCCTGATAACTAAGCAATATCAAAAGAACAAATAGATATTCTTGAAAATCTTATGAATGCATCTTAACAAATCAGATGGAAAAATGATGGTTATCTACTGTTTTGCAGGGCTTCAACAAACCATTAATGGTGTATTAGATCTGTGGAATCATGTTTCTATGAACAACAATTTTTAATTACGTCCCATCTTCACCAAGATCCCTTACAAAACCATATTTCGATGATTCGGACAAATCGAGGTACATACCAAAAGAATATCTGTTTTCGTGTATGTAAAAATATGAAACTTGCTTGTTTTCAAAAGTTAAAGTCATCCAATTCCAGTGACTATGAATATTCAAATTCAAATTAATTTATTAGAACAAACATTGTCCTCGCCACTTACAGAATCTTACTCTACTGATATTAATGATAGTGAGCTAGATATCGGAACTATTGAAGCTGCAATGATTGATGATGAAGAAAATAATATAAAAGGCCTGCAAATCATCATTGAAAACAAAATAATAAAATGCGCTTTGTTACAAAATTGTGCAAACGCTTATGTAGCTGGATGGTTGGTACACAAATTTATATTAAAAAATAAATGTCAAATTTGTAACAACTATTTGAAAGAAACGCAAGATTTTGAAAAAAAGACAGCAACACTCATAAATGCACGTGCTTTCAATGCAAAATCCATGCAACAACGACTACCTTGCAGAAGTTTGACTACGCCTTCAGACATGTTTGAAAATAATTTAAAAGAAATTGTTTCAATTTTTGATAAATTTTTCAAACATTTTAAATGGGAATCGCATGTATTGACAAAATTAATTTCTGTAATATCTCAGAAAAAAATTCGGTCGTTGCGAATCTCATCAAGATGATATAATTAAATTTATTGTAAAAGTTTTGATAAGATCAATCAAACATTTTAATAATTCTCTTAAAGATAATAACATAAAAAATAAAATATTAAAACTTAAACAAATTTGAATTAAATTTTTCCGTGAATGTTTATCAACATTAAATTGAATAAAATATTATTAAAAACAATTAAATGGGTTGTTATTTCTAGAAATTACGTATATTTATTTTAGTTATAATAGTATGTAATCTCTATACGAGATTGCAACACCATCTGATCTAAATTTAGAGGACGAACATAACAGAATCAACATGCTCGGCCGTTTAATTTTATACCTATAAAAAAATTTATTTGCATCTTGTAAAAGGTAACACAAAGGAAACACAGAGCTCATTTACTTAAGTATTTGAGTACACTTACTCAATACAAGTAAATTATATTTCACAAAATAGAACTATAGCTGATCATATTATAGTTTTTATAGATTCAAAAATTTCATTATAAAATAAAGGATACTTAAAACCTCATATGGGTTGATATATTATGAGCTATTTCAGTTGTCATACAAACTAATAATACAAACTATGACAGATCAAACATTTCAATGTAATGAAAAAGGAAAAACAAGGAAAATATATTTAAAAATAAACCATTACAACGTAACAGAAAAATAAAAAAATTATGAAGGTTATACGACACATACAAATACATTCAAAATAATAGATGCCGTTTGTTGCGCTCCTAGTGAGAACGTATTGTAATATTTTTTTACTAAAAATGATTTCTTTATGTATACTCAAAGCTTAAACTAAACTTAATCATAGTTGAAAGTTATATAAATCTAGAACGTTATTTAAATTATGATTTCTAGCCCCGTAACTAAGTTCGAATACATAATTTATATACTAAGAATAAACAAGTGAAAAGTATATTATTAGTAAATGATTACCTATGTACATTATACAAAAAATATTAATAAATTATAAGCAGACAAAATATTGAAAGAAAATGGCAAAAATAAATGAATAGTTGTGAAAAATAAATAAATAGTTGTGAAATATCTCTTTAGTTCGACTTAAATTTTGGTGAACCGAACTTAAAAAAATGTTGATTCCATTACAAATTACCTAGTATCATCTGATTGTACAAAACAAAATGAAGAGTTATTGAAATCCAGAGCCAGATTGTTGCGACGATTAGCACTCGTAATATGTATAAGTAATTTATTGAAATTTTAAAATATTAGATAAATTTTTGAATGTTCTTTATATTGTTATTCAATTTTCAATTGTTTCTTTAAATTAAATTATCAAATAACAGAAATTCTAATTTTTCGGTTTTTGTTTACTTTCTAATATACAACAAAATAAAAAGTGTTAACTAATTATTAGCATCTTCAATCATCAACATCAATATTAAAATCAACATCATCGTATTTGTAGTCATCATGATACCAAAATCATTGTTTTTTTAAAACAAAGATGTATTGTTTTATGTATGTATGTATAACAAGTATATATTATATATAATCTATAAATAATGGGGAAGAATGGAATTTTCTTATTGTTTTTGTAATGCTTTCTTTTTGATAAGGAATTGTTTGTTTTGTATGTATGTATATCTCCGCGGAATATAACAGTAGGAAATGGTGAAGATTAAAATTATGGTAATGCGACATGAAATTGATGAGTGATATTTAAATTTTTTATCGAAAATTTAATTAAATTCTTTTTTATTTCTTATTTTATAAAAAAAATATCCATTTGAATAACGATGAAGTGATGGAAAGTGTATATTGATTTTGAAATTTTTTAGTATACATATTTTGTTTTCTAGATAGTGAATTCGTCACACTCAAATGTCATTCAAGATAACTTGTGATATTCGTAATAGATTTTTCAAAAATCCGGTTACAAACACATATATAAAAATAACGTAATATATGATGTAATGGAAATATTTTATATCTCCATGATATGGGCATTTGATTTTAACGATAACTGGTCAACATAATGTCCTATCTGTGCACACATGTCACTATGAGGGTTTATCTCTAATGAAGTCAGTAACAATTTTGCTTTAACAGAAAATCATACACTACACTATATAAGGGTAAAACATGATGTAATGAAAATATATTGTATCTCCATGATCTAGACCTGGAGATTTTAGAATAACTGATCAATATAATAGCCTATCGGTGCACACATGCCATTATGAATCAGTATATTAATTTTGATATTAAAAATATAACATTATGAT
Source organism: Tipula lateralis (assembly GCA_963932295.1). Taxonomy (NCBI): domain Eukaryota; kingdom Metazoa; phylum Arthropoda; class Insecta; order Diptera; family Tipulidae; genus Tipula; species Tipula lateralis. Next base: position 223,731 of record OZ010737.1, read on the forward strand.
AATAATTTTATAATTATTATCTTAGATTTATACAAAAAAATATTTGCTGATATAAATAATCGAAACATTCGTTATTTTTAAGAATACATGCATACATAAAATTCGTATAGTAATATATTTTACATATTGGTATTGTCAATCTGAATACATATTAATTCATAAAAACTTTGCTTTTATTTCAATAAAAATATTTCAATAAAAACATTTTATTTCAATGCAATTCTCTTGCTAATTAACTTATTAAGTTATTATTTGACAAGTTTAAGATTTTAAACCATTTATCTAGCATAGTTTGCTTACTTTGCATAAATTATTTTTCCATTGACGCTACGCTAATTGTCAAAAATCTATTTGAGTTATATTAAATTAGCACAGGAATATACTGTTTTATTAATACAGTGTGGTTTAGCACTTCCAACTCTTTTGTAAAAGACTCGATTTGCCAAGTAGGGCTCCTTGAATTAAAAAAGGCTGAATTTAAAAAAGCTGACTTAAAAAAAGTGTTTTTATATGAAAAAATGGGACTTTTTTTAATTCATTTTTTTAGTAAATTTTGTGAATTAAAAAAGGTATTTTACAAAAACAAATTTAATTTAAAAATGACATAAAAAAGGCATATTTTATGTCATTTTAGAAACACTAATCTTAATTCATTTTCAAAATGACATAAAAAATGCATTTTTTTGTCATTTTATAAATAGATATTTTAAATCATTTCCAAAATGAATTAAAAAATGCATATTTTAATTCACAATAAACTGCAAATTTCTGGAACACTAATCTTATTTTAAAATTTTTTGTTTCTCTTAAATTATAAGAAGTTGAAAATAAATACACGTGTTTTCATTAATGAAAATTTGCAAACTTTTAGAAAATTAAAGCCATTTGAAATTTTCAAGGAATGCGTTCATTAATGAATTTTAATTCATTTTCAATATGAAAAAGGAACATTTTGGTTCAGTTATAAATACATATCTTAATTCATATTCAAAATGAATTAAGAAATGCACATTTTATGTCAGTTTTAAACACAATTCTTAATTCAATTTCAAAATGACTTATGATATGCATTTATAAAGTCAGCTTTTTTGATTTCATTTTCATACAGATTTTATGTCATTTTTAAAATGAAATAAAAACACTCATTTTAAGTCCGCTAAAACACTTTTTTTAAGTCAGCCTTTTTTAATTCGGGTCCCCGCCAAGTAGAATAAGTCACACATAGGAAAATTTTAAATGAATTTCCACAATTGCAAAGACCATTGCATTGCCTTTCATCTGCCTATAGTACTGACATGAAATATTGTTCCTTTCATGAGTTCTTTCTTTACTTTAACAAAATACAATAAAAACAAAAATAGTTATTATTTTCGATATATTATGCTATTTTATTAAAATGTTTACCTTTCTTAAAAATTAAATATTTCGAACGAATAGTCTAACAACAGTACAACAAATGTTTAATTTGGTGGTTTTTGTCAATTAATCACTTGATGTATATGTATATCGAACTTGATGCATGTTCTGTGTTTCAGTATAAATGTTCACTTGCGTCGCGACAGTGGTAGAGAATTACAAGAACTTAGCTCGAAATTTCGATTTATTAATTTATTTCAATTATATTAAGGCATTATTTGGTTGCTTCTGAACATCACAAAGTATTAGATTTTGAATGATCTTTTAATATTTTTATTTTACTTCCGACGACATTCTCATATAATACCATCCAGCACTATAGCGATAGAAAAGATTCATCAGTGTTGTCAAAACAGCTTATAAAACGAAAACTATAAAAAACAGCAGAAACATACTTAAATAAAATCATTTGATATTTACATTACATGTTAACAAATATATAAAGTATGTTTTTCCAGGTTTTCCATCATCACAATTATCGTCATTTCATCACAGCAGATATTTTCTCATTTTGAAACTCACATGAATGTTTATTTTTTACTCAAATTTGAAAATCGTTTATTTATATCAATCTTTATTTTCGTCTTTTGTCAAAATATTCTCCAAAGGCATTCATTCATATATTGACAATCTGTTTTATGTATACTGTACATAGTAGATATAAAATATGTAAACTGTAAATAGTAGATATAATACATAATAGCAAGAAGAATTTTTTTCATGATTGAGTTCTAGTTTCAGAGTTTAAGTTTTAGCTAGAATTGAACTTTGATATGTCATATTGTTGATTTTATGTCTGAAGAGTATTCTAATACATATTCATTACATTTAGTGTTAACGTATGATCACAATTATTAAATACAACTAGTGTGCATAGTGACCTTATTTTGCAATCAGTGCATATTTTATATTTCGTAATAAAGTGACATCGTATGTACGGAAGTAAAAACGCAGTTTGTGACATTGTACTGCTATTAGTGACCTATTTATATTAATCAAGTGACAATAACTTTGAAAATGAATACAGTGTGTAAAATTGTGTGTGATTACCGAAATGAGGTTGCAGTGGAATTAGCTCGAAAGTGTATCACGCCAAATGTTTATCCGTAACACAAACAGTGTCACCGGCGATAATATCGCACAAATATCTTCGTTGGTGCTGTGATAACTGCTGCAACTGAAACATTATAGCTGTGGCAGAGAAGCTGGACTTGTTGTCTAACCAAATGGCAACATTTTCTCAAAAAATGGAATTGGCCAGTTCCGAAATACTAGAACTGAATAACGAGATCGAGGAACTAAAAAAGAAAATTGTTGAAATTCATATTAAGAATTTCTCTTATGTGTGACTTATTCCACTTTTAAATTCAATCAAATAAAAATTTGATATTTTAAGTTCAAAAATATTCCTTATAGTAGAATTTTTATTTTTTATATTATAAATATATTTCGGCAATCAAATTGCCATCTTCAGTATTTATCATGAACTGTATTTAGTTTAACTGTATATATTTGCCGAAATATATTTATAATATAAAAAATAAAAATTCTACTATAAGGAATATTTTTGAACTTAAAATATCAAATTTTTATTTGATTGAAAATAAAAAAGAAACCCTCATTGTGTAACTGCAAATGTTCTAATAGTAAATCAATTGGACAGAAAACAGCGGAAAATGTAGAAGTCCCCATATTAAGGCGATCAAAATAGTTCCAAGAGATATTGCATTCCAAAATATCCACTACTGATAGAATTGATTTAGTGAAAATTCTAAGCAAACCAAAATCGAACGTGCAAATAAAGATATGGATGGAAGTAAAAGAAAATAAAGATATGGATGGAAGTGAATTGGAAGATAGTAGTGTCATAGCAAGTAACGAGATTATTTCGAAAACAACGATTAAACCTCAACTAATGAAATTAGTATTCGAGTAGCTCAACCAAGAAGATGGCTTTTTATTAGTGGAATTCACTTCTCAGTATCAAATATAGAATTCAAACAATAAGTGGATACAATTATACGTACTGATAATGTTTATATCCAACGAATAGTTTCAAAGCCACCTAGTGGCCTGAAAAATAACTATATTTCATATAAGATCAATATCCCAGGAGTATCATTTGATTCATTTCATTGAACTCTAAAGTTGGGCCTGAATAACTGCTTGCAAAGGAATTTGAGTGGTCTCAAAAGAAATCGTTTTTTCAAAAGCTTTGCCTAAACGATCAAATTCGATAATAAATATGAATTCTATTCGAACAATTATTCCTCAAAATCTACGAGATTAAGAGATGTAATGTGTGAAGTTAAGGATGAAATAATGTTTATATCGGATTTACTAATAGCTTCCCAGTGAGAGTTATTCCGCCTATTAATATAGTGAATTGTGGAGCTCAAACGGATGCAAAATAAAATATACAAATCACTAAACCCTCGATTCTTAGGAGGATTACTTCAAAATTCAGGAGTCAAGCAAAATACTAACTATCCATGAAACTCAAGGTTTAACATCTTCAAATGTAATTTGTGTTCGATTGTCGGGTAAAAAAAATAAACTGTTCGACAGCTTGCCACATGCAATAGTGGCATTAAGCAGACACACACACACATTTCAATACTTTTCTCCAGTATAAGGTAACTTCATAAGTTACTAAATAGAGCTATCCATGCAAATGAGCAGAATCTACACGAAGTCACGCATAAACTTGACGACAAATCACTAAGCCCAAGCATTTTGAGGACCAATTGACAATTTTGATAGGAATTGTGAGCCAAAACCGTGCAGTCTACGGGAAGAGTATGAAGAACAGGAGCACAAAAAGTGCCCTAAAGTTTCTTCATCTCTGGCCCCATACTGTTCGCAGAATGAGGTGTTTCGAATTTTCATTCGAAACATATGACTATTCAGGGAGCAGTGGCCCGTGAGAATGCCCGGCAAGATCCTTGAAATTCATCTATCATAATTTAAGAAAGACTGGGATCTTCACAATCAACACAAATATGGATACAAACCTTAAAAATTCTGTACAAGATGAATAAAGCAACCAAATGAACAGGCTAGAAGAATTTGAAAAATATAAAAATCGTAAAAATAAATTTTTACTCAACAACAAAATTAATACTATGACGAACAAACTTTACGAATTACTTATGAAAAATACGTGATAAAATTATGATACCCTTAATTAAAAACACTTTACCCTGGAAAAAGTACAAAAAGGCATGGAAATGAAATTTATATTTTAGTTCATAATAACTATTGAAGACGGCAATTTGATTGCCGAAATATATTTAATATATAAAAATAAATAATTCCACTGTAAGGAATATTTTGTGAATTATCAAATATTGTATTTGATTGAATAATTTCTTATTTATACTAATTAATTTCTTATTTATATTAATTATATTAATTTTTGTTGCTAATAAAATGTAAATGAAAAATGTAAATTATTTATGTTCAAAATAAGAGATATGACAATTTTAATTTGTTTCAATACCAATACGAAAATGATCTAACTAAAAATAATTACATGATAAAATTAAGTATTATAAATTTATATTTATGTTAATATACAGTCGAGATCAACCTTTATTACGCTAGAATTCTTGAAGTTGTATATCGGATTGTCTGACTATGGCAAACGCAATGTTTGAGGTTTTTGCCCAACTCGCATGACCCGTGATTGAATAGTGTGTCAATCCCTCAGCGTTGTGTGAAATATCGTGGCTTGCCACGAGTGATTGGAATATACTCGTAGATTTTTGTACAGATTCCTATTTTAATAAAAACGGCAAAACCGAAAAATTTAAAATATTGACCTTAAAGTGTATCGTTACGAAAACCTTAACATACTATCGTTAAGAAAACCTTAACATATTATCGTTACGAAACATTTGTATATCGATAATTAAATTTTTTTTATGACTTTAAGGTAAAGAATCATGACTATTTTTAATTTCTTTAACTATATAAATGATCGTTTTACATGGGTAATGTATATAAAAAGGTATGACTATATTCATATATCATCGGTACATGGCTGTATACCTAGCTTTCCTTACAATACTGAAATGAAGAGGTCAACTTATGAACTATTAATTTCAAAAATTTTCCGATTTCTATCTATGTATATTTAACGAATATCTTGGCATACCTATTATCATGGAGTTATACTCAAAAGTAATTTTAAAATAATACAGAATGTATTTAAAATGCTAAGAATTCAATTATATATGGAAAACGCCAATTGGGCTTGATTTTAATCTTGCCGTCGTTTAATCTCAGCATTTTAATATCCACCAATCCAAATGTGTTTGTCCCTCTTTTAATTAAATTATAGAAAATTTATTGATCTTTCAATATAATTTTTTATCTTTTCTTAATAAGTATTAATTGTAACTATAATTTTCTAGTTAATGATCATTATAATTATGTAAATACATTATATAAACATATGTGTGATGAAAAATATAGGTTTTTGAATACCAACTACATAATTAATTTTATTAAATATTCCAAACAAATTTCAAATGACAACCACTCATTGCATATTTTAAGAACTCAATGTCAGTTTTCGTATTTCATTTGCCAACACCGCATCACTCAGATGACGATCTCGTAAATATTTCAATTCTTTTCTTAGTTTGTCTTGATTAAATAGTTTTACATTATTAACATTTCCACGGCGAAAATCGTTATATTTATGGCATTTCTTACGACATCCTCCACTTTTTCCACAATCGATTCCAAGATCTGGTCGATTTTTTTTCAGTTTCTTTATCAATATAACATCGTTAGTTTTGGTTTGGGCTTGAATTTCCGTCCTAGACATCTTAGTTTTTTCGTTTCGCGATGATATAATTTTTTGATTGCGAACTGATATTATTTTACTGTAGTCGAGCCGACGTTTTGATATTGCAGATTGCTTTAAATAAATTAAAAAATATTTAATAAAAATTTTTAGGAGTAAAAATAAGATATTAAAATTTACTGTACGCAAAATAAATTACATTATAAAACAATTGTTCCTCCATGCATTATCAATTGACCATAAGCAATTGAACACAATTTACCATCTCATTAAATTAAATCAAAAAACTGTTTCCATAAGAAATAGAAAACCGACGACCATCAAGTACGAGGTTAAACAAGTTTAATGAACTGTATCATTCATCACTGATAATTAACAAAAACCAATGATATTGCAAATTTATTCATTAAATCAATTCTAAAACACTGCTGAACAACCATACAGCGAAGAGGGACAAAAGCACAGAAGGAAACAACCCAAATTTCCATGATAATCACTTAATTTTTCCATAATTTATTTTCATTCAATTTTCCCTTGAACAAACCCACACAGAAAATAAAAATCATACGGGATCTAACACCAAACCGACAATGAGAAGAACAAAACAACAAAAAAACTTGTTACTAATTTTCATTTCATAAGAAACCAAGAAAATAATTTTTTACCATAAAAAGATATATATGAACTAGCTGCGGCTGGAGGATAGCGAAGGATGAGTACGTGGTGGAAATAAAACAAACATTATATGGTGTATACATTAAACTAAGATCTTGAAAACAAGAAGAAATACAAAAATAAATCTTACACAATATATACAGGAAATGACAAACGGTTTGTTTTTTGTGTGCGGCTTTCCGCACCCTTAATAAGCCGATTTAGACGATTTTAATACAAAAAATTTATTTTGACAGAGAAATGAAAAAGCGGCTTTATTATATTTCACCGCATTTAAAAATTCGGTTTCTATACACAGTCCATGAAATTAAAATATTTAACAACGTCATGATTGGTACTGTCAAAAATATTACGTTTCAACGAAAAAGGAAAAACCAACATCATTACCAAAATGTTCAAGACTTCGATTTTTTTGTTCAAACTCAAACCATACTACGAACTCATAATTTTTGATGTGATTTTCAATTTATTCGTTTATTTTAACAATTGACAATTTTAATAAGGTTCATTTAGTCATACACGAGACAGAAAAATGTATTCAGAAAATGTATTCAACTAATTTTAGAAAATGAAAGTAAATATAATAGAAATATCAATAACTCAATTACTTGTTGATATGAAAATGTATCTATAAAATATTTGGGAGGTGATGAAGGACACTTATTTAAACAAACAATTATATGATATGATATATCAGCGTGTTATAGAAATAATGAGGTGCTTCTTTAACTTGTGACTTTGAATTCACTCATCTCAAATTATCGTTTTCTTATTGCATATCAATTAGTTTATCATACACAATAATAATGTTATATTGATAATAAATATACGTCAAAATAGTGAAAAATTTTAATTTTTCCAAAATTCCTTTAAAAAATGCATTATTTTTTATCTCTTTTGCATATTATGAAAATAATTGGAATATTTACTTCATATAGTCTTCATCTGCACAAATGCAATTATAACATCAAGCATCAATACTTTTTACGTACGTCAAAAATATGAAAACAAGAAAAACTTACAATAAACTAAAATTTAGTTAGAACCGCAATAAAATCATCTGTGTATCGATTGTGCAGAGATTTTTGGTGTAATACTAACATAAACTAACTAATAATTTAATAAGAACTCGGTGTCGTGTTGTTTAATTTTATTTTAACAAAAATAATAAAAATACACAAATTTTGGAATGTCTGATTTGCACTTTATTAACGGACTTGCTTATGATAATGCTGCAAGGCACGTTAATACTCAATTACCGAATATTCAAACCATTATGAAAATCCATCAAAGGCTAAGAGAAAGTTATTCCGCAGAGCAAGCTGTTCTCAATAAAATAGCACAGCAACCAAGACGACCACAAGAAACAAGACCACAAGAAATACCATATACAAACAAAAATTCTTTGGAGTTTCGGAATTTGTATAATATCTTGAACGATAAGAAAACTATTGTTTGAAATAATTGCATTTACCGCTGGGAACAAAGTAATTACTGTACGTTCAGCTATTGAATGGAAATTGTGAAAATTACTTAAATTCTACAGAAATATTTATATTGTGTTAGAATCATATTTAACTTTCTATCACCAAAAACATATATTTGATCCATATAAATAATTAGAAACTATAAAACTTTAATTTTTAAACCCTAAAGAAAGCAGTATTTTCATACAATAAAACTATCATCGAATACATACCGCATATAAAAATTCATTAAAACTAACGTTCAACACTTAGAACATATAGGAAAAACATATTAAAAAACTTCTATCTTTGGTTACTCGTACACACATACCATATATACATATTAAATAAATATAACCCAAATTTCCCTTTTCCTTTAAATTTAAATAAAATAAAACTGTAAAAAGGGAAACCAACACAATTTCTTATCCATGTCGTACAAATATATAGCATAGGTACATATATATCTCAGTGTAACACGTTTTTAACTCGATATTTCCTTTTATCAAAGAAAATTTAGTATAAATTGAATTTTTTATTTGTATTGTATGTTAAAGGGTCTTTCTGTAATGAAAACGATGTGACGCAATCACAGTATGTATGCACGTTTATTACTTATGTATGTAAGTAATAGAAATCAGGATAATAAACCGCACGAATATTTTGGCAAACCCTCTATGTTAATACGAGTATGTATATGAAAATACAAAAGGAATGCAACCAATAATTGGATATAAAGATGGTAAAACCAAATAAAAAAAGGAACCGAAAAGGTGACATTCCTTGTGAACAATTGTGATGGTTTAGACTTTATGAAAAAACCTTTTTTATCGATATCAAGTAGCATAGCAATAAAATTTATGTATATTATAATAAAGGTAACATTGGTTTTGATAAAAAAATTTAAAGTTCGTACGAGTATACATATTATCACATTCGAACTAGATTAATTGATTTAAATTTACTTTAGTTCCATATTTTCGGTGAAATATAATTTATTACGTAAAGCAGAAATAAAATAATGCAGTTGTTTATTATAATTATATATATATATATATATATATATATATATATATATATATATATATATATATATATATATATATATATATATATATATATGTATATATATTTAATAAAAATTATATATAAAAAATATATGTATATATACCCAACATTCCAATTATATTAGTTTACTTCCCATAAAAGTAAAAGAACATTAAATTAATAAATTTTCTAGACTTTATTCCCCTTATAACATATAAATAGAATATATTTTTATCTATGCAAGTGGCTCAGTTTACAATTTTTTACTTTTCATATATAAATTTTTCAAAAATTATTCCAAATTTTTAGAATAAAAACTCATGGGGTAATCATAAAGCAAATATATAAATTAAAATTTAAATAATTTTCCATTATCATTTCCAGACAACCAAAAATATTTTATATAAAAAAAATTCCATTTAGACAAAATACCGATCCCTTTTTGTTGTTATATACAATACTTTTGCCTGTTTTAACATTTATTATTATTACTATTAGCTCTTATTTTGGTAGTTTACTGTTAAAGTTATTATTATGTACTTTTGTATGTACCTACATACAAAGTAGTTAAATAATAAATAAAACGTCCCTACTACCAATTTTATTTTTTCTACTTTTATTATTTCTTACCTTTGATTTAATGTTATTTAAATCTGGAAGAGGTCGTCTTCCATTTATTTGTCGAACTTCAACCAAATTTGTTTTATTAATAAGATTGTTGCCTTTATTATTATCTTTACTATTATTATAATTAGGACTAAAAATTGGTTTATTGTTTGAAAAATTATTACTGCTGCAACATAATGATTCAGAAATTGTTCTACTCGGTTTTAATATTAAGTTTGCTTGAGCTTGAGGCGAGTTTTCTTCTTTGAAATCGATCGAATTTGTTGAGGTACAGGCATGATACTCATTAGTTTTCTATAAACATAAATAAATATTGATGTAATTTTATTTACAAAATAAAACAAAATACAAAATATTCGGGAAAATTCTGTTTAAATAAATATATTAACATTAAACAGAACTTAAGTGAAAAAATGTTGAATTTGGAATTAAAATTAATAACTACAGTCAAACTTCCATATGTCGAACTTCTATTTCTCGAATATTTCTTTAAATTGAACTTTAATTTTGGCAGAAGCATTTCAAGTTGTTTGGTGTAATTTTTCCTCTATATACTATTTGAATTTTTCTCTAACTCGAACCAAAACCAAAAATATAAAAAAAAAACCTAAAGTTAGACTTTAAGTTAAACAATTGAATTAATATCATGTGAGAGCAGTGCTTAAAAATATGTGGCATATAAATTCGCAATACCAAATAATACAGTATCTTGGATAGTTGATGTAACGACCACCACAAACTGAAAAAGGCAGAGTTAATGGAAAGTGCAAATTAGAATGTTGAAGATTTAATGTCTGTCTGAAATTAGATCACCAATCGAAAGAGATAAGATTTAAAACGACCGATATAATAAAGTATTCTTGATTGAATGAATGGATAGAGATAACTACTGATTTTCAAACTATTGATGTGTCAGCTGACGAATATTTAAATATACATGAAAATATCTGTGTTACCAGTTATCTTGACAATGATACAATTTTGGAACAACTAACTATCACAGCCGAGTCGATTACACGAGACACACCAAGAAATTCGCTAATCTATTGATATCCTATACGTACTGCTGTTGAGATACATGACAATGTGCCTATATATATATATATATATATATATATATATATATATATATATATATATATATATATATATATATATATATATATATATATATATATATATATATATATATATATATATATATAAATATATATATATATATATATATATATATATATATAAATATATATATATATATATATATATATATATATATATATGTATATATATATATATATATATATATATATATATATATATATATATATATATATATATACATATATATATATATATATATATATATATATATATTTATATATATATATATATATATATATATATATATATATATATATAATATATATATATATTATATATATATATATATATATATATATATATATATATATATATATATATATATATATATATATATATATATATATATATATATATAGAGATATCTATGATATATATATATATAGAAGATAGATATATATATATAGAATGGATAGAGATAACTACTGATTTTCAAACTATTGATGTGTCAGCTGACGAATATTTAAATATCCATGAAAATATCTGTGTTACCAGTTATCTTGACAATGATACAATTTTGGAACAACTAACTATCACAGCCGAGTCGATTACACGAGACACACCAAGAAATTCGCTAATCTATTGATATCCTATACGTACTGCTGTTGAGATACATGACAATGTGCCTATATATATATATATATATATATATATATATATATATATATATATATATATATATATATATATATATATATATAAATATATATATATATATATATATATATATATATATATATATATATATATATATATATAAATATATATATATATATATATATATATATATATATATATATATAAATATATATATATATATCTACCGGGTGTTAAACTGAGAGGATCAAATATCTCGCAAAATAGCCATTCTACGGAAAAATGTCCATAATCAAAATTTAATCATACCGCGGGGGAAATAAATTAGTGCAACAAAAATAGACCCCCCACCCTCGCTTTGTAGGAGGGACGGGGGTAACTTTTAAGCTAAGATAAGAAACCATATTTTTATTGCAGATACGGATTCTACGACTAAAATTACGTATGATTTGAATGAAATATTTTGTTCGGTTCATCATAGATGGCGTTGTAATCGACGAAATTAATTTTTTTCAATTTCCTTTATATGTTCGTTGAATCTATGTTTAAAGGATCTTGTAAAATGATGGACAATCTGAACATATTTTTTTTACTAGTATATTCGAATACATGTTTGTGACAACGAAGGAAGCGAGTTTTGCATTATTTGTTATAATTTTCTCAATTTTGCTAACCAATTCAGTGTTGTTTTTAATTGAGTGGTCGTTTGTAAGTCATGTGTTAAAAAAGTTAACATCTGTGGTGTCATCAATACCTTAATCCAGACCAACGATCCAAAAGTTTAAGTCAACACCACATTTGCATCGAAACGAATAAAGCAACTATAACAATTGAATTATATCCAATAAAATATGATTACTTTATTATTTGTTAGCACAATCAACTTTTTAATTAGCAGGTTTAACTATAATCATCCTTATAGTGGCGATTTTTGTTGATTTATTTTGTGAGATCGATTGCGACAATGTATCTCGTCGTCAGTTCACTTTATACTAATGCTAAGAATTAGTATAAAGTGAATTGACGAAGATACATTATCGAAATCGATCTCACAAAATAAATCAACAAAAATCGCCACTATAAGGAAGATTATACAAAAATAAATATTGTTATTTTTATTAAAGTGATAATAATGGAAATCCATTTAACCACAAATATAAAATCATATTGAACGTTTCTTTGGTCGTTCACTCTTTTTCATACATTTTTAATAAACACTATAACAACAATTTAAAACGTAGTCTTACTTATACGCTTTGTTTAAACCACAACATAACTGGCGCAGTTAACGCAGATAAAAGAAAATCCATATCATATAATTGGTTTAGAGCACATAACTAAATACCAAAATTAAATCGAATGTTATAGCCCCCACCAGTAGCAAGCTGTTCGTGATAATAAAATATAGTGAAATAATTCAAAACATCCGTTCAACGAGACTGATTAATTTGGGGAATGTTTAAAGTGTAAGTGGGGAATGTTTAAAAAGATGTTTGAATTTGACCATATATCACCCTATACTAGGCTTGTTCTTGGTTGTAGTTTAACTAGTTCTTATGAGTTTCGGATTTGCGCTTTTATTAGGAAGCTACTTAAAACTAAAGAACCAAATTATTCAAAAAATTATTATTTAGCAGGTCGCATTACGCCAATCTAAGATTGCTGCCTGCGAGAAATTCTTCTAGGTCTTTGAATTCATCTTTTTTTGTTAGAGGTATTTCTCTATGGAATTCTGTTCCATACAGTATTAGGAGTTTGAGATCTGCCGATACGTTTAACTCGAGGTTTTTTGAATGGCGTCTGAATGACAATATAATTAGTTTAAGTTAATTGTTAAGATTTGATATATTGTCTAATCCCTACTGCTCATCCCATTGTAAATGAGCTTGTACTCAAAATGGGATTGTGCGTGCATGGTGTTGACCTTTTGTAATAAAAAAGTTAAGAGGTTTTTATGCCTTAAAAGTTAAGAGGTTTTTATGGAAGTAATAATTTTTTTACAAGTTGCTTCCATATGCGCTTTTCCTTCTTAATCAAAATTATAAGCAATATATAAATAAATAAATAAATAGCGATAATACTTTCGGCAAGGTACGTGAATTAGAAATTAACATATTTTTTCTCCTTTATATAAAATAAACCTTTCCACACTATTTGTTAAAATCTGTGAAAATTATGAAAAAAGTGACACCTAAATAGAAAAACTATTTGTAAAAAATAAATTTTATTACGCGATAAATATCTTGTTTTTGCGCGTAGTAGAAATTTAGAACCTAAAATCGGGACTTTATTCCAAAACCGACAAGAACCTAAAATCGGGGCTTGCCGTAAAAATATAAAAATTGTAATCAGGTACACAAATAAATAATAATTTCGTGGAATTCACATAAACAAATAATAAATAATTTAATTAATAAATAATAATTTCGTGAATGTCCGATTCGGAAAATTTAACAGATGAATCATTACAACCTGGCACACACGCCTTCATTAAACAAATCTCAGAATTATTTATTTAACTATAGTGTTCGAGAAATACGTCTGCTCGTATTGAATGCTCATCGTACTAAATAATAATATAGTTAAATAATTATAATTAAAAGTGTAAAGTCGTCATTCTGACTCAAATTTCACAAGAATTTTATTTTGATTAAAAAGTGCAGTGTTATAGTTTAAAAAAAAAATTGTAGTGCTAATCAAAAACTTAATTGTTGTGTGCATATCATTTTAAAAGTGTAGTGGCGTACATTATAAAGTGATAATGACATAAATTTTGGGTGGGTATGGAAAAAACGACAAATGAATGGCCCTTTGGTGGAAGAAGTAATGCACTTCTTAGAACACGACCAACAACTCCACCGCCGGAGATCACCACAATGCGATGTGAATTACTGAAGTCAACTACTGAAGCCACCTCCAGTGCTCAAATAGATATTATAAACAACGCGGAGATAGTAAATAAATTTCACCAAATGGAAAAATTAATCGCGCAGCTGAGCAATGAAGTTGCCGTTCTAAAGAAAGAAAACATAATGCTAAAAGAAACAATAAATACAAATAACAACGCAGGAAACTCAACATTAGTGAGCAACCAAATACTCGCCTCAGATCAAGCCGATTATCACACTGGTGAAGATGAGCTTGAAAGAGAAACCAACTGGATACTACAGAAATCCAAGAGAGCAAATAAGAAACCAAGAAAAGAAACAAACTTAAGCAAGAGAAAAGCTGAATCGTCACCAGAAATTGAGCCAATTCAAACCAATATCAAAAGCGCCTATGCAATTACTGCCCAAAAAGTGCGTGACCCAGAAAAAAAAACAGGTTCCACCCCCGATCAACATTCTAGGCATAGCAAATCACGGCAGTATTCAGAAACTGATGAAAGAAGTAGTAAGAAATGACTACAAACTAATATCACTCAGTAATAACATCTGGAAATAAACACAACAGAGGCCGAAGACTACAAAGCTCTAGCCAACAAATTAAATGCTGATGATCACCAGTGGTATACCTACGAAGATAAAAACGATCGATCAATTAAAGTAATGGCAAGAGGTCTCCATCCAACTTGCTCAAAAGATGAAATTATTGAGGACCTGCAAAACAAAAGTTCTAAAAATAATCGATGCAGTCAACATTATCAGAAAAGAGAGACGAGAAAACAGAGACGTGAATGCTGAAATCACGAGAAGAGGTCTCCCACTTTTCATGCTAACCTTCGACAACAAACAACAAATAGAAAATATTTATAATATTAAGACTATCCTCAACCTCAGGGTTAAAATAGAAACACCGAGAAAGGTCACTCGACTAATACCTCAATGTGAAAACTGCCAAGATTATAATCATACACAAAAGTACTGTCACCGTGAACCAAGGTGTGTTAAATGTGCAAGAAAACATGCAGGAAACGAGTGCACAGTTCCCCGAAATACAGCACCGAAATGTATCAATTGTAAAGGCCAGCATCCAGCAAACTACAGAGGGTGTGAAGTTGCAGTAGAACTACAAAAAATGATAAGAAATATACAACCTATAAAAAAAACCACGGAACCAAAACCGCCAATTCCTAACATGCAAAGAGAGCGAGTAATCGAAAACGTTATTTATGCACAGATAGTCCATCAGACAGAGCAGAAACAGTCAAAAGTGGAGCTCGTTCTACAGGATATACAGAAAAACATAGAGAACATCAACGAAAGACTTACTACGCAGGAACGAAGTCTGCAAAAAACACTAGAAGAAATGAAATCACAAACTAATTTCAATAAAAGAGTAGACGGAACCCTTGATCGAGTGATTGACAATATAAATTATATAAAATCAAATTATAAACAAAAGAAATGAATAAAACATTACGCATTGTAACCTGGAATGCAAATGGGCTATTGCACCACATACAGGAACTAGATATATTCTTAAACATGCATAATATAGATATATGTCTTATATCAGAAACCCACTTCACCAAAACTTCGTTCTGTAAAATAAAAGGATATGCATGTTACCATGCATTACATCCAGAGAACAAAGCTAGAGGTGGATCAGCTATCCTCATAAAAGATCATATAAAACATAACGAAGAACTTAAAGTCAAAAAGTTCTCCATGCAAGTCACAACAATCAAAATACAATTAAACAATACAAAAACCTGCAGTATCTCAGCAATATATTGCCCCCCAAGATACAATCTCAAACAAATAGAGTAAACTAGGAAGTGTCTTTTTAATTGGAGGTGATTACAACGCAAAAAATACCTATTGGGGATCACTGCTAACGACTGTTAAAGGAAAAGAACTGTTTGCAGCAGGCAAACAGCTAAAATGCGAGTTTCACTCAGACAGTGCACCAACTTATTGGCCTACGGATATCAGCAAGACTCCAGATCTTATAGACTTCTTTATTACAAGAGGGATTTCAGGTAATTATATCCATATAGAGAACAGTGAAAGGCTTTCATCAGGTCATTCACCAGTTATTATGATACTTGGCCAAACAATCATTATGAAAGAGAGTAATGCGAAATTAACAAACTACAAAACTAATTGGGACTTCTTCCAAACACAGCTAACAAAAAGAATAAGTCTGCAGAACCCAATACAGGGACCAGTCCAAATAGAAGACGAACTAGATAAGCTCATCCATGATATCCAAAGTGCTGCGTGGGAAAGTACTCCAAATTATAGTCAGGAAATGACACGCAAAGTTAACTATCCAGAAGAAGTAAGAGAACTTCTTAAAAATAAAAGAAAAGCACGAAAGAATTGGCAAAAATATCGAAATCCGGAAAATAAGAAGGTATTTAACCATTTGTGTAACAAATTAAAATACCTATTAAAAGACATTAAAAATCAATCAGTTAATAAATATCTAACCACTCTAACTGGGCAAAAAGATACTGATAATTCACTATGGAAAGCAACTAAAAACCTTTAAAGGCCCTAACTCCAGGTTCCTCCAATTAAAAATAAAGAAAATTGGGCTCGAAATGCTAAACAAAAAGCAGATTTGTTTGCCAATCACCTTGAAGCAACATTGCAGCCTTACCCCAAACAAACAGAAGAGGAAAATATTACTTCAATATATAAACAGGATGAAATAAAAATTACACCTGTAACATTGAAAGAAATTACTTGGGAAATCAAGAATAACCTGAATGCGCATAAGGCTCCAGGGTATGATCTTATAACGGGTCAGATAGTAAAAGCATTACCAGAGAAAGCATTGAGGAAACTAGTGCATATAATTAATGCAGCATTTCGACTAAGATATGTACCAAGACAATGGAAAGTTGTAGAAGTAATTATGATACTTAAGCCGAACAAACCTCCGAATGATAAAGCTTCATATAGGCCAATTTCTTTGCTACCAACATTATCGAAACTATTTGAAAAGTTTCTTCTTAAAAGATTAAAACCAATTATCGAAGAAAGGAATCTCATCCCCACACATCAGTTTGGACTTAGGGAAAAACATTCTACGATAGAACAAGTACATCGAATTACTGATGTAATCGAGAAATCACTTGAAAACAAACAAATATGCTCAAGCGTATTCCTTGATGTAGCGCAAGCTTTCGACAAAGTATGGCACCAGGGGCTAGAATTCAAACTTCACCGAGATCTTCCGGAGCAATTTTTTCAAATTTTAAAATCATACATATCAGAGAGGCACTTCCGAGTAAGATATAAGAATGAATACTCTCAATTAAAAAAAATAACAGCAGGAGTACCACAAGGGAGTGTTCTTGGACCAATTCTTTATCTCCTATATACAAGAGATATACCAATTACTGAAGCAACATTGGCCACTTTCGCCGATGACACGGCAATACTTGCAACAGCAAATAACATCAATGACTCCACTAGTAAATTACAGAGGGCTACTAACCTGATATGTAATTGGACAAAGAAATGGCGAATTAAATTAAATGAAGCAAAATCAATCCAAGTGAACTTAACAAATCTAAAAGTTAATCATATACCAATTATGATAAACTCGATATCAGTACCGCATGCAAACACTGCTAAATATCTCGGCATGACTTTAGATGCTAAACTTAGATGGAAGGAACATATAAAAAAGAAAAGAGATGAACTAAACATAAAATTCAAAAAAATGTATTGGCTTTTAGGGAGACAATCTGAACTAGCGATCCACAACAAACTTCTGTTATACAAAAAAATTCTAAAACCTGTATGGACATATGGCAGCCAACTCTGGGGTTGTGCCAAAAAGTCAAATATCAAAATCATACAAACAGCTCAAAATAAGATCCTGCGATGCATCGTTAATGCACCGTGGTACATTCGAAACGACAACCTCCATCGAGATCTAAAGATCGAGCTTGTCGTGGATGAGATTAATTATCATGCAGCAAAACATCTACAACGTCTGCATCAGCATGAAAATCTGGACATATGCTGTATGTTGACTACCACTCCAACAAGAAGACAAAATTTTGTCAGTATTTTTTACTGAAAAAACCAAAGCGAGAAAAAAATCAAAAATACCATTAGAGTGACAGAGATCGTTTTTTACTTTTTCTTTTTTTTATAGTGGATATATTTTGACAGATGCTTATAACATAACTAATAAATTCAAATTTTTGTTTGTTTTTGAAGAAAAAGACAAAAAAATTTTGAAATAATAAATTTAAAAAAAATAAACTTAACATAATTATTCATTATTTAAATTATTTTCACAATGAATTAAGATAGATGACACAAAACGAAATGTTAAAATTATTAATTGAACATAAAAAAACTACTATAAAATGCTTCGAAATGATGGCATACACACGATTTCTCATCCATATACATTTTTCATATAAAATATTTTTACAGTACTGAATAAAAATACTTCTCTTGATATATTTTGTCAGTACTGCTATAATAATTTTCTCAGTAACCATAAAAATGTATTCAAAATAGTCAAAGTAGGATAAAAATATAATTTTTCTTAAAGTGAGAGAGAAATAAGAAACATTTCCAGTACAAAAAATGTATTCAGTACACATTTTTTGTACTGGAAATATTTTTTATTTCTCTCTCACTTTAAGAAAAATTATATTTTTATCCTACTTTGACTATTTTGTCAGTATATTTCTCAAAATGGAAATCAGGCTTAATCGAAGAACAAAACGCAATTCTAGATGGTTACAAATTCGATGTAGTTACAAAAAATCTACCCTTTTGTAACTACATCGAAATCTTGCCTTTTAGGCAAGAAAGATGAATTATTTCACTTTCGTGATTTAGGCAAGAAAGATGAATTATTTCACTTTCTTGATTTAGGCAAGAAAGATGAATTATTTCACTTTCTTGACTCAGTAGATCAAGTAGTAAAAACAATAGAACCTATTAAAGAATTTCCAAGTCATAAAATTATAATTCAAAATATTCGCAATAAAATAATCAATAGTGCAAGTCAATCATTAGCGCCGCAGTGATGGGCACTTTACATGTAAAACACGTTATTTACATTTTTATGTAAATTACAGTAAAAAACGTGCAATTTATATAAAATATGTAAAAAACGTGAAAACTCTGAAAAATAACTGGAAATAGTGTATAAATGTAACAACTATTTGTTTATAAGGGTTATACGCATCATAAATATCAATCAAACCGTTCATTTACACGGTCAATCATAATTATTTTAGATGTTTAGCTATCTTCAAATTCTAGGCAAAGTTCATTTACGTATTTACACTGCCATCTGTGTTCATATATAAAAAAATTTCAACGATATCAAAAATTTTTGACATATTAATTTGGTTTTGTTTTATTTGTAACGTTACACAGTCAATTTTTACAATAATTAAATTATTAGTTATGAGTTATTAAATTATATAATAGATAGCGCTCTTGTCATGAAAAAGTAGTTATTTACATTACGTAATGTAAAAAATAACTTGTGTAATTTACATGTAAATAACTGTGTAAACTACATTGTGTAATTTACGTGCCCAACACCACATATGGTGTGACCACTGAGTAGCAAATAATACGAAAACATCGTATACATAGAGATACCGATAATCGAAACATATCCAATCTACAACTTGAACTATTTTCGTTAATAAAAGCCAACTTTCTTCGAAAAAAATCAATCTATATTAACGTTACTATCAAATCAAGTTCGGTTGACCGACATATATCAATGTACAGTGAGATTGAATTTGATTGAACAACATCAATTAACTGGTTTAATAGTCTTTATGGCAGGTTTACCTGATCCTTTTGGTAGCTTGCTAAATGCTTCACAATCACGTGATTTGCAAGAGGCTTTTAGTTTCATTCAACAGGAACAAAGCATCTTAAGATTGAAAAATAAAGAATTACAAAGACCACAAATAAAAAACTATAATTCACCGACAAAATACTGCAGTGGTTAAAGCTGCGGCAGTTGGAGCGGGAGATACCGGGTTCGAATCCCGATAGGGGCAGGATGGCAAAGGGATTTTGCACCATACGATTACGATCGGTGGTGTGAATAAACACATTTATGACCCCCTGTTGGAGTGTTGAATTCATGGGCCAACCCATCTTTCATGTCAGAACTATAGGCTGGCATGGAGCTATGCAATGTGCAGACGGTTCTACGTAAATCGGACCTATAGCCGTACGTCTTCGATTTGGTTTTAATGGTGTAAGGTAGGTCGTAAATAAGCGAACCGCGAAAGATTTGGGTGTGCCTTGAACCCCAAAACAGATTGTAGAGATAAAAACAAACAATCAAACAAACTATAACTCGCCTAATTTCCAAGCCTTCATCAAATATACAAAACGACATTCGGATACAAATAATATGAAACAGGAAGCAATATCTGATAATAAATCTTTTTATAAATCACCTTATCAGAGTAGACATAAAACATTATTTCCAAGAACACTACAAGGCAAGAACCAAACATAAATAATTTAGAATTCGTAAATGACAAGGATTTTCTACAAGATGCCTCGGAACAGACATTAACTTCCTAGCTAAACTAAATCAACAAACCAATCTTAATTTTTACAGCGCTAAATAATTGGACCTGGTTAAGGTATCAACCGTATCGTGTAAGTAACCAACCTGGCTAAGGCTCAGTCTAAAAACTAGCTCAAACTCTAACGGACCACCCGAATACTAGGCACCTTCGGTTCATGTAGCCTTATTGGTGGCTCCACTATGGATCTTTGCACAAATGTTTGCGGAAAATGTTTTCTTCACTACTCGTGGAGTAAGGATTGAAAATCATCCTAGACCACCTTGCACATATCTTTAGACTCATCGAAACTGGTTCTGGAAACGGTAATTGTCTTGAATCGACTAGGCAGTCTGAATGAAGTAAAACTTCACTGGATACTCAGTTACATGGATAGGAATGACACATGGAACATGTAATGGCTGATAAATTGGCTCGTTTTGGTGCTGCTTCCACTCTTGTAGGACCTGAGCGCGCTCTAGAAGTGTCGTTTTTATCTCTTAGCTACTAAGAGACGCACTTTGAGGATGTTGTTGGGTGCTCTCACGGGCCATTTAACCTTTACAAATCACATGTTCAGAATGAAAATTCAGAACAATGTAAACTGCAAACAGTGTGAGAGAGAAAAAAAGAAACTGTTGAGCACTTCTTGTGCTGAGGTCCTTCATACACTCTCCATAGACTACACCGCTTTGGATCACGATTCATATTTGAAGATCAACTGATGATCTTGACGATACCGGAAATTTTGGGCTTCATTCAAAGAATGAACGAGTACGTATGGGGGGCATGTCACAATAGTCCAATCGAGCTGAGTGACCGATGAAAAAATTTAATATTTGTATTATTAACAGCGTAACTTCATATTCATATGCAATAATTTATTTTAAAATTTTAAAACTATAATATTTTCAACAATCTTAACTACATTTATATTTTACTTAATATTTTAGAATTAAATATGCCTATTTCAGAATTAACAGACAGAAGTTACTGACTACATCGGTTTCGATCATGAGCTAGCTCTTCATACTATTGCAAGCAACTAGAAGATTCCAGATTGCTCTATACGCCGTGGGCCATCGGGCCATCAACGTCGCGTGTGATATAAAAGTATGACAAAGCACCACAAAATGACCACCCAGGTTTACATCGCGAGATGTTTCATAGCACTTAGCAAGAATCATCCATATCGAAAAAAACTTGATCAGTGACTGGCCGATTTGGACGGAATCCTCATGGGTGACTACCGATCGATAATTTCATCTGTCAGTGGAGTAATTCTTTCCTAGATATATGACAGTAAATTGTATGTGTGCAACGAGAGGTATGTCGCAATTATTCTCGCATTTCAAGCGAATATTGAGCATAGCGCGGCCTCTTTCCATTCTTCAGGCATAACTTCATTTCGCCGTACCAATCGAATAAGGTCGAAAGACAGTTCCACAAAGTTAACTCTCCGAATATAAAGAGTATAAGTTATAAAGAATATAACTCCTGCTGAACGAATTTTCTTCAATCTTCGCATGACCATGGTGAATTCCTCATAGAATGGATCTTCAATGATCATCGCTTCGGTCTGTATTTAAAGGTATTCGAATACAGCTTGTGATACATCTTCACGTCATGTCCCGAATCGAAGTTGACCGAAATCTTAAGGTATGGTTATTCCTTTAAAGAAACCACGCGAATTACACTCATGCATTAGTTATAGTACTCTTACGACCTTAGTCTTCCATCATTCGCGCTTGTTTTGTCTTCAAATGCGTTAAGCTGTCCTAGCAAGTACTGCTTTATTTCTTCTTGCTATTGTAAACCAAGTATGCGCTTCATTGTGGGCTATATTTCGTTACCCAACAGCAAGACGACACTACTCATCAAACCAATCCTTTTTGGGCGTAGTTTTCATTTTACCGAGAATGTGCTGAGCAGCATCATCAACCGAGGTTTTCAATACTTCCCAAACACTTTTCACATTGGTAATTGAGATTGGCAATTAGATCGCAAAATGCTGTTGCTTTCAAGATTGCTATTGCTTCTTCATTTATCAGACTATCTTAAGATAATGTCGTTGTATATTCCCCTATCCTCCCTGACTTGTACGAAAATTTCCATCGTAGCTTTGACAAGCTGAGCCCTTCTTTTGAAATCAACACATGGTCAATTTGGCTTCGGGATGTTTTACGCAGATGTGACCATGTTTCCAAATGGATGTTTTTATGAGGAAGGAATGTAATGCCACTTTGAGATCATGAGCGATCGAAAAGTATATCATTCTTCCCCATTTTCAGTCGCAGTATCGTCAGACGCAGGAGGTACGGACCTACATAAGTCGGTCTGATTTCTGCCAGCTCTAGCATTAAAGTCACCGATCACCAATTTGACATCGTGGTAAGGTATAGAACCCATCAGATTATCCAAATTATTGTAAAATGAGTCTATCTTGGGGTTGGCTTTCGTCAGTGGGCGTATGTACACAGACAATTTACAGGTTGGCAAATCTCATGAGAAATCCAACATCAATATTTCCGAAGTTATGTCTCCTATGTAGTAATTGGATATACATATGTAGCCTTGGGAAATATGGTCTCAACTTTTAGGCTATCAAGTCTCTTGGAGCGCTACGAGTTCCAGCCGATATTCTTTCATACATGTGATAAGGCCATCAAACGCATCAGGTTTTCTAAGTAAGTAGACGTTCCACATGCCGATCCTCATCTTGTGTCCGGGTACTTACGCGGGAAGATCGATTTTTTTAAAAGATCTACTTTTGAAAACTGTTTGTCTTGAATTAATTTACGTTACAGTAAACATTATAAAGTTAGTTTTTGTTTTTTATAATAAATACAACTTTAACCTTATTATTTAATTAATTGACAATCTATGTAATGATTAAATCTATCTCTTGGAGATTGTATATATTGTATTGAAGATTGCTTTAGTTTAACTTTTCGTTAGTTATTGGGTATTTAATTATTTGCGCTATAGTAAAAAGAAAAATTCATAAGGAAAACATTTTTTATTGGGTATATGTTCGGTAAAGGTGGTTCTACGTGACGTGTGATGAATACAAATGTTGACGATATGATTACACCGGAAATATTTGTGAACATTCACCTATTTCTCGAATACACTCCAACATTTGTACACATCGCACACATCCTATGGAGCTATACGATGACTTTAGGTAGTTTTGAATACAACAACAAAAAATGATCAAGCATGTTCCTATGACAACGAATCATTTGACAAACATGGACATCAGTACATAATTTTTAACTTATATAATACTTTATTCGGATGGCATGTGTTTCTTGTTCGTTAATATATTGTTATTTGATTTATTAACCTGGTACAGTAATATAATATTTAATATAATATACAGTAAACGTACTAATTGTCAAAGAGTTATGAATTTTTATTTCACTTTAGATAGTTGAATGCAATGAAGATATTATAGGTTAAAGTTGTTATGAGTAGTATATAAAATTTGAATTTTTGAATGAATATACTTGTTAATGTCTTTTACACTTTTTAAGTATATAAAGTAAGAAAAACGATTTTCTAATTTTGCTGAAATTATAATTGTATAAAGTGAAATTGTGTTAAGTTGAACTAAACAATTTTCTTTGTTCGCTGTATTTGATGAATGGTATACTCATTGAGTCATTCATTACTCATTTCGTATGTCTATTTAGTTAAACTAATAACATTGAAATAAAAAGATTTTGAGTATTTCTATATAAACCTCACTCTTCTCTATTTTATTCATTTTGGTAAAAATTAATAAATAAATTCAATTACTATTTCAACATAGTATACGACATCCAAATTATAAAACATACTTAACAACATTTATAACTTGTGATGTATAACATAATACAATACTAACATTTCGCAACGTTAACTAACATTTCGTTATTAGTTAATACGATTAATTAAAAATAAAGCAATAAAATTAATGCTCTAAGAAATTCCATACTTTTCCTCTAAATTTTTAATATTCATTTACCGTTACCTTATAAAATATCTTTCAAAACATATAGAATTTCCATATTCTTTTGATATAACCACAACCGAAACTAAATAAAATCAGCTTCCACTTTATAGTATACCTATACTATCCGTTCAGATGTAGCTCTGTAATGCGCAGATGGTGTTTCTGTAAATGGGTGTGTTGAAAGAATGCATTGTTTGGTTAAAAAAATTATTGATTAGCGTATAATTTAAAGGAATATACAATCGATATTTTAAAGATGTTTTCATGGATTTCTTTCTATTTCACATGTAACTTATAGCACTCATTTAGATGACTTAATTATTTATTTTGTTATGCTGTCTGATTACTTGTTAGTGCGTACGTCTGCTAGTAAAACACCTATTTTATGTCATATAACTATCATTATCATTATCTAGACTATACGAGTATTTATACTTTTAGATTAATTATAAAATATAATTTAAGTTTTTTTTCAATGTGTAACCTAATTTTAAACACTTGTAATATTCGTTTATAACAAAACTAAAACGATTTTCTTGTATATTGAACAAATGGTTTTTATTCTAAATTAAAGGCATTAATAATTCTTAAAAAAAATAAGTTTGACTTTTTATATAGATATAAACATAAAATTAAATATTTTTAAATAACCTCATTTTATTTTACAATAGATAAATAAAAAGTCGATTACGACTAGTGATGTGGATAAATACATCTACCGCACCTGTTAAAGTGTAGAACTCGGGTCGATCCATCTTCCATGTAACTTAGGTTGACATGGACCAATGCCATATGAATATGGTCTATGTAAATCGAGACCTAGCGGATACCTCCTTGATTGGGCTTTGGTGTAAAGTAGAACATTAAAATAGAACTGCGGAAGATTGGGAATACTTCGGACTCAAACCAGGTAATAGATACGAACAAACTTACATAATGTACAAAATCTACAACGCGAAGAATATATATTTCGAAAAGAAATATTCAATTGATTCCAATGTACGATGTGAATACCACTACAATTGCCTAATACTAGGTAATGAGAAAAAATTGATTCGACGGAAAAATTACCCTGTTTTTTTGCTGTTAATTTGTGAAAGAAGTCTTTGTAACATGAAATATTACTCAATCGAGCGAAAGTTTTGCCAATATTTTTGAAAGTTTTGTAGACTTTTATTAACACGAAAAACTTATAGTAGTCATTTGGATAAATATTTAAAATTTTGTTGAGTGAGTCTGTCACTTGTCTTGTACTTGCATAGTTTAAATAATATGTCAAAAATATTAATTTAATATATTATTGAAATGAAATTTAATATGAAATAAATACTAGAATTCACAGCCACCACTATCAAATCTATATCAATAAAATCTCATTGCTACCCATACATTACCACAAAAATTGTTACAAATTTTACGCAGAATTTAATATTTAATCTAATTACTTATGGTTCCTTTTGTAAGATATCTTAAAGTCAATTATAATGGATATTTGTCTTTTATTAATGGTTCCTTTTAATATTAATTATTACTCCAAAACTCGAAAAATTATTTAGAAATAAAGTTTAGGTAAATATTTATATTTTCTACTTGCTGTTACTCTCAATTTTCTAATATTCAAATAAAACTACTCACCGGTGCATTATAGATATCATAATCATCTTTCGCAGGATTTTGGCATGAATTGACCTGTTCACGTAACTCATCATACAGTTGCTGCTCAATTTGAAACTCTGGTTTCATTGAATACTCGACAATATCATCAATACTAGAACAACGGGATTTATACGATCGATCACTATTATCGGGCAACGTTTCTGTAGAATCGGAGCGTTTTAATCTAGTTGTATTTCGTTTAATAATACTAAGATATTGTTGAAAGTATGATGTGCGATCATTGTGCTTTGGTGGGGTGAAATTTATGCGTGCCAATTTGGATGCAATATTTCGATTCACAAATGGCATTTTGGAAATTAAATAAACAAAATATTTTCATAGTGTGACAGAAAGTTGAGATAATCGAGGTTACTTGGGCGAAAATATTATTTTGTAAGTGCAGTTCTTGCTGCTATGCATAGGTTTTCAAAGGTAAACTAATATAATATAAATGAGCATATTTAATGAAATATGTAAACTAATATTATATAGTAAGAACATAAAACGTATAACTATATTTTTGTTGATTCATTAAATTTAAAATAAACAATATAGTACATATGTACATATACACAAAAACGTTTCTTCTTGTACATATTGTACTCCTCATATTTACAAGTTCATAATAATATATCTAATAACAGAACACTTTTCTGATTGTGTTTCATAGATCATTTATTAAATTTGATTTTGAATGTTGAAAGTTTAGGAAAATTATTTACAATTATTACAATAGAATAAAAATTTATCTGAACTGTTTACTTATTTCTTAATTGTACTATATATAATAAAGAAACTACAACGGTTAAAGGATTTTCTAATGCTGCCATATACACCAATAATTTAAATTTAACTACATTTTTGGTCGAATAGCTAATAATATTATTAATGTTTTAAAAAATATTAAATCTATTCTAATGAAACTTAATGTACTATATTTTAAACATGAAAACTGTAGTGTAGGTAACACTACGAACAAATTAAAACATACATTTCCCCCTGAAATATGTTTTGTTAGATTAAATTTCCTTGGTTACATTGAATGAAATTAAATGAAAATTTTAGCATAATTAACATCAATCCTTAAATTTTTGATCTTATCTGGCTAAAAATAAAAAGTTAAATATCACATCATCTCAACTGAATTTTTTTTCCGACATTTTAATATAAGAAACTATTCGTTAGTTTTCGATTGAAACAATTATTGTATAGTTAAATTTATATCTCACCGGAAATTTTCTTTTATTACCATTTATTAATCTATAGAACACACAGAGTTCTGCAACATCTCTGTGGTGTTGTAGACAGACTAGATCTTTCGTAAATCTGGGGTTTCGTATTATTCGGATGGCACGCCACTGAACTCTATCCAGCAACTGGAGAGCAGTGCCATATGCTCCACACCAAACCTGACAGCAATATTCTATACACGGTCTAATAAAGGTTTTATATATTTGGAGAACCTGATGCGAACCTGATATATTTGGAGAACCTGATCTATTGAGGAACCCAAGTTTAGATATATATATATATATATATATATATATATATATATATATATATATATATATATATACATATATATATATATATATATATATATATATATATATATATATATATATATATATATATATATATATATATATATATATATATATATATACATATTTATATATATATATATATTTATATATATATATATATATATATATATATATATATATATATATATATTTATATATATATATATATATATATATGTGTATAACTATATAAATATATATATATATATATATATATATATATATATATATATATATATATATATATATATATATATAAATATATAAACTATGTAGCATTAAATTTCAGCTATGACAGTTAACAGTCAGGACATGAAAATCGATTTTTGTGTTGAATTTGTGGAAATAATTGTTTGCCTTTATTGCTACACTAAAAGTGGGATTATTTATAACTTCCACTATTACTACGTCATTAGATGGATTGTAATGATACTAACGGAATACAATCATGGAGCTTCGGATATACACTAATGTGCACTTTTTTATCATACGCCAGTATGCCGTAACAAAATTATTGTCAGATAGTAATATATGGCCAAAGAAATATTGGTTGCAACAAACACATCATTTTAAGATATTCATTTATGCGTTATAACAAATTATTTTTAATTTAAACTTGTAGACACACAATTTATTAATGGTGCAGTGGTTAAAGCTGCGGTATGGTTGGAGCGGGAGGTGCCGGGTTCAAATCTTAATAGGGGAAGGATGCAAAAGGTTATCTGAATACGATCTGTGGTGTGAATGAACACATCTATCACCGCCTATTGGAGTGCAGAATTCATGGACCAACCCATCTTTTATGTCAGTACTATATGCTGCTGGCATGGAGCTATGCAATGTGCAGATAGTTCTACGTAAATCAGACCTTTAGCCGTACGTCCTCGATTTAGCTGTAATGGCGTAAGTCGAGTAATGGAGTGTCTTGAGCCCCAAAACAGATTGATTGGAAACATAAAAACAAATAAATAAACAAACTAACACAATTTGTTATAAAATTTTTGAAAATTTAATTCAATGAGATATTACATAGATTTATGAGTATATAGATGTAACAAAAAACATTTTATTATTTTGTCAAATATGTATAACTGTTGGTAATTCTATGAAAGGTTCTTACCTAGTTCGGGTTAAATGGCTGCATTTAAACGTTTTTAAACAACCGAACGGATTAAAAACTTGCAAAGTACAAAATAACACGTGTCGGAAAATCGCACTCAAAACACCATGTGTTCAAAAAGCTTTGTGGTACGATTAACAAACATATTTTAATTATCTTATAATTACACAAATTATTTTATATTATATGTATGTATTTGGTTTTAAAAATGTGTTATCTTGAAAAACGACCTTTTAAAACGTGTCATTTTGCACCTTACGGCATTTTAATAATCGGTATTTTGAAACGCGATATTTTAAAACTCTACATTAGGTGGTATTCACATGTATGGATCTGAAATAAAATATTACTTTCGTAAATTTTCCAGTCAACGGTCAAATTATAACTTCATAACTAAATACATAAAAAAGCTATAAAATAGTTCATCTTTATTTTATCCTTACCTATAAACATATTCATGTTTCGTTTCAGATATTATGAAATGAATAACTTAAGACGCAAAGAAAAATATATTAAAGTAATTTTATGTGCCAGGGTGATCATACATATGCGAATGGTAATGACGTAGTGCTCGTATGATAATAAAATAATGTTTTATTTAAAGATACACCCGGTATACAATAATGTTAAGGAGAGAGGAAATCTGGTGTCTGTTGTGTTATTAATTTTATTTAATGAAATATAAGGAATAAATTTGTTACATAGGATTTAACTTTGATATATTGGTGTTTGTCCAATATATTCATATGGTGGATTTATTTCATATGTCATATATATATTTCATATATATATAAATATACATATATATATATATATATATATATATATATATATATATATATATATATATATATATATATATATATATATATATATATATATATATATATATATATATATATTTATATATGTGTATATATATATATATATATATATATATATATATATATATTTATATATGTGTATATATATATATATATATATATATATATACAATATATTTATATATATATATATATATATATATATATATATATATATATATATATATATATATATATATATATATAATGATTCATATGTATATGCATAGTCGTATGTGTGGATTATGTCATTTGAAAGAAAGATGAATACAAACAAATATTTACGAGAATATGTTGGATTTGATAATAAAATAATATATCCCTTAATCTAGAAATTTGGTACACGTACATGTTATATTTGTAATAAACGGGAGAGTAAAGACATTTTTTGCATGCCTAGGAGGTATCAGGTTTATAAAAAAATATTTATTATGTATTATATACATTTGTATTATTGTGGAACATAGTCATAACATTTGTAGGTAAATATTTTAGATTTCTATTTATCAGATAACCCACAAATCAATGTTAACCACATCCAAATCCAGTATAGTGCTTTAAGCTACTGACCATAATTTGCTTTATAAATATATATATATATATATATATATATATATATATATATATATATATATATATATATTTATATATATATATATATATATATATATATATATATATATATATATATATATATATATATATATACATATATATATATATATATATATATATATATATATATATATATATATATGAATATATATATATATATATATATATATATATATATATATATATACATATATAATATATACATGTGTGTGTGTCGACCTTCTTATTGGGTAACACAGTTTCTTTGACATCCATGTACCTAGGTATTCAGTGAGATCTGACTTCATTTAGACTGCCAAATCGATTTAAGGTAATTATTTTCTCCCAAACAAGTATCCAGCATAAAATATTAATATGCATCTGTAGATGACATGCTCGAAAGATATGTGATACGATTTCCTATCCTAAAATATGAAAGCAGGAAATATCTCAAATAATCAAATCAGCCAAAAGGTCGAAAAGTACTAAAATCCCCACCACGCTATAGCGTAGGGAACCTGTCTATTGAGGTACCACATATTTCAATAGAAGATATAAACAAGGCTCTGAATACATGCGGAGATGGCTGCAATCTTGACCAAATACCTGCTTCTTTTTTGAAAGATTACACCATATTGGAACTACCTCTTTGCATGTTGTTCAATCAGTTGCTAAGATTAGGAGAGTTTCCTAAAAAATGAAAAATATTTATTTATTTATTTATTTATTTATTTATTTATAAATAAGTCTACAAATACGACTTGACATTAAAAATGACGTTATAGTCAGACATATAAAATAATAATAAAAATCAGGAAGAAGCAAAGTGTTGCTTCAATCTTCGTTTTAAGGTATCCTTGCTAGAAGTAAAATCGAACAGGTGATTTATGTGATTAAAGCTTTTGCACATCATGTTAATCGGTTCATTAGAACCATAGTTGGTTCTATGGACATCAACTTGCAAGAACTCATTTCTTCTTAGATGTCTACTGGGTACTTTAATTTGTAAATTTTCCAGTATTGATTGTGCGTCAATGTGGCCTAATAAAATATTACCAACAAACGAACACTTTAAAAGCTCACGTCTATTTTCCAGAGTTGCTATGTTGTTTGTTTTGCAGCCATCCAGATATGGTGGTAAACGTTGCAGGTTTTCATGGTATGGTAATTCGTAATCATACTCCCAACCGCTTTTCCAAGTTAAGTGACGGATAAACTTTTTCTGAATACCCTCAAGTTTACTGATGTTTGTATCATAAAATGGACACCAAACAGTAACATCATATTCCAGTTGCGAACGTACGTATGCGAAATACAGAATCTTAATTGTCTCCAGGTCATAAATGTCTCTCGTCCATCGTTTAATAAAACCCCACATAGAATTAGATTTAGCAACACATTGTTCTATATGTTTGTTACTGCTCATATTTTCCACGAAAATAACACCGAGGTCTTTGATCTCTGATACTCGCTTTAGTGGCATATTGTTTACTTCGTAATGTTTTAAAACTGGATTAAATTTCCGGTGGAATGATAAAGTCTTACACTTATTGATGTTCAGACTAAGAAGATTTGACTCACACCATATCGCTAAATTGTCAATGTCCTCTTGAAGTTTCTCGGCATCGCTTAAGTTCTCGACAGTTCTATATATTTTGAGGTCATCAGCAAACATTAAAATTTTAGAGTGTAGAATGACTTCAGTTATTGCGTCGATGAAAATGGTAAAAATCCAAGGACCAAGATGAGAACCTTGTGGAAAACCCGATGTAGCTTGAATTGGCTTGGACCTGCTGTTACCAATGTCGATGTATTGGATGCGGTTGCTTAAGTAAGATTTAAACCAAGCCACATAGTTGTTTGAGAATCCAAATGAGTATAAACGTTCTGGTGCTTTACAATGGCTAATGGAGTCGAACGCCTTGGCAAAGTCTGTGTACACCACGTCAACTTGCTTGTGGCTTTCAATAACTTTGATTGTGCTGCTGGTAAATTCAATAAGGTTTGTAGATGTTGATCTCTTAGGCATGAACCCATGTTGGTACGGTGAAACATGTCGAGGCACCACTTCTTTGAAGGAATTACATATTACTAGTTCAAATAATTTGGCTATAGATGAAATCGACGTTATACCTCTATAACATGATACATCACTTCCATCCCCAGTTTTAAATAACGGGGTTATTCTGGTTATTTTCCATTTATTAGGAAACTGTCCCAATCTCAGCGACCGATTGAACAGCATGCAAAGAGGTAGTTCCAAACTGGTGTATTCTTTCAAAAAAGAAGCTGGTATTTGGTCAGGACCGCAACCATTTCCGAATGTTTTTAGAGCCTTGTTTATATCTTCTATTGTAATATGTGGTATTTCAATGGACAGGTTCCCTACACTAGCATGGTGGGGATTTTCGTATTTATTAACGTCTTCTGGTCTAAATATAGATTGAAAAAACTCAGCGAACATGTTGGATATGACTTGCGCGTCCGATGATTTCCCTTCTTTGAATGTCATATATGCAGGAAAACCGTTGATTTTACGTTTTGTCTTAAAAAAGCTCCAAAAGTGCTTTGGATCATTTTTAATTTTGTCTTTAATACAAGTTATGTAAGTCTTGTATTTAGTCTCAAAATAGTTTTCGAAATGTTGGTTACATTCTGCATATTTAAGCTTACTAGCCTCGGAATATTGTTTTAATGTTTTTTTATAGGCTTTATCCTTCTTGTTCTTCAAATTGATGAGTTTATCGTCATACCATGGTGGATATTTATCAAGTTTTACCGCAGTTAAAGGCACATATACTTCTATACCTTGATATATGATGTTATAAAATTTGTCTATATTTTCTTCTATATTGCTGCTGTTTAGTTCTTTCATCCAGTCGACACGTTCAATGTAATGATGGAGATTAATAGTGTCTGCTTTCCTGAAGTTGTAGAAAGACCTCGAGCTTTTGTGACTGAATTTTTTGTTGATGTTCTCGATTTCCAATATGATTTCAATTGATTTATGGTGAACATCATTAACAACAAAAGGCGTTGCTGATTGATTTACCTTAAATGCACTTCGTTCATTTGTAAATATCAAGTCAAGAGTTCTATCTAAGCCATTTTGTATTTGGCAAATTTGGCTCAGGTTTGAGTCGTAAATAGTATCAGTGAACAAATGTTCCTCATCCGACGTAATATTCATTGGTAAAATTTCATCCAATTCCTCGTCTAAGGTCCAATTAATAGAAGGAAAATTGAAGTCACCCGTGATTAAAATAATGTCAGATTGATTAGCCATATTGTTGATTTCTACAATTGAGTCGCAGCATGTAGTATATGATAATATCGATGCGTCAGGTGGAATATATACAACGTAGATATATAATGTTGTTTTGTTGATCGATATTTTTACGCATAATTGTTCAATAGACACGCTTTTTAATTCAACGAGCTCACAGGGTACAGAAGTGTCAATAGCTATTAATACTCCACCACCAGATTTTTTAGTACTGGTTTCTGGTGAACGATCACATCTGTAGACAACATACTGGCTGGGAAAAAATTCAGAACTCAGGATCTCTTTGTTAAATGACGTCTCACAAATTATATATACGGGAAATAATGTTTTTAAAACGAAATTATGAAACATGGCAGCTTTCGACGACATTTTATTTACATTTTGAAAATAAAATGTAAGTTTTGTTTTCCTCAGTGCGTTGGCTTTCAAGGCTCTGTTACTTGGACTTAGTGATTTGTCTTCAGGTTTATTCGTGATTTCGTGTAGATTTTGTTCATTTGCATGGATAGCTTTATTTAGCAACTTATGAAGTTGGTCACCTTCTGCTTGAGAAAAGTATTGAAATGTGAGTGTGTGTCTGCTTAATGCTACTATTGCATGTGGTAAGCTGTCAAACAGTTTAATTTTTTTACCCGACAATCGAACACAAATTACATTTGTAGATGTTAAACCTTGAGCTTCATGGATAGTTAGAATTTTGCTTGACTCCGGCAGTTTACATTTGCTAGTTAATTCCCATTTATCAGACTTCGTGAACGTCAAATATAATGTATTCGGCGATATTGGAATGTCAGTAATTGATTTAATAATGGTAAAACGAATGGTGTTAGAAGCGAAGTTAGTGGTACAGATGCCCGGATATATTTCTTTTAATGCGTATGTCACATCAGCTGGACATCTATAAGTTGTTCTTAGATATTTCGAGTTAGTTGAGTACATATTAGCATCAAAAAATCGCATATTGACGTAATTCAATCTGTGTATATAAGGTATTTGATTTTGATCTCCCAGGATAAACATTTTCCGACATTCACTCAACCGAGCTACCAAACCTAATAAGCCTGCATGAACCATCATGTACTCGTCAATATACACTGTGTTATATTTTTTAGTACCATTTAGGAGATAAGAGGCAATGGTACGATAGTTCGTTTTAATATCTTCATAATTTAAACCAACATCCATGCATCGTGATTCAATTTTCTCTTTTATGTCACTAATACCATGTTTTGTTGAACTAAGAACAAGATCTCTTCCTAGTAAATGAGTATTTAATATCCAAGTAGATTTGCCACAGCCTGGAACTCCTTGGATCGATATTATCTCCGGTTTTATTATTTCCGACGGCAAAGCCAATTTACATATTCGCTCAAAAATTTTTTGGTCCTGCATGATTTCCGTGGCGTTAGAGCAGAAAATGTACCGATTTGATGTATTGAACCGTTTATTATCTGAGTTGAGTTGCACTAATATTTTACCATCAAAACCCCATTGGTGCTCAGCTACCGGTTCCTCTATGTAACTTTGGGTACTAATAACCATAACTACCTCTTTGCATGTTATTCTATCAGATGCTAAGATTGGGAGAGTTCTCTTAAAAATGGAAAATAACCAGAATAACCCCATTTTATAAAACGGGATAGAAGTGATACATGTTATAGAGGTATAAAGTCGATTCAATCTATACCCCAATTATTTGAACTTGTAATATGTAATTCCTTTTAAAAAGTGGTGCCTCGTCGTGTTTCACTGTGATAACATGGTTTCATGCCAAAGAAATCAACATCTACAAACCTTATTGAATTCACCAGCACCACAATCAAAGTTATTGAGAGTCACAAGCAACTTGGCGTGGTGTACACAGACTTTGCCAAGGCATTTGACTTCATATTGTTTTTTTACGTTTAGTTCTATTTGGGTGCAGGGCGGACGTTTAGACTGTTCTAGCTCCTTGTAACTGTCAGAGCTCCTGCACCCAACGCATGATCCTTCATGTAAGGGTTGATAGCTGCCTTAAACTTGTGCATTTTTTATTTCAACGGAAACAAAACCTGGCCAACGAATTCTACCTCTATTCGATAAATAAATTCACGCTTTGCATCTTCAGTTCGAGGTTTCGGCAGCTTCACCGTAAACCTATGCGCATTAACCGTTCCTCGTGTTACCCGTCCTAGCGTAACAAATGGTGGTATTTACTCCTTTAATTCTGCAGAACATTTACCATTTATTAATCTATAGAACACACAGAGTTCTGCGGTGTTGTAGGCTGTCTAGATCTTTCGTAAGTCTGGAGTTTCGTATTACTCGGATGGCACGCCGCTGAACTCTATCCAGCAACTGGAGAGCAGTGCCATATGCTCCACCCCAAACCTGACAGCAATATTCTATACACGGTCTCATAAAGGTTTTATATATCTGGAGAACCTGATACGATTTAAAAAACCGTCTGCATATCTATTGAGGAACCCGAGTTTACGTGAAGCTGATTTGGCCAATGCAATAATGTGTTCATTCCATTTTAAATTGTTTGAAATCTGAACACCACGCAGACGAATTGAGTCACAACCCACGAGAACGTGGCCTTTTACCACAAAAGAGTATTCGTTGTGACTTCTTTTACGCGAGAATGTGCATATTTGTGTTTTTTTCTCGTTAAATTTGACCTGATTTTTAACTCCCCACTCAAATATTGTACTCAAATCGGAATTAAGCGAAGTGACAACTTCAAGCTGTTTACCGTTTGACTGTGAAGGAGTAGGCTAGACCTCGAATGAAATAGAAGAGTATAATGTTGTATCATCGGCAAAACTGTGGATAGGGTTTACAGTGCTATCCAACAAGTCATTAATGTATAACAAAAACAAAGTTGGTGACAAAACTGATCCTTGAAGGACTCCGGCATTTGGGGAGTATGTCGTTGATAATCTCTCATTTAGCACAACGTTGATCTTTCGATCTTTGAGAAAGCTTTTTATCCACTTGATGGTCATCGAAGCTAAACCGTATGCCACAAGTTTACAAACGAGATTCTCATGCCAAACCTTGTCAAAAGCCTTGGATATGTCCAAAGCGATTGCAAAGGCTTCTCCGTGTTGAAGATAAACAATATGGCGGAAGACATATTGTTTACCTGAAATTATTTTATTAATCTCAAGATAATGCACCAGTTGTTGGTTAATACATTTCTCAAAAACGTTAGCCACGGCTGACACATGGATATTGGCCGGTAGTTTGAAGGGTCAGTTTTATCACAACCACGTTTAAGAACCGGTTGCACCATCGCTTTCTTCTAGGCGTTCGGGTATTTATCTAGCCATTATAAAGCACTATAGAACAGTTATACTCATTTGGGTTCTCAAAAATCATTTTAAAATCTTACTTAAGCAACCGCATGTCCAATACATCGACATTAGAAACAGCAAGTCCAAGCCAATTCAAGCTGCATCGGGTTTTCCACCTTGGTCCTTATGGATGTTTACTATTTTCATCGACGCAATCACTGAAGGCATTCTACACTCAACAATTTTAATGTTTACTGCCGATCTCAAAATATACAGAACTGTCGAGAACTTAAACGATTCAAGAGGGTATTGACAATTTAGCGAAATGGTGTGAGTCAAATCTTCTTAGCCTGAACATCAATTTGTGTGTAAGACTTTATCATTCCACCGGAAAATAAATCCACTAAAGCGATTGTATGAGGTCAAATACCTCGTTTTTATTTTTGCGGAAAATATGAGCAATAACAAACATATATAACAATTTGTTGCTAAATATAATTCTATGTGGGGTTCTAATTCTATTTTATTAAACGATGAACGGGAGAAATTTATGGCCTGGAGAAAATTAAGATTCTGTACTTCCCGAGTGTTACAAAGCTAAACTCAAAAATGAGCTATCGTTTTTCTCTTCGAAATATGCGAAAATAGTCGAAAGATAAATATCTTAGTAGTGGTGCGTATATGTATACAGCGTTATGTTTAGAAATCTGCGTATTATTTGACGTGTTTAAAATTTTGCTTGTTTATTTATATATTTAGAATTTCTAAGAAATGTGAACACCTGCACTTTAATAAAATTTCTGGGTGGAAATTTTAAGTTAAAAGTATACGTTCGAAAATATTTATTTAATTTTTTTGGTAAAACAGTGATAAAACGAGTTTATTATACCTTAAATATCTATCTTATTTTTTGGTAAAAAATGGGGAGGAGACACAAGTTTCATATGTACATAGATGGTTTCATTCATCACTCAACCGTTCTAAGCAATTTATCAAATAGTGCATTTCAATTTCTGTGTCTTGTGATTTCAAATAAATATAAGTGTAATCATAATTACAGTGGAGAAAGATCGTCCTTATTAGTGGCATCTAAGAAAAATTACTGTGTTGTGGACATTTTGTTTCAGATTTGGAAATAAATTAATATGATCTTTCTAATATTCATTATTACGGAAAAAATAATTTAAAATATTATTCAAACTATCTGCTATATTAATTTTAAATCATATTTATATACATAATTTAATAAAATTACGTTTTACATTCGAAAAATTTAAAGTTTATATGATATTCATTTTATTTTTTATTTAATAAATTTTTAATGCTTATTAAGTTATATTACAATTACAAATTAATAAAAATTATTTTGTTGTTTCTAAACCATTAAAATTTGTAGTTTTATTTAATTAACCCGCTACAATTTGAATTTGACGTTTCACATATACATGAACAAACATATTCCCGCCAAATTTATTTTTGACAAGCACAGTTTTACTATATTGAGTTTCGTCAGATTCGACTTATCGCGACACGTTTCATACGAAATCTTATTCTAGTCGAAAGCAAAACTATGTAAAAGTCGAAACTAAATATAAGTTTTTACTTCGATATTTGACGAAAAAGTCGAATTTTGTTATACTTGTGTTTGCATACGTGCGGTCGCAATTGGAATATGCGGTTTGTAGACTTATTTATAAATAAAAAAATGACTGTTCCACAAAGTTCTTTAATCTCTGCATGGCCATGGTGAATTCAATGGACTCTTCTGCGATCTGTATTTGAGAGTATTCAAATACAGCTTGTGATGCATGTGGAACATTAAGTTGGTAAGAAAAATGTTCACGCCATATGTATCGAGTACCGCATCAACGTTAACGCAGAGGTTAGCATCCTGACCCATTCTGGTCTCGAATGGCAGTTGACCGAAATCTTAACGTATGGTGCAATTTAGAGAAACCACGCAAATTGTGCGAATTGCTGAGTTGTTGTACCCTTAAGACCTTAGCCTTACACCATTCGCGCTTCTTCTGTCTACAAATGCGTTTAGCTGTCCTAGCAAGAACTGTCTTATTTTTCTTGCAATTGTAAACCGAGCCTCCGCTTTATATTGGGCTATATTTTGTTGCTAAGCAGCAAGACGACACTCCTCATCAAACTAATAATTTTTGGGCGTAGTTTATACTATACCGAGAATGTACTGGGCAGCATCGACTGAAATTTTCAATACTTCCCAGGTACTGTTCATCGAGGTTTTTAATACTTCCCACACAATGTTCACTTTATCAAATCGGTCATTAGATCGTAAAATGCAGGTGCTGTATCAATATCTTGAAATTTACGTTGCGCTTCTTCATTTATTAGGCCTTCACAGGAGAATCGCATTGTATATTGTCCTGTCTTCAATGATTTCTAACTGATAAGATCTCACATCTTGGACAACCCGAGCCCATCCTTTAGAAATCAACACATGGCCAATTTGGCTTCGGGATGTTTTACGCGGATGTGTCCATGTTTCCAAATGGATGAGGAAAGAATGTGCTTGCCACTTCGAGATATGAGCGATCGGAAAGTGCATCATTCTTTTCCCCATTTTCGGACGCAGTTTCGTGTCGGGAGTACGAACCTATATTATAACATAAGTCGTTCCGATTTTCAACAGCTGTAGTAATTAAGTCATCAGTTTGACATCGTGCTCAGGTATAGAGCTCATCAGGTTATCCAAATTATTGTAAAATGAGTCTTTATCTTGCGGTTGGCTTACATCGGTGGGGGCATGTACACGGACAGTTAACAGGTTGGCTAGTCTCATGTTCAAGCGAAGCTTACACAGTCGATTATCGAATACCTAAAAGCCGTTTTTTACCCTATAATGTTTCATTCGTAATATTTACTAACCATGGATGTCCCCACCCATAGGACATTTATATTTGAAACTTTCATATTAAAGTAGACAATACACATAAACTTACATTTTTAGTACAAAAACTAAATAGATCGCAGAAACATTCAATATTGTTACAATACTTTTTCTAGTAAGTATATTCATCTACTACAATCTGCATTACCGATTCTTAAACGTCAAAATATTCTTTAACACGAGAAATGTGAATTCCATAATAAATAATGACGACTGTATTTAATGAGCCTGAATGGGATGAGGATTCTACAAAAACGATAAAATTGTTTATCCACAAAACGGTAAATAAAATAAAAATAAATGTTAAGTGATATTTTAATTAACAAAAATTGTCCATACATTTATAAAGCCAGAATCTAAAACAGCCAAGAAAAATAAAGTAGCTAACTCAGAATGGCCACATGAAGTTGGGAAATTTGTGCGAACTAGGTTAGAATATAATGATAAATTATCCAAAGAATCGAAACAGATAATATTGAAGAACCAAATAAAACGAAAAGTTGAAGAAACTGAATTTGAACCTAAAAGACAGAAAGTTGAAATAAAAAATTCTGTGAACAAAGTTAATTTCACAGATAAGTTGCGTGAAAATTTAAAAGGTTCACGCTTTCG
Organism: Tipula lateralis; assembly: GCA_963932295.1. NCBI lineage: Eukaryota > Metazoa > Arthropoda > Insecta > Diptera > Tipulidae > Tipula > Tipula lateralis. The sequence continues at coordinate 264,926 of OZ010737.1, forward strand.
ATTCATAAACGAGCAGTTGTATACAACTGAAAGTCGTGAGGCTGTAAAATTGTTTAAGGATGACATAGTCGCATTTCAAGCTTATCACGATGGATATAAAGTTCAAGTAGAAAACTGGCCATCAAATCCGTTAAAACGTATGATTAATTCTATCTCTAAGTGCCCTAAAACAGAAATCGTTGCTGATTTTGGCTGCGGACAAGCCGAACTTGCAAAATCAGTTCCACAGAAAGTATACTCTCTAGATCTGGTAGCCGTTAACGATAGTGTTATAGCATGTGATATGGCCAACACACCTCTCAAGTCTGAAAGTATTAACATTGCTGTATTTTGCCTATCACTGATGGGTACAAATTTAAAAGATTTCATCGTCGAGGCTAATCGAGTATTGACAATGGGGTAAGTTGAATTAAAAATTCTTTCTAAATTATATTTTTTTTTATTTCATTTTTTAATTTGTACAGAGGTAAACTTAAAATAGCTGAGGTCGAATCTCGTTTCGGCTCCAATATCAACGTTATTGAATTCATCAAAAATATTGAAAAGTGCGGATTTCAACTTGTCAACAAAGATTTAAACACAAAGTTATTTTATTTCTTTAATTTCAAAAAAATCAAGCAGATAGATAAAACTAATAATCTTCATATTAAAAATTTTAGCTTAAAACCATGTTTGTATAAAAAACGATAGTTAAATAAAGCTTGCAAATGTATTTCATTTAATTTCATTAATGTGTTCCATAACTTCACACACCTCGGCACGTAGATTTTCAACGCGCTCGAGTAAGTATAACTGAGCCGCAGCGATTAATTGCTTGGCAACTCGATAGGTAAGATACTCTATCTTCTCCACTAATTCATTGCTAGACGACTTGGCTATTGTTTCCAATGTCTTAAATCCGGCATTATACAGTTGCCGTGCCCGACCGATTTTCACTGATGGTAGTTGCATTAATGGAAATAATTCATTTGTACAACAATACGATAGTCGTTTAGTAAAAATGGTTAATAACTCTTTCATCCCCCAAAATTCATCAAGTTGCTCGCAAAACCGTAAAATTCCAGATGCATTTGTTGCTGAAAGATGTAACAGTTGCTGCACAAATCCGCGATCCATATCAAATTTTATAGCAACATCATAAACTGTTTTCAATTCCCATAAGTCCTGCAGCATTAAAGCAATATACAACCGTTTTAAAATATCTTCGACTTCCGGAGAAAAAGGTTTACCCGAAACCATTTTAATTGCGACGTTTTCAGTTATTCCCAACACTTTTGCAGTTTGAAGTTGATCCGTATTTAACTTTGAATACTGAAAATAAATTAATCTTAAATTCAGATCGGCTAAAAATAATTTGGTTATATCAATGCCAGAATATAACCAAATCATAACCAAATGAATTTATCATAAAATATTTATTTTTAATTTATCTTAATCCTACTTTAGTTTTCTTTATAATATTCTGTAATTTTTTTTATTTTAAAATAAATTTAGTCAAACATATCAATTTTTAAATCGAAATGAAATGTATAAAATCATCCACAATCAAGAAAACTTAATGTACATATAAATATTTTGGACGGTGTGAACTAAGATATACTTACCAATGAATAATACAGCGACATGTTCAGTTTAATGCCATCGATTTTATCCGTTGGTGTGCACACGTAAAGTAAATGCAAATTATTTGAAAGCACTAAACTTGATTGTGCCTTACTTAAATTTTTATAAAGCGTATTAGCTTGATCTAGATCGATACATGCACGTACCGATGCTTTGCCTAATTTACTCACTTCAAATTCCTTAGAATTACTAATATTTACCACAATCGATTTTCCTCGATTTGTAATAATTTGTGTTTTCTCTGGTTCAGAATCTTGAGTTGGAATAACATTACACTCAAGAGTACTATTTTTGTGCGTTGTTTTATGATTCATAATTTGTAAAGCCTTCTTTCGGAATAAATACCGTATTACATCATCGACTATATTATTTAAATTTACATTCAAACGTTTTTCCTGAACAGCAAGCAACGTATGCCGAATTAATTGTTTTAATTGTGGTCGATTTTTTGCTATATTCAACCATATCGCACTTAAGAGAAAACAACGAATGCCATGTAAGTTATTAGTATGGAGTGAACTGATTGCTTCATCCATTGGGGATTGTAGTAAATTACCGAGTGCAAGATTATCTTTATTATCACAAATTATGTAACTTTCTCCAGTTTCACCCATACCGGCACGACCAGCTCGACCTACCATTTGCTTGTATTTACTAAGCGTTATAAAGTTGTTACCGATATATGGAGATCGTATGATAACACGTTTTGCTGGTAAATTTACACCAGCCGCAAGTGTTGACGTACAACAAATTATACAAAGCACTCCAACTCGATATGCATCTTCCAAATGTCGTCGTTCGTCTAGAGTTAATCCTGAGTGATGATAAGCTATCCCATACGGAATTGTTTTCTTTAGAACGTCGCAAAGGGGACTGGCCGTATCACGTTTGATGATTTTCATCAATTCCATTCGTTCTTCTTTACGATGTTCAAGCAACTTTTTATCAAATAAATTACACAGAAGTTGAGCCACATTTTGACAAGTTTTTTTTGATTGGCAGAATATGAGAACCGATTCTTTTGGAATTACCTCCAACACCAATCCCACTAAGTGGTCCTTATCGTATTTGAGCATTTCCGGTGTATATACATAGTCAACCGTCCGAACTTTTTTAAATACATCGTCAACTTCGGCTTTATAATCAATACGTAAAATATCCTTGCCACATTTAATATACTCTTGAAGTTCCACTGGCCGGAAGTCTCGCGTAAAGTAGTCAGCATTTAGAAATTCTGTAATTTCGGTTATATTTCCTAACGTTGCACTCATTCCAACTATCTGTATATCCGAATTAACAAACATGACTTTAGACAAAAGCATTTCAAGAGTCGCACCTCTTTCACCTTCGCCGAGTAGATGTAATTCATCTACCACGATCAGACCGATCTCGTCAAAACGATTAGCTTCAATTAAACTATCGAACAAAGCCAAGCTTTTCTCAATCGTGCAAATGAAAACTGATCGTTTAGTACGTCGCTGTCGTGGTGGACATGCTCCTTTTCCTGCTGCATACTCCTCAACTAAAAAGTTTAACTGTACCGCAAAAGGTGATAAACTCCAAACTTTTTCTTGAACTATTGAAACGTATGGAAGAACAAGAATGACGTGCTTCTGTCGGCACAATATTTCTCGAAGCATAATTATTTCAGCAACTAAAGTTTTTCCACCGCTCGTAGGCAATGTATAAATTAAATTATTACGTTTGGCAATTGCCGGCAGCCTAAGACACTCCTTTTGCCAATCGTATAAATCGTCAATCCCTTTATACTCTTTGATCAAAGATTTAACCGTTAGTGGCAATCCAAAAAAAGGCCCACAATCTGAAAATTTGGACGATGAGACTGGTTTCATTTGGTACGTCGACTTTGACGATTCGTTTGGATTTTTATGAGTTATTTCTTGTAATTTACGGCGAACTATAGCTGAAGCATTTAAACTTCGATTACCTTTTCGAACTGGTGAATCCCAATTTATATTTTCAATTTCCGTAATCGCTTGGATCACTGTATTGTTTTTAGCACAATGAATTATTGATTGTTCGCAATTCTCAAAATCCTTCTCAACCTCGTCTCTGTAGCGCTCGAAATTATCATTGACCAGCTGAGTAAAGTTATCGTTGATGAAGTCATCATTGATATTATGGCCGTTAATATCGGCCATTTCTCGCTGACGACGAATATATTGAGTTCCAGTTGCCGAGTTTATAAAAATCGCATGATATTCTTGTGAATTTGTATCATAACGAATAGTTTGTGTTAGAGAATTTTTTTGAAGAAGCTTAACATCTGATCGAAATTTTTGGCTTGATTGTCCGCATGGGATCGCATCTTCATCGGAAAACAGTTGATTTAGTTGAGTATTCCCAATATCTAGTATACTTTTATCGTTTGTCTTGTCTTCAATATTCTGGTTCCCTCCGATTTCACCACAATCTCGATCTTTCGATAAATCAAATATGAAATCATTCTCATCTGGCAAATCCATTTGTAGCCGGATTACTTTTGCTCTATTAACTTGATGTGATGCCGCTAAACGTTTTTTAGTTATATTGTTTATTTCAATATCAGAAAGTGAGGCACTCGTACTGGTTTGGAGTTGGTTAGGAACCAAACAAGGTTTCTTCCTCTGTGGTGATGAATGTGTAATATCGTTAATATTCCAGCTAGGAACATCTAGATCGACAAAAACACTATCATTCATATTAAGTAATTCAATTTCATTATTTTCATCGGTATTTTTCCTATTTTTTACTGCTAAAATATACTAAACATTAAATAGAAAAATAATATAAATTTAAATAATAACTTACATTTTGTTTGATGATTATTATTAATTGAATAAGGCAATTTAAATGTATTCATGTTTTTTGTAAAATATATAATGCTTTTATTCTTTAATGTTTTTCAATTTAAAATTGCAACTTAACCAATTTTATTTGAAATCAAATGATTTTCGAAATAAAAAACAACGCGATAAAACATACTGTTCATTCATTTATAATTGACATTTAAATGATCAGTATAATCTGAATATTGATACTGAACATTAGATGGCTCTGGTAGAGATATTTACTGTCGGGAATCACAGATGTCACTTGTTGTAACTAAAAAGATTTAAATTATAGTAACCAAATGTTTATGTTAATGTAACCAAATGTTTACAAATACGAACAGAATAAAAATAAATAATGAAATAGGCGGAGTGAACCATATACGACGAGAAGAACATTCGCGAAGTGTAGAGATGAAAGTTAATAGAATGTTTTACAAGTATTTGCGTTGTATAAATAGGTGTAGACATTTGAGTTACGAAACAGTTCAATTTTGAATTTCGAAGTGTTAATATCGGGAAGTGATAAAAAGTGAAGTGTTAAAATAATAGTAGTGATAAAAATTGTGTAAAATAATAGTGAAATTAAATATTAGTGAATTATTTGTGAAATATTTGTGTAATTTTTGTGGGGAATAAATTTAATTGAAATTTAATCTATGCGAATTTAATATTCACAATCCAGTGATCGAACCGGATAAATAATTTGAATAACCACTCGGCGAAATCGTAACATTACTTTGTTTTTCAAATGCCGCATTGGACGAATATTATCCCCCGATTATGACGCACAACATCAAAGACACGCCACATAATAAGTCACCAGTCACCTCACCACATCTATATATTATGTATTCTACAAAATAGTAATACTTTTATGTAATATGTAAATTAAACAGTAATGAAAGAAACAAATTTGATTTTTTCCATAACCACCATAAAATATACATTCTTTAGTTTTTCACTGTGCCTATTTTTTTTTTATATATTAAGCTTTAATTGGGTGCAGGGTGGACTTTTAGACAGTCCTAGCTCCTTGTAACTGTCAGAGCTCCTGCACCCAACTCGCGGTCCTTCAAGTAAAGGTTGATAGCTGCCTTAAACTTGTGCATTTTATAATCCAACGGAAACTGAAAACCGGATAACGGATTCCACTTCTGGATGTTCGATGAATGAATTCGCGCTTTGTACCTTCAGTTCGAGGTTTCGGCAGCTTCACCATAAACCTATGTGCATTGACCGTTCCTCGTGTTACCCGTCCTGGCGTAACTAATGGTGGTATTTTCTCCTTTAATTCTGCAGAACATTTACCATTTATTAATCTGTAGAACACGCATAGTTCTGCAACATCTCTGCGGTGCTGTAGGCTGTCTAGATCTTTCGTAAGTCTGGAGTTTCGTATTATTCGTATGGCACGCCGCTGAACTCTATCCAGCAACTGGAGAGCAGTGCCATATGCTCCACCCCAAACTTGACAGAAATATTCTAAACACGGTCTAATAAAGGTTTTATATATCTGGAGAACCTGATGCGATTTAAAAAACCGTCTGCATCTATTCGTTAAAATATGTTCGTGGTGTGATTTTGTTTCTGATTTTTCGTTTTTTTATTTAAAATTTACATTCTTATTTATATTTTCTATCAAGCTATGATAGATAATTTATATATTAAACTTGTTATTTTGATGTTGTTAATTTTTTAATTTTAATTAGAATATTTAGATGTTGATAGAGTAGAATTTAACTTTGTTTCTGGTTGTGTAAACTTTGCCGCTCATATATGACAAAATATAAAAATAAACGGGTTTGCATGTCACTGCAGGCACATACCATGTCAACAATCATGCTCCACTAGTTTCGATCATGAGCCAGATTGTAGTTGTAAATATTTGATTGCAACAGCCAGAACCTGATGTAAACAGAGAACAACTCTTCTACCGCGAAGATGTGATCCTTCTTTATTCCCTCCGAATCAGTACCCGAAACATGTTCAAGCCAACGTCCGTGCTTCCAGTCGTTTGATTTCATCCATGATATAAGGAATATATTTGCTATACACTCTTAATTGCTTTCCTAACTCAGTATATGGCATCATCCTTTTGTATGGAGACTAAGAAGTGGACGTAGATGATAAAATACCGAATGCCTCAAGCAAGTCAAACTTTGATCTTTTCTGTGTCACACCATTATTATTGAGTAATGAGATACCAAAGATCCTTCTTCTTTATTTCCTTAGAAAATTAATAACGTATTTAAAAGTTTATTCAATTCATTTAAAAAAATATCTACACACACTAAGAAATCAATCTACGAGTATAGAAGTACTGTTCTCGCTTGTATGATTGGAAAATTACCAATTACTTATTATATATATAATTAATTCTTGCAGCCAACTCAATGTCAATATACCTATAATTAGCAATCATGATGTTATATAATTGGGCCCTGTGGTGGCGGCATTCATGTTTCGTAAATTTTACAAACGAAACAGGAAACCTATAGAATACCACCACAGTATCCAAAGCTTATCGTAGAAGGCGACTAAATCTGGTTGGATCGCTGGGTTGACGACCCGCATCCGTAAAAAACTATAAATGTTAAAAATGTCAACAAGTCAAAAAAAATCGAATTCCGTCAAAACAATACTGACCCCCACTTAAGTACCCGGAAACGAGAATGAGGATCGACACGTGGAACGTGCAGTCACTTCGAAAAACTGGAAATATAGCCCACAATGTAGCGCATACTCGGTGTAGAATTGCAAGAAAAAACAAAGCAGTTCTTGCTAGGAGGACAGCTAAGCGCATTTGTAGACAGAAGAAGCGCGAATGGTGGAAGGCTAAGGTCTTAAGAGAACAACTAAGCAATGAGCATAATTCGCGTGGTTTCTTTAAAGGAATCACTGAATTTCACCATACCTTAAGATCTCGGTCAACTGCCATTCGGGGCCAGAATGGAAACCTCTGCGTTAACGTCGATGTTCGACAAGGAGATGCGGTGTCCCCGATACTTGAGATTAATCTCATGTTGGAATACATCCTTCGTAAAAGTGAAACACATAAGGACAATATCTTATTCTGACAATTCAATCAACTTCTTGCATATGCAGATGATATGTGTGTGATTGGATTAAATGGCAACGGAGTGAAAGAGATACATGATCCACTGAAACAGTTTTCAGCTTCCGTTGGTCTCAAAATCAATGAGTCCAAAACAAAATATATGATCTCTGGTTTTCGAGACGCAACTGATTTCAGTAGTGGTAGCCACTTTTTTGAAGAAGTAATGAGGTTCAAGTATGTTGGATCTCTCATTACTCACGATAATAGTGTGGGAGAGGATATCGAGAGTCGGCTTGCCACTGGCAATTGGGCTTTATATCCTCTACGTCCACTGCTGAAATCAAAATATCTTGCAAATGCGGATAACCTTAAACTATACAGATTGTTGATCAGATCCGTTGTCATGTATGGATGTGAGTGTTGGACTTTGCCGGATGAGTACGAGAGATGGCATCTGACATTCGAGAGAAGAATCTTGCGTGTGATATATGACCCAAAACGAGACGTTGATGGCACATACTGGGTTCGTTTCAATCAGAAGATCAGGAATTTAATGCAAATTCCTGATATCGTGCATGAAATCGAAGGACAGCGAGTACTTCGGCAGGCGAAGAGGTCACGGTCGGCGACGATGGCTCAACGGCGTAGAGAGTGATCTGGCATCTTCTGGTTGCTTGCAACAATATGAATTTCTGACTCTTGATCGAAACCGATAAGTCAGATTGTTGATACGGGACGCACCAATAATGGCCTGTAAAAACCGTTAAAAAATATGTTATATAATTGATGATTTTCTAGTTTGTAAATAATCTGTATTAATAAAGTTATAATATAATATAGTTATAATAAAGTGTTACAACTATCCTTACGAAATTTGAACGTAAACTTGAAAAATTGAATAAGATTGTTTTGCAATGTAATTTAAAATTTCTCATGTTTAATATAACAAATAATCTATTAATTTAATATTTGGTAAGAAATTTATTTAAATTATAACAGAATTGAAATATTGTTAAATAAATTCAATTATGATCAAATAACCAGTGGCTAAGGCTACGATAGTTGGAGCGACATGATCTGGATTCTCGAATACTGAAACGCTGGTGTAAAAGGGATTTATTATGGTGGTGTGAATGAACACATCTATGACCTGCTGTTGGAGTGTAGAATTCATGGCTAGCATGCAGCTATGCAATGTGCAGATGGTTCTACGTTAATCGGACATATAACCGGACATCCTCGATTTGGCTATGTAATGGCGTAAAGTAGGATCTAAATAAGCGAACCGATAAAGATTAGGGCGTGTCTTGAGCTCCAAAATAGATTGCAAGGATAGAAGCAGGCAGACAGAATCCATAATAACAATAATCTAAATTTGCATTTATTTCTATGCCATCGGCAATTTCGTTTGCTGAATGAAACTATACAACATTTGATATTCCTTGAAAAATAATATATTATGTGTGTATAATTTTAATTTCTGTAAGAATATATTGTACAAACATATTTAAATCAAACATATTTATTCATATGATATAAAATAATAGTTGGAATTTAAATAATCATTAGGTAAAAGCGCTGAAAGTAGTATTTTCTATATATTTAATAAAACGCTATTTTTCACCATTTAGGCTTGTAAATATGTTTATTATGTTTTGAGGTCGGAAAATTATTTTTTAAGAATCTAACCTAATAATGTTATCAGGTGAAGGATACTTTGTTAGCGATTTTTATATTAGTCTTGTAAAATGCCTTATGCCGTATTGTTGATTGATTAAATAAAAGAACAAATTAAATAAATATTTAAAAATTTATATTCGAAAAATTTGTGTTTTATTAAATATCGACAGAATCACATTTCAAAAATTTTAACTTCAATATTCGCCGGTGGTGTCTTAATGGTTAAGACTGTTTCTCATTACGCCGCGGTTTCGAGTTCGATTCTCGCCGTTGACCAAAAATTAACATGCAACCCGGCTGACATAAAAACGCGATTGTGTGTGTAGAAATATTCGATGGACTGACCTTGACCACCTACAATGATCAAATGTGATTGTGAACCAATCGTTAAAATGGTTTGTTTGCAAGGTCTCAGTTGAGACGAGGAAAGAGCCGTTCTAAGCCTTCTAAGCCATAGATTAATATTATTATTATGTACATCAAGATTGTGGACAAAGATAAAAATAATAAGTCTTAATAATAAACATTATTGACTATATACGAATATTCAGTAATTCTAATAATCTTTAGTCGAATAGGGCTAGATATGTTTACTAGAGCAGATGTGTAACTAATTAAGTTTAATTATAAATGAAAATTTTTAGTCTTAATAAAACCATTGGGCTATTTGGTATTTTAGACGAGTCAATACATATGACGCGCAGTAAATATGACCGAACAAAATATACATTTGCAAAATAGGAATAATTTGTCAGTAAAATGGTAATATTCCTGTAATGGACGCGTCATTGTAACAATATTAATAAAAAGAGGGAAAATGTTCTTTTTCAAAACCTTCATTTTTATTTATTTATCAAAAATATCATA